>PVHT021183619.1:17269243-17352948 GCA_004024745.2 Catagonus wagneri | reverse complement strand
AAAAAAAAAAAAAAAAAAAAAAAAAAAAAAAAAGTAAAAGAATCTTTAACACTGCATCCTATTTAAATATAAGTACTGTATATGCCATTGTTACCAAAACAATAAAACATCTGAATGAATGAATGAATGAATGAATGAAATTTGTATGACTGAATCCATAAGAGAGGCTCTCGACTCAAGTAGAACTCCTTATACTTACCTACTTTGGCAAAAAGATCTCAGTATGATTAGGAAACAGCCTTGGATGAGGGGTAAATGGCGTAAAGGATGCCCAGGTTATATGTACCAGAAAGTTCGTCTCCCTCTAGGATTCCTAAATTACTCTGCAAGTCTTCATGCCCAACCCTAGCCAGGGATCAAATCCAAGAGAGGGGTGGAATCCAAGCTGCAAGCTGCAGCCTACACCATGGCTGTGGCAACACCAGATCCTTAACCCATTGCACAAGGTGGGGATCGAACCTATGCCTCAGTGGCAACCCGAGTCACTGCAGAGACAACGCCAGATCCTTACCCTGCTGTACCACAGTAGGAACTCCTGGACTGCACTTCTTAAATACAGATTCCTGGGCCTGACACAGAGATTTTGATTTAGGTCTGGACTAGGACCTGGGACTGTTTGGGGAAGCAGTAGACTGGTAATTTCTGAGCCTTCTTCTGACTCCATCTAGGAATCTGACTCTTCCCTGGATGTCCCAGAAGTTCCTTACCTGAACCCTGGGATCATCTTGGCAAAGCCAATGACTTTTTGGATGCTGTAACTGACCAGGTCAGCCAGGTGGGGCAGCATGGAGAGCTGGGACAGGTCCAGGGTCACAGAAGGGTCATCAGAGTCTTCTTCACTCAGACCCAGGTTGGAGAAGCTGGCTGGCTCCATCATGTCTGGGGAAGGATGAAGGACGAGAAAGAACTCCTTGAGCCAGGCTTACTCCTGCTTAGATCTGTGAGGGCGCCCTGCACCCTGGCAGCACTCATCCCACAGTGACCACCTCTATGCAAGGGCACTTCAGCACGGTCCTCCCTCTAGGGTTCCTGTGTCTTCCTTCAGCAGAATGGGTGGGAAAATCAAGGTCAGAGACTCTCTAAGATAAAGATTTCTTCAAGCTGTGATTTTACACGTTGTTCCCAGTGACCTCAAATCAAAGGTGAATTTGGACCAGAGTTCCCACTGTGGCTCAGTGGTAGTAAACCCAATCAGTAACCATGAGGCCACGGGCTTGATCCCTGGCCTCACTCAGTGGGTTAAGGATCCTGCGTTGCCATGAGCTATGATGTAGGTCACAGACAAGGCTCATATACCAAGTTGCTGTGGCTGTGGTGTAGGCTGGCAGCTACAGTCCTGATTTGAGCCCTAGCCTGGGAACTTCCATATGCCATGGGTGCGGCCCTACAAAAAAAAAAGCCAAAAAAAAGAAAGAAGAATTTGGACTAATACACTTGTGGAGAACAATGTTCAACCTCACTAGTAAACAAAGAACAGCAAACTAGAACATCTACTTTTCATCCAGAAACTAGAAACAAGGACATTTATTTTTATTATTTTCTTTATGGCTGCACCCAAAGCATATGGAAGTTCCCAGACTAGGGGTTGAATCTGAGCCTCAGTTGCAGCAATGCTGGATCCTTTAACCCACTGTGCCAGTCCACACCTCTGCAGCCACCCAAGCTGCTGCAGTCAGATTCGTAAGTCACTCTGCCACAGCAGGAACTCCAGAAGCGTTTTTAAACGTTGACACCAGTATTTACAAAGATGCAGGGAATTAGGGAATTTTTGTGCAGTGCTGGTGTACCAAAGGAGGCATAAATTTATGTAAGTAATCTAGAAAGTTACTGGACCATGAGGCTCCAAAGCCTACAATTATGTACACACTATGACCAGTAATCCTACTTCTATGAATTCAGCACAAGGAAAAGTTCAGAAAAAGTGAAAATATTTAGCCACCAGCATGCTGTTAACTTAATAACAAGCTGGGGAAAAGAAAAATCTAGATATCCAGTGATAGGAGATTTAGATATGTTATGGTACATTATATCCCAGAATACTAAGCGATCTTTAAGAATTATACTCTAGGTGTGTAGTGAATGGCATGAAAATAGGACATAATACACTATTAAGAGAAAAAAGCAAGTTATCAGGCTAAGCATAGCATGATTCCATTTCTGAATATACATACGTGTTAAAACTGGGGAAAAAGATATATCAGTGCTAATAGTGATGATTTTTGGAGTGGTGTGATGAAAGATTATATAATATATATAGTATACACAATCTATATATTGTATAATTGTATATATAATATACATAGTTTATATTTTCTGAATGTCTGTAACGAACATGTATTACTTTTGCATAACAATTTTCAAAAAATTTAAAGTGTTCATTCATTTGAATTTTTTTGTCTTTTTTTTTTGCCTTTTCTAGGGCCACACTCGCGGTATATGGAAGTTCCCAGGCTAGGGGTCTAATCGGAGCTGTAGCTGCCAGCCTATGCCACAGTCACAGCGACGTGGGATCCGAGCCGCGTCTGCAACCTACACCACAGCTCACGGCAATGCTGGATCCTTAACCCACTGAGCAAGGCCAGGGATTGAACCTGCAACCTCATGGTTCCTAGTCGGATTGGTTAACCACTGAGCCACGACGGGAACTCCTGAATTTTTAAATAAACACATGCTACACTGAACATGCCACGGCAGAGGGGGGAGCTCCTCAAATTAACCTATGGGAAGGAATCAAAACTTCAAAATACAACTATTAAAAGTTGAAGTACAGACCAATGTATCATATGCAGACAGACCCTCATTGATTAAAATGAATATGCCAGCAAGGAAAAGGAGCAGGAGGGTGGGTAGAGAAAATTAACACCAGGGAGAGGTTGCTACGAGTGAGGGGCTCAGAGGATGAGTTACCCATGTGGTGGTCAGTGCAGGTGAGTGGACATGACAACCAGCTCCTCTGCCATCTCTGTCCACTTGGCCCAGGGACCCTTCCCACCTACTCTGGATCCAGACACAGACCCATCAGTGAGTTGAGAAGTACACCACCTGAGGGTTCAAGTTCCACAGAAGGGAGGGGGCTTCTCCGTCCCTGCCCTCCCACAGGCCCCAAGCCGAGTTGGGTTGGACGAGGGATGAAGGCGAGGGCAGCTGGAGGGTAAGGCAGGAAGATAAAGAGGAAGGTAGAAAAGGACCATAAGAAGAAAGCAAGGATGAACTAGAAGATAAAGGTCCTCCAGGGCCTTACTGGCCCTCCAGGGCTTGAGGGGAAGGTGGGCTGCTGTGGTGGGATCCACATCTCCTTCCATGCCAAGTTTCACCCTGCAAAGGCACAGGGCCTGATGACTGTAGTTAACAATACTATTTACTGTACTTGAAAGTTGCTAAGGGAGCACATCTTTAAGTTATCACAGAGGAAAAAAAAAATCTTTGTAGGAGTGCCCTGGTGCTCAGTGGGTTAAGGATCTTGCATTGTCAGGGCTATAGCATGGGTTCGATCCCTGGCCCGGGAACTTCCCCATGGTGCAGACATGGCCAAAAAGGAAATAAAATAGAAATCCTTGTAACCATGTGAGGTTAACTAAACTTAACTGTGGCAATCATGTTGCAATATGTACTTATATCAAATCATTATGTTGTACACCTTAAACTTACACAATGTTATATGTCAATGACATCTCAAGAAAGCTGGGGAAAACAAAAACAGAAGCCAAACAAAAGAAAAACCCCAAGGGCCCAGGCTCAAAATACCATTTAGAGGAGCCAGGTCACTCCCAGGGAGGGAGGGAGCTAGGGGCAGAAACCTGGCTTAGAGGGAAGAAAATTGGCTCTGCAGGCAGACCCCTCGTCCCCGACGCCAGTTTGGCCTCTCCCTCAATGTCCTCAGTGTGGACCCTCTGGCACATTAAAGAGGGGTTGTTCTAGGGACGTCGTGCAGCACACAGTGCTGTCCACCCAGCTGCAGCCAAGGTCAGGGGTCTGGGGAAGCACTGGGCTCTCGGGGAGGGGGTGTTGGCCCCAGTTACCTGGAGAGGAGGTGTAGTGATCTGAGCAGGAGGAGGACGAGTTCCCAGAGAAGCCGGGTGCTTGTAAGGAGGAGGACCTGGAGGGGAGGCTCCCTCCCCCCTCTTCTCCACGAACCGGAGGCTGGAAGGGAGAGGTGCAGTGTCAGAAACTCCCTGCCACGGAAGGAGGGCCGCCTTCCTGCCTCGGCCCTGACCTCTGACAGGAGTGGTTTCAAGGAGGGTCTACGGCAGGCGTCCCCAGGCTAGGGGTCGAATCGGAGCCGTAGCCGCCGGCCTACACCACAACCACAGCGATGTGGGATCTGAGCCGTGTCTTCGACTGACACGGCAGCTCCTTAACCCAGTGAGCCGGGCCCGGGATCGAACCTGCATCCTCGTGGATACGAGTCAGGTTCGTCACCGCGGAGCCACAAGAGGAACTCCCCTTCCCAGGTTTGGCGTGAGGGATTTCTCTGCCCTCCATCCCACCTCCCAGCCCGGCTCACGCTCCCAGCCAGCAGGCGGACACACCCGGAACTGGTCAAAGTCGGCATAGGTGGGGTCATAGGTTTTGTGGTGCGCGTCCAGCAGGACGGCGATGATGCGCTGCTGCTCCTCCGACAGCTTGGGACGCAGACTGTCCTTCAAGGCCTCCTCCTCCTTCCGCTTGAGGATCATCTCCCGCTTCCGCTGCACCTCCTCGTCCGTCAGGATGACTGTGGGGCGGGGAGGGGCGAGTCAGGAGGGCTGGGGCTGCACTGCCTCCATGGGACCTTCCTCGGGGTGTAAAGGCACGATATGGGAGGGGGTCGCCAAGCCCACGATATGGATGGAAGATCGTACATTGAAAGGCAGGCTCAGGGGAGAGGAGGAAATAGAGGATTGGGAAGTGGGACAGTGGGGAGCCTGGGATCTCAAGTGCAAGGCATCTGACTCTGGACAGACTCAACTCTGCGTGTTTTTGCTTGCTTGTTTCTAAAGGGAGAAGTTTGGACCACGCGTCCTCTCTCTTTTTTGTTTTGGGCCACCCCGTGGCACACACGAGGTTGCCAGGCCAAGGATCGGATCCGAGCTGTAGCTGTGACCTACACTGCATCTGCAGCAACGTGGGATGCTTTAACCCACAGCGCAGGGCTGAGGATCTGACTTGCATCCTGGTGCCGAAAGATGCTGCTGATCCCGTTGAGCCCCAGAGGGAACAATGGAAGTTTGGACCATATGATCTCTTCAGAGTCGTTTTTTTTTTTGTTCCTTCCTTCATAAAGTGGGTGTGTGTGGAGGACCGACGGTTCTGGCATCCGAATGCAGGTCTAGCACAGAGCAGATCGTCCCCCCTCCCCCTCCCCCTCTTCCCTGACCCTGAGGGAGACATGGGGGGGTCGGTGGGAGTCACCATATGCAGTCTCAGCACTGGAAGCTCGGAGATGCCGAGAAGATCCCTCTCCATGGCCACCCACACGTCCAAGTTTCCAGGCCTGGATCTACTGTGACCAATGCAGAAAGACTTTGCCTCTTTGGTTCCCTGCAAAACAACTCCTCCTCCAGCCCCTCACGTCTTGAAATTTCTGCCCAAGGGAGTTTTCGAGTCTTCTGGAAGTGCCCAAGGATAACAGCTCACAGCTCTCATCTGGGAAGCTCTCTCCCTGGCTAGCCAGTGTCTGCCGGTGGGGAGCCCCTGGCCCCTGCAGGTTCTGCAGGGGCTCCGGGCCTCACTGTCCTGGGGCCGCTGCCTGGAGCGGTGGGGCTGGGAGCAGGGGTGCCTGGCACAGAAGCCCAGTGCCCAGATCTCTGGGCTGCGGCTTGCCGAGCGCTTGATGGCACGAGTGGGCACTGGGGCCCTGGGCCTGTAGCTGCTTGCTCTGTGCTGGTGTTGCCAGGGCATCTGCCCACAGGACTGAGACTTTCACAAGAGCAGGGAAAGGAACCAGAACCCCAGAGTGGGTGGGTTCTGGGCTTTGAGAAAGGCGTATTGGCCTAGGCCTCTAGGGTTGGGGGGCAGGGCAAACAAGAGAAGGTGGTGGAGGGGGAGGGAGAGACTGTGAGTGGGACAGGAGTGGCACACCGGGAGAGGGAGTTCTGCAGCAAAACATGACTGTGTTCCCTCCATACCTAGAGGGAGACTGTGAGGAGGCCATGCCCAGGTTCCTGACTCACCCGCCCAAAACAGCCCTCTTCCCACAGAGGATGTCTGCTGAGACCCCAAGAGCAAGTGGGGTGGGAGAGGGAGGAGCGAGCAGGGAGCATCCTGTTCCAGGCAAGGAGCAAGGCCCCAGCCTGGGAAAGCCAAGATTAGGTGTCCAGTCTTTCCTGCTCATCTGAGGGGCCGGTGGAGGAGGTGCTAAGGCTGGAGCTGGGGGGCTGGCTCTGTGTGCCCACAGGCATGCCTCTCAGCCCGACGGGGCTCCCATGACCCCCTGGGTTTCTATGATGTCACTCTCCTGCTCAGAAACTTTCTGGATCCTTCCTGCTTAGCAGGCCCAAACTAAAGGCAAGATCCTCCATGATTTCTCTTCTTCCTAACGTTGTAACTTTATTTCCTGGTGCCTCTGGACACAGCTCCTGCTCTAGTCATGCTGGGATGCTTGCTGACTTGTGAATATGACCTGCTCACTCTTTCTACCGCATTTCCCCTTGGGCTAGATGCCTGTCCATCTGGGAAGGCCCTTGCCCCGTAGCCATGCCAGTTCCATCTGTTCTCTAGCAGCCAGCACTCAGCCTTCTTGTACCACTCACGGAGGCTTTCTTAGTGCCCTGATCTGCAATGAGCAGTTTCCCCCACACACACTGGTACCCAACTGTTTCCACTCATCACATTTATGGTTAGTACAGTTTCCAATAATTGCCTGTTTAGAGAGAGCCTAAGAAGTTCAAGGTCTCCTTCACTGTAACTGCAGGCTACCTAAGGGCAGGGGCCACATCTTACAATGCCTGCATCACTCCAACCATGGCTGCCCCGTGGGGTTTCCTGGCCACGATGGTGCTTGCTCAACAGTCAATACAGACTGTACCTACTGCTAAGTGTTGCTTGTTGTCCTGGTTCAGGAAAGATGGTGAGATGTGGACCAATGAAGCCCATCTCCTATGATGTCAGAATGGCACAGGCCATGTGCCAGTCCACCAGGTCACTGAGCACATCTTACATTTTTTTTTTTTTTTTTTTTGGCCATGCCTGAGGCATGCGGAAGTTCCTGGGCCAGGAATTGAACACATGTCACTGCAGTGACCCGAGCCACAGTGCTGACAATGCCAGATCCTTATCCACTAGGCCAGCAAGGAACTCTGAGCACAGCTTACATTCTTAATTTAAATAATTCTGATTGAAGTATTTTCAAAACAGAATACCTTGTAACGGAACACCTGTAGCATTTCCATGATGATTCAGAGGCATCATTCTGAATAATTACTGGACTTTGCAGGAACAAGGTTATGACCTCAGAATTGTATAGGGATGTTTTCCTGCACTATATGACTCAGCCTGCTGTGATTTTGAGTTCTTGTGCTGCTATTCATACCAGCTACCCTGCTCTGTTAAGCTAAGTGCCTCTTCTTATTGGTGTGTGCCTCTGGAAGTGTGCCTTTATTCCCCTGAAGAGTTACTTTGAATCTGTTGGGAGCTGGAAATCCTGGTGATAGAAGTGGTGTTTTTTTGTTTTTTTTTGTCTTTTTTTTTTTTTTGCTTTTGAGGACCCGCTGTGTGGCATACGGAGGTTCCCAGGCTAGGGGTTTAATTGGAGATGTAGCTGCCGGCCTATACCACAGCCATAGCCACAGCATCCCAGGATCTGAGCCACGTCTGAGACCTACGCCACAGTTCATGGCAACGCTGGGTCCTTAACCTGCTGAGCGAGGCCAGGGATCGAATCCACAACCTCATGGTTCCTAGTCGGATTCGTTAACCACCGAGCCATGACAGAAACTCCTAGGAAGATGCATTTTGAAGTTAAAAGTCAGGGAAGTAAAAAGCCCATTGATGGGCTCTTGGATGAATAAAGGGCATGAGCTGTGTATAAGGACTTAGTGAAATCCATAGGGCTGCACAGAAGCTTCTCAGCTCCTTGCTGAGTGTGCAAACGGCTTTGTTCAAGTTAATCCCATGCAAGATGTGCCCTGCGCCATGAAGTCTAGAACTGAGTTAGGGAGGCAAGATCTGAAAGTACCCACAACTTAAAAACATTTCCAAGTTGCCACTGGTGGCCTAAGGACAACATCAGGCAAGCAGACATAATTTTTTCCAAATGAATCCCGGGTCTGGGAGATCTTCCTGATCCACAAATCAGTGCAAGACATAGACATACAAAGAAGCATAAAGGGAGCTAATATTCAATTATTCAACACACACTGATTGAGCACCTACTATGTATCTGGGGCTGTGCTCATGCTGGGCAGAAACAATGTACATGTATAAAAACATTCAACAAGTTCAGGCCAGGTCTACAAGGGGCCAGAAGTCAATCATGAAATGTCTTGGGCTCCAAGGACATCGGGTCAATTGGACTTGAAGAGAAAGAAAGTCTTCAATGGGAACAACTCTTTTCAGCCCATCCCTTAGGGCCCCAGGCAATGCCTGGAAGTGCACAGTGAAGGCGTCAGGCCCACTGGCGGGGGGCAGGGTGGGGGGTGGGGGGTGGAGATGGAGGGGGAGAAGGTGGGGGCTGTGCGGAGAGAGATCCTACAAACCGGGCCTTTGGAAGCACACAGACCTAGAAAGGAGGCATGATATTTTAATTCCTCTGAGTTTGCTTACCTGTCACTAAAAAAAATTACAAATGGAATCATTTACCTATATAGGGATCGTTGTCCAACTTTAACAAGAAAGTGCTGGTGCCTTTGGTTGAATGATCAATAAACACTGGCTCCCACTCTCATCCCCTCTCCTTCTTACGCCTCCTCTAGGGAAGAGCCGCCTCCCTGCCCTGCCAGAAACAAGCCTGGGTTTGCAGCTCCCTTCCAAGGCAGCCCTGGGCTGGCCTGTGGTTTCACTAACTTGACACTCCCGTTGTCTCTAGGAGGCAAGGCCTTGAGGACGACAGCCAGCTCAGGTGATAAATAAGCAGCTTTCCTAGGGATCTGGGCTGGGGCGCTCCAGGCCTAGACATATTGACAGGCCTCCCAAAGCTTGTCTAGCCCAAGCCAGGGACCAGTAACTCCTCCTGGAGGACCTTCCCTTTGGGGCAGTGGAAAGAATGAGTGTTGGCCTAACATTTTTTTTTTTTTTTTTTTGTCTTTTCGCCTTATCTAGGGTCTCACCCGCGGCACACGGAGGTTCCCAGGCTAGGGGTCTAACAGGAGCTGTAGCTGCCGGCCTACACCACAGCCACAGTAATGCGGGATCCGAGCTGCGTCTGCAACCCACACCACAGCTCACGGCAACGCCAGATCCTTAACCCACTGAGCGAGGCCAGGGATCGAACCCGAAACCTCGTGGTTCCTAGTCGGATTCGTTAACCACTGAGCCACGACGGGAACTCCTAACATTTCTATTTTTACTGGAGCTCTGGGGCTCAGACCCCAAGAGTGGAGCTCCAGCAGCCCATCCCTTACTCCGCACAGCTCCCTATACTAGCAGGGCGAGAGTGGTGAACACAGGACGGCCCTGGGCATGGAGCAGGACGGGGACACAGGGCTCCAGCGAAGGAACTGAGGCTGGGGTTGGGGTGGCCGAGGCACAAAGCTGATTGGGGGCTGGGGGCGGATTGAAACACCCCAGGCCTGCTCCTCATGGTGGGTGCAGTGCTCCCCGTGGGGACCGGCAAGGGTGGAGAAGGGGATGTGGAATTTAATTCTAGACTCAACTTGCTTTCTGACTCCAATCACGGTATTTTTTGCCTTTCTGGGTCTCAGATGATTTCTGTCAGTGTTCTCCCTGTTCCAAGCCGATGGAACATTTTTCTCCTGAGATGAGAGAGGCACCTCTGGGACTTCAGTGAGGCTGGCCCTGACTGGAACGCCTGTGGCAGAGCCTTCCTGAATCCCAGTGGTGTAACTCCAGGCCATTTTCCATTGGCTGGAGCCTTGGAACGGTGGCTCCCTGCCCTGTGGAGCTTGTGTGTGTGTGTGGCGGGGGCGGGGCAGGGGCAGGAACCGCGCGTGCCTGGTCCTGTTTATGTCCAGCTTAGCACCTCGTACAAAGCAGGGTGCACTCTGCCAACCGACGTGTGAGCAGACCCATCAGACACCCAGGCCTTGAGCCTCCACTGCTCCAGGATAAACATGAGGCGGGTGGGGCAGAGGACGGGGCGAGGAGGGGTCAGCATGCCCAGGCCTGCGTGCTCATGCGGGGGTGAGGCGGACCGATGGCCTGGAAACTTCTTCCCAGGCTGCCAGTGTTGGCTGGGGAGCTGGGTTCAGGAGGGGGGGCTGTGGCCCACCAGAAGGGAGCCCATCAAGGACCAAGGAGTCCTCGTTGGGGCTGCCACTCCGCCTCTGTTTCTCCAAAACACGGAGTTGTTTTCCCATCACGGAAGACACTTCCCACCCCCTCAGTCGTGTCCTGTGGCTACTTCTCTGTTCCAGACACACTTTCCCTGGCCCTGACCTCTCCCTGAGCTCTCCCCCTCCCAGATCAGCCTCAGAGTCAGGAGGGCCTCCAGGGTGGCTGCATCTGACACCCCTCCTCAGATGCCTTAGGCTCACAGTTTAACAGGGCACAGCCTCTGTCTCAGACCCGGGAAGGGAGCAGTGGGCCGACCACAGACAGAGCTGAGCAAGGGGCAGGGCAGGAGCAGAGCATGCAGAAGGCCCAGGCCCACCCAGCGCCCTTGCTTCCAGCCCAGTGAGGGCCTGGCCAGCCCTTCCCAGGCTCTGCTGAATTCAGTGGCTACTCTGGTTACCAAGTAACCGGTACTAGAGCTCAGATGCAAAGTCCAGGGATTGTTCTTAACAGTGGATCAGAACATGTTAATCCGCCCCGTGGGTCCTCTCTTGCAACCCCAGAGCTGGATAGAAAGTCAAGATCGCCCCCTCTTTCTCTACCAGGATCTAGAGGGTCCTCCTAGAGTCTCGCACTCCCCCTAGCAGGGTCTTTCCACCTGGCCCTGAGCACCAGGCCTCAGATCTGCTCACTGGGCCCGAGTGGCTGGAAGGCCAGGTCAGGGCAGAAGCCCTGAATATTTCTTCTCCCATCACCCCAGCTCCTCCCCACCCACAGCAGCCCTCCCTCCAAAGTCCAAAGGACCCTGGGGGTCCTTGAGCCTCGTCTTTTCCCTGAAGGTCCCAGGAAGATGCTGCTGTAACAGCAGTGACGTTTTAGAGGAAGACTAACCTGGAGGGCGAGGGGTGGGGGGAGCTCATGAAGGCAGTGCCCTGCCTGTCCCTCCTCACAGGCCTCCCACTGGAGCGGTCCTTCCCAGGCCTCTAGGACACACACACGGATCCTAGAAGGGCTTGCAGGACCCCTTGCAGTCTTTGACCTTGGAGTTCCAGCTGCCTTGCCTGAGGCCGCTGGTCCAACTCACGCTCCAACTGGGGGTCCCAAATGCTGGCAGCTACAAAGGGTAAGCGGGCCTTTCTGGCCAAACTTGCATAAAGAGCAGCCTCCGCCTTCCCTTGGTCCCGCCCCTCCTTGGCCACGCCCCTCCACAACCACGCCCCCTCCTCGGCCCAGCCCCCTCCTCGGCCCCCAGAAACTCACACTCCTTCATCATGCCGATGTCCACACAGCGCTTGAGCCGGCAGGCCTGGCAGTGGCGGCGGTTGTCCTTGGTGATGCGGCAGTCTCCATTGAAGGGACAGGTAAACAGCGCCTTACGCTTCATGCTCCGTCTGCCAAGAAAGCACAGACCCTACGCTGGATCCTCCACCTCCTTCCCAGGCCCTCGGCTCTGCCTGAAGGAGAGTGGCCCCCTGGGCGGGCTGGGACCAGGAAACCTGCCGGCCATTCCCGGGCTCCATATCCAGCCCAGGGCCCCTCTCGGTTGGTGAACACCCCAGCCCAGCCCTGCCCTCGGACTTGCTGTGTTTGCCAACGTGCTGTCCCCCTTCATTGCCTACTCTGTCCCCATCATTGCTTTTACTTACCTCTACAGGATTCTATTCATCCTTCTCTCAATCTCTCTTTTTTTTTTTTTTTCTGTTTTTACTGCTGCACCTGCGGCATATGGAAGTTCCTGGGCAAGGGAATTGGAGCTGCAGCTGCCAGCCTGCACCACAGCCACAGCAACATGGGATCCGAGCTACATCTGTGACCTATGCCGAAGCGTGGAGCCACTGAGCAAGGCCAGGGATCAAACCCGCATCTTATGGACACTATGTTGGGTTCTTAACCCACTAAGAAAGGAACTCCCCTCCTTTTCTTTTTTATTGCACAGGAAATATATGATTGGATTGGCCTAGCCAACTTTTAGAAAACACTGAAATGTGTAGGGTAGCTCTTACTGCCTTTAGTACCATCATGAGAGGCAAGGATGATGGTCTTAGCTATAGGTCTTCTAGAGTCCAGAGATCTGTGGCTGGAGCATCCTTGGACCAGGGACAGACAGGGGCGTAGTGCAAGGAGAAGGGATAAAGGGCCCAAACCATGGCTTTAGACATCTAGACAACCTGCCCAGAAAGAGAAGCAGCCAGATGCACAGGGGGAGACCTGAGGTCTGGCCTTGGCTTTCTGAAAGGCCGAAGAAGTAAGGGTTCTGTAATAACAGAAAACTACTACTGGCCTCTTAGCTAGGAAGCCGGCCCCCTCCTGGTAGCCTAGGTAGAGCGATGTGTGTGTGAGTGTGTGTGTGTGCGGGTGCACACTCACGTGCATACATACATGCAGGTGTGTGCAAGCCCGATGGCTCATCTTCCTAATTCTGGCTTTCTCCCCTGCTGCTGGCTACAGCACGGGGGACTTCTGTGAGGCCGCCTAGAGGACATCTCCCTAGAGGTTTCTCAGCGCCTGTGTCCTGGAGGGTCCTCTTACTCTCCCAAGCCCCAGCAAGGGGAGAGAGGCCTCACTTTTTTGCCCCAGGACGGATGACAGGATTTAGATGCGAAAAGATGGTGGCAGAAGCACTTTCTCTGTGAGCAGCAGCATCGTTGAGGGAGCCATGGAGATCCCCAAAGCTTAGAAGCCAAGGCCCAGGCTCGGCCCATTCCCTCTCCCGGAGATGAGCCACCGACAGCATCTTCCCCAGATGTCATACACTAGTTGGGTTTTTGACAACAAATGACTTCCTGTTCACATTCACTAGAACTCACACGGGGTTTAGGACAAATCCATTCACCAGTCAAGATGGACAGAGGGAACCAAAGAACTTGACCCATGGCAGAGGGGAGGAGAGACCAAAAGAGCAGGCAGTAGCCGGTTGTCAGACTCTAGGACCCTTCAGAGACCCAGACATTAGTGTACCCCCTCATTTTGGGGATGGGACCCCTGAGGTGAAGAGACTTACTATGGAGGCTCCCAAGTTGCGGCCCAAGGAATGCAAAGCTCAGCTTTTCACTTCTTGGGACAAACCTACTGCTTCATCCCAAGACATTCGGGGAGCTCAGTGAACCTGAGGCCCCAGGAAACGGCTCTAGGCAGCCGGCCCTTGAGCACAGCTCCACGCAAAAGACTTCCCAGTGGTCTGGGAGTGGCTGCTGATGCTTTGGGATCTCAGCCCAGGTACCCCCCCATCACAACCCTTGTTACCCAAGGGGTCACCAGCACCTCCTCGGGGCGGTAGAGGAGTGCTGGCTATTCAGGTGGCTTAGCCCCCATTCCAGCCCGTCCAAGGCCACATGCAGTGACTTCCCAGGGAAAGACTGTGCCCCAGGCCACTGCTCATGGCAACAGGAAGGCAACAGGTAAACCTTCATACGTTTACCGTAGCTGCTCAGAGGAACAGAAGACTATGGAATCAGCTTGGTTACTCTGAAATGAGATACTGTCACCACCACAGAGCACATCTGAAGTCGCAGGGCATGAGACTGGCTCCTCCCTTTACTCCTTTCCCGCCTTCCCACTTGGTGGTCCCTGCAGCTTCACCGTTACCATAAATGCTCAGGCCCAGAAAGCCCATAATTCTCTAAAACTACTCAAGGACCAGAAATTTCTAATGAGAGCAGATTCTCAATTCCTTTCCTTTTTTTTTTTTTTTTTTTTTTAAATAAAACAACCAGGCACGTTGCCTCAAGGCTGAGCTGAAGGGCAGCTCTGTCCTCCTGTCCACTGTCTCGTCTGGCTCAGAGGTCTCCCTGTCCATTCTCCAGGGCCATGGGCACCAAGAGGAACACACATCGTGGCTCCTCCAGACACACGAGCCAAAGCCTCTCACCAGCCCTGCACTGGGGACTGAGAACTTCCAGAGGCCCCAGCAGTAAGAGGGCCCTAGTATCCTTTAGAGGCCTGGCTCTTCTTCCTCAGGTTTATGGGGCCGGCCTCTGACTCTCACAGGTGGGCATCCCCCAACTGGAAATTTGATTGGAGATTTTTTTTTTGTCTTTTTGCCTTTCCTAGAGTCGCACCCGCGGCACATGGAGGTTCCCAGGCTTGGGGTCCAATCGGAGCTGTAGCAGCCGGCCTACACCACAGCCACAGCAATGTGGGATCCAAGCCATGTCTGCGACCTACACCACAGCTCACGGCAACGCCGGATCCTTAACCCACTGAGCAAGGCCAGGGATCGAACCCACAACCTCATGGTTCCTAGTCAGATTCGTTAACCACCGAGCCACGACGGGAACTCCTGGAGAGAGATTTTTGACACTTCATCTTTTCTTTTCTTTTCTCTTCTGTCTTTTTAGGACTGCACCCACGGCATATGGAGGTTCCCAGGCTACGGAATAGAATCAGAGCTACAGCTGCTGGCCTACACCACAGCCATAGCAACACCAGATCCAAGCCATGTCTGTGACCTACACCACAGCTCACAGCAAGTCCAGATCCTTAACCCACTGAGAGAGGCCAGGGATCGCACCCACGTCCTCATGGATACTGGTGGTGTTCATTACCACTGAGTTACAAAGGAACTCCCTCACCTTCTTTATCTTTCTCATGTTATAAATATGAAGCCAACCCCGAGCCTCCACACAGAGGAGAGGGGAGGATGGCTGCTCAGCCCAACTTTGCCTGACAGCGGGGGTGGACTCCAAAGAGGCTGGGGGGGCGGGGAACCCAAAGGACGCAGAGCGGGGTGAAAAGAAAATTCTGGCGACCACTGTCCTTGTTTTCAGCCTTATACAAAGAGTATGAAGCCCAAGAGTACTGGGAAAAAGGAGGAAGAAGAGGGTCGAGACGATGATAAGGAGGGAGAGATGGAGAGAAAGGAGGAGGGGGAGGGGGAAGAGGAGAAAAGAGGGAGGGGAAGAGACAGACAGAGGCAGAGACAGAGAAGGAAGGAAAGAGGGAAGACAAGGAGGAAGGAGGAAGGGAGAAAGATGTTAAAAATTCGACTGGCCAGTCACTCTGTGGGTTAAGGATCTTGCGTTGCTGCGAGCCGCGGTGTAGGTCGAAGATGCGGCTTGAATCCTGCGTTGCTGTGGCTCTGGTGTAGGCCGGCAGCCCAGCCTGTGAACTTTCATATGCTACAGGTGTGGCCGTAAAAAGAAAAAAAAAAATAGAAAAAAGAAAAAAAAATTCTACTGGCCAGGCACCCAATCCCACAGCAAGGCTCAGACCTGGGGTAAGGATGCAGCTTGAGCTTTTCATCCTGTGCCACACCGTGTCCTGAAGCCCACCAACCTTGTAGTGTGTCTCCATACTATTTGAAAAAAGCAGAAAGGAGCCTATAAACTTATGGAGCTCTAAAATTATTATTACGTCCCTGGCTCCTCTATAGACAGAATCCGAGGCGCTGGAATAGCGGCTGGGATGACAGAGGCTGCACATCAAGAAGAACAACATCACGCCCTGGACTGTGGGGTCAGCACTTGGGGGATCGAAAGCTCCCTTATCAACTCCAACAGGCAGATCCAGGCCCCTCCTAGAGTCCGGATTCTGGAGCGCAGCCTTTCAGGTGTGTCCGGCCCGGCACGGCTACTGGCCAGCACGCAGTTTTCCTGAGTTCAGAGGCCCAGTTCTTCGCCATGCTCCTGGCAACACCAGATCCTTAACCCACTGAGTGAGGCCAGGAACTGAACCCACAGCTTCATGGATACTAGTCAGGTTCTTAACCCGCTGAGCCACAACGGGAGCTTCTCTCCTACCTTCTAAGGGCATTTCCCATACATGCGGCTGTCATCTGGCCTCTGCCCACAAGGAGTCAGGGCAGCCAGACTGGCCAGCCCTGGCTCTGTGCTTTGTCCTGAAGCTCCACACCCTGCCCGGCCTTCTTCCCAGTGCTAATTGCCTGGGTGCCGGTTTGGTTTTGAGAAAGAAACAAGAGCCTCGGGTTTCCTTGGGAGCACATTTCCTCAGCAGCGCTCTGAGCCTGGACCCTGTCATCCTCTGGATGGTTGGCAATTATACCCCAGCTCAGGAAGGGGGGGTCAGGGTGGTGCAACCGGGCTAAATATAAATGCAGTTTCTAGAAAGCCAGGGGTCAGAGAGGACAATGACTGATTCTTGTGCCAGAGACCAATTCATCAAACCATGAGACAAGCAGCTTGCAAAAGCATCAGGCGCCTGGGGCCAGGGTCTTGGGCCTGGAGCAAGAGGGTCCTCTTTGAGGAGGTGACCCCAGCCAGCAGAGACACACCTTGTAAAACCCAAGACAGAGGCCAAGTTCCAGCTTGGGGCTTTCTCCACTGCAGCTCTGGGGTCACAGAAATCCCAGAGCCTGGTCTGGATACAGGAGCCTGAAGGAGTTCCCGCTACGAAAGGCCTGTGTGAGACCTACAGGGCACGTTTGTGTGTAGTGACATCATGGGGTCCTCGGCAGGTAGCTTCATAAAGGAAAACCAACTTAAAAGAAGGTAGGTTGACACTGGTAAAGAGCCCAGGCCTCTTTTTTTGGAGGCAGTTTGGCAATACAGGCAAATGCTGAGATATGGAGGGTTTGGTTCTGGCCTACCGCAATAAGGCCAATATCGCTATGAAGCAGGTCACACAAGATTTTGGTTTCCCAGTGCATGCGAAAGTTATGTTCACACTCTACTGTGGTCTAGTAAGTGTGCAACAGCATTACGTCTATAAAAACAATATACACCCCTTAATTAAAAAACACTTCATCGAGATTATCATACAAAGCGAAGGAAGTCAAAGACAAATACCATACGATACCACTCATATGCGGAATCTAATAAAAAAGAACTTATGTATAAAACAGAAGCGGTTCCTCTGGTTGCTCAGCAGGTTAAGAATTTGGGGTTATCCCTGCAGTGCCTGCCCGTTCCCTGTGGCTCAGTGGGTTAAGGATCTGGCATTGTCACTGCTGTGGCGTGGGTTCAATCCCTGGCCCAGGAATTTCCACATGCCATTGGAGCAGCCAAAATAAAAAAATAAAAACAATAAAAAATTAAAAAATAAGACAGAAACAAACACAGTTTCTTTGTTTTGTTTTGTTTTATGTTTTTGGCTTTTTAGGGCATCACCCACAGCAAACAGAGGTTCCCAAACTAGGGGTCGAATTGGAGCTGCAGCTGCAGGCCTACACCACAGCAACCACGGGATCCAAGCCATGTCTGCGACCTACACCCACAGCTCAGGGCAAAGCCAGATCCTTAACCCACTGAGCGAGGCTAGGGATCAAACCTTCATCCTCATAAATACCTAGTCAGTTTTGTTTCTGCTGTGCCACGGCAGGAACTCCATCACAGATTTTGAAATCAGATTTATAGTTACCAAAGGGGAAACTGTGGTGGGGAGGGCTAAACTGAGGGGAAGGAATTGGCATATACACACTACTTTGTATAGAATAGATAACTGGCAACTCAGTAGTCTGTAATAACCTATACGGGGAAAGAATAGATGTATATAGCTGATTCACTTTGCTGTACACCTGAAACTCATACAACATTGTGAGGCAACTATACGCCAATAATTTTTTTTTTTTTTACACTCTCCCAACACAGATTTTGTGTGTGTCTTTTTAGGGCCACACCTACGGCATATGGAGGTTCCCAGGCTAGGGGTCGAATCAGAGCTGTAGCTGCCGGCCTACGCCACAGCCACAACAATGCGGGATCCAAGCAGCGTCTGCGACCTACAGGGCAGCTCATGGCAATGCCAGATCCTTAACCCACTGAGGGATGTCAGCGGTCGAACCTGCATCCTCATGGATACAGGTCAGGTTCGTTAACCGCTGAGCCACTAATGGGAACTCCAGATATATTTTATTTTTAATTTTTAAAAAATTTTTAAATTACAGTTGATTTGCAATGTTATGTCAATGTCTGCTGTACAGCAAAATGACCCAGTCATATATCTATATATATCTATACATACATTCTTTATATATATATATATATATACACACACACATACACATTCTTCTTCTCTCATTATCCTCCATCATGTTCCATCACAAGTGACTACATACAGTTTAGTTCCCTGTGCTGTACAGCAGGATCTCATTGCTTATCCGCTCCAAATGCAATAGTTTGCATCTACTAACCCCAAACTTTAAAAAAATACTTTACCACTAAAAAAATGCTAATTATCACCTGACAATGCAGGCTTGCCTCAAACCTTCAATTTGAAAAAAAAAAAAAAACCCCACAGTATCTGCAAAGCACAATAAAATGAGGTATGCCTCTATCTGCCAATATAGAAAACGCAGAGCCTTTAACACAGTAAAGTCACTTCCAGGAATTCGTCCTGTGGGTAGACCAGTACATGGGCCCAAAGACACATGGACAAGGATGGCTGTGACTGCACTGTCTAGGGAAGCAGAGGCCGAAACCTAGAGGCCCATCAAGAGGGGGCTGGCTCACTACATCGCAGGACATCCAGGCAGACAATGTGACTGTGAAAAGAGCAGCGGGAAAGTGCTGAAATGGGAACCAGCTGGAAGGAACACTCTTCAGTAGGAAAAAGCAAGACACACAATGGTGTGAATAGTAGAGTCCCATCTGCAGGTGAGTGCAGGTGTGCACCTACACACAGTTACACACCCACACTTTTTACAAAGAATCTGGAAGTGGGCGCAATGAGCTGGTAATGGTGACAGCTTCTGGGGAGGAGATAGGGATCTGAAGTTGGGTTGATAAGGAGACTTATTTTTCACTTCTATCCCCTTCAGAACGGTCCACATCTTTTTTTTCTAAACCTTCACAGGCATTACTTACCAAGGAAAAACAAAAACCAAAAATCCTCAAAACATCAGCCTTTATAACTGTATAAAAAATTTAAATGAAACAGAGACTTTGGTTAGATTGATCTGTCTGGGTTTAAATTCTAGTGCGCGACCTCGGGCAAGTTACTTAATCCCTCCATGCCTCAGTTTCCACATCTGTCAAATGGAAACAACCCTACAGAGGGGACTGTTGTAAGGATTAAACAGAGGAAGCGTTAAAGGAGAGGCCGGGCTGCAGGGAGAGGAGTGCTGAAGAGCGGCTGAAGGGAGCAGCACGTAACAGGCCCACTGAGAATCTGAAACCTTGGAAGCAGACATCACATCTTAACCTGCCCCCTGTAGGGCTCTGTGGGCAGAGAGGCTTGAAATGTATTGTTGCCTCATGTGTTGCTGCTCCTGACGTCCAGAGCCACAGCCCTTGTGTGAGTTACAGCGACTGATGTCCAGTTTCTCTGGCCACCAACAAGGTCCCACGGAGCCCTTGACTGACGTGCATGAAGTTTTCTGGAGCCCCCGGACCAGCCCTTCCTCTCTCGCACCTGATATTTAACCCTTGTTCGGGGATCTGTTGTCAGAGACCCTTGCTGACACATCACGGTCACACACGTTTCAGGTTCCAGAACAGAAGAGAGGAAAAGATTGTTCTCAAAACTCAGACACCACAAAGAGACAACAAAGAGAGTGATAACAGGCGCCACTGACTGAGGGCCTTCTCTGCCAGCACTTTACATGTTATCCCCGGTGCTCTCAACGACCTTTCTGGATAAGTACTATCCCTGTTTTACAGGTGGTTCAAAAAGGCAGTGGAAGGTTAAATAATTGGCTCAAGGTCACACCTCTAAAAAGTGAGAAAGCTGGGATTAGAATCAAGGTCTTCTTATGTAATATGGTCCTATCATGAATCTGCTGTTGGCCACCCCAAGCTGGGGCAGCATCAAAAGTATGCACCCCCTCAAAGTCCACAGGCATGAAGCAGCGGCTGTTTGAAGGACTCCTGCAGGACAAGAAGCTGCTCGGCAGGACCTCAGAAGGCAGGACCTGAGACGGGCAGGTTGGAAGTGTGCGGTCACATCTAGCCGTCTCTCCACTGGCCCACCACTGCCATCACAGTGAGAGGATCCCCGGGGCGCCCTGAGAAGGAATTCAGGCCAGGGAGCCCCGAGCAGAGGGCAGGGCTCCTAAAGAAATAAAGCAGTGACCGGAGAGTTCCGGTCATGGCTCAGCAGTTAAGGAATCCGACTAGGAACCATGAGGTTGCGGGTTCGATCCCTGGCCTTGTTCAGTGGGTCAATGATCCGGCGTTGCCGTGAGCTGTGGCGTAGGTCGCAGATGCGGCTCAGATCCCGCGTTGCTGTGGCTGTGGCGCAGGCCGGCGGCTACAGCTCCAATTAGATCCCCTAGCCTGGGAACCTCCATTTGCTGCAAGTGCGGCTCTAGAAAAGGCAAAAAGACAAAAAAAAAAAAAAAAAGCCCTGACCGGAAGGAAATGTATGATCTTCCTCAATTCCGAGTAACTGCCTTTCTTGATACCTCCAGTGGCACTCCCTCTCCAAATATTCTGGCCTCCTCCACCCAGGCATCCAAACATCACTCCTGACCAATCCATAAATGACTCCCCCCTCCCCAGTTCTCTTCCGCTCGCATCCTTGAGTAGCTGCGGAGGGAGGCCGGCTGCCAAGCTGACCCGGACAAAGTCCTCGCCAGCAACACTGACTTCTTGGTGACTCATTCACTTGTGCCCACAGACGCCCCGAGTGGCCACTCCTCCCCTCCTCTCTATTTACGCCATTGCCTTTAAGCACTCGGACGTGTTGGACACCTGCCCCGTTTCTCTGCTTCCCTTCGCGTCACAGCTCCTGCAGATAGCATCCGGGTGAACTTCCTGAAAGCCAGAACATTCCTCGTGTTCCTGGATTCCCCCCTCCTCCCCACCCCCGCCTGCACTCCACCTGACCCGTCATTGGCGGCGCTTGCTGTACGCAGCTTCATTGGGTCCTGATGAAAGAGGCCTCAGCAGGGAGGAAGGAGGCAAGATGGAGAAGCAAACAGTGACCTCTTTCTCAACCTTGCCTTCCAGGTCCACCTCTTAAACTTCACCGTATTCTTCCTTCTCTTCATCAAAACGGTCCCTCTGATTTTCCTCTCTGTCCTTTATGTTTGTCCCTTATATCAGATCCTGGAAAAAGCCATCCATGGTCAGAGATTCAGCCAAATTCACATATCATCACTATATACGTGTGTGTGTGTGTGTGTGTGTGTGTGTGTGTGTGTGTGTACATAAATATAACTATATATATAGAAACTGCAAATAAAATATGTAGGTCTACCATACAATATATATATATTTTTTCATATATATATATATTTTCCCCTACAGCCCTTGCTTATGCTCTAGTTATTACCATATTGCCAAGACATATAGCCATCTAAAAGCCCGCACATGCCAACCTTTCATTCACATTCAAAATATCATCTTTCTTTGAGGATGTCCATGTATTCCAGAGGAGCAGGAAGCAGAAACAACATGAAATAGCTTACAGGAGGAACTGGTCGGCCACAGTTTCTGCTCCCTGACCATGGATCAACAGAACTGACCAACCCCCATAATCACACTTGGTTTGATTATGAGTCTTAGACCTGCTGGGATGACCACAACTAGCTTCTAGAGCAGTTTAGTTTCACTATCTTTTTTGTTTGTTTGTCTTTTTGCCTTATCTAGGGCCGCACCCACGGCATATGGAGGTTCCCAGGAGGTCTAACAGGAGCTGTAGCTGCCGGCCTGCGCCGCAGCCACAGCAACGCAGGATCTGAGCCGCGTCTGCAACCTACACCACAGCTCACGGCAACACCGGATCCTTAACTCACTGAGCAAGGCCAGGGATCGAACCCACAACCTCGTGGTTCCTAGTCGGATTCGTTAACCACTGCGCCACGACGGGAACTCCTAGTTTCACTCTCTTAGAAGTCAATCAAACACTAAATGGTCAGATGGGATTATTGGTCCTCAGGGCTTGGAAAATAGCCAGTGACTTGACATTAAAGTGATGCTCTTTCCTTGAGCCCTGCTACGGGAGGGTTGAGTGAACTCCTCGAGGACAAGGACGTGGTTGCACTTTGTGTTCCCAAGGACGCGGTGCCCAGCACAGAGAAGTACCCCCACTGACAGAGGCCTTCCTTCCTGGGATCAGGAATTCACAGATATAAGTGACAATGGGATTCTCGAACAACTAGTTGAACTAGACTAAAGTAGAAGAACACCAACAGAATTTCATCAATCCATCAGCATGTAACTTAGTTTCATGCGTGTTTAAAGACACCTCGTTTAATACATTAACAGTGAACTCACAGCCAACAGCACTGTAGCCCACATGTGAACAAAGCTTGTCTAACACCTGTCTTTTCTTTGCAAGGCGCATTGCAGCTTTCATGTGCTCAGGAACACTTGACAGCATTTCAGCACCGCGCTTGGGTGTCATCTTAAACAGTGAAATCACCATCAAAAAGTACAAAAACGCAAAGAGAGTGGCACTAAGTAGACTGAGGAAAGGACATTTGTTTACAGCATGAGAGCTGAAACAGAAGGCAGGATGTCTTGCTCGGCTTCAGCTGGGAAAGTGCACGTGGAGAGACTTGAATGTTTCGCCACCCTGCATGTGTCCATGAATGGCCGCAAAGATGTTGCAAGTATTGATTTGGGCATCACAAGTCAATTTGAGCAGGTGGTCAAATCCGAAGCAATGGAATCCACAAACAATGAGGATCAACTGTGTGTGTGGGTGGGTGTATGCGCGTGCGCACATGCATGTGTGTGCGTGCATGCGTGTGTGTGTTTATAAAACAAAATTTGAGCCAAAAAAACAGAGATACTGGCTCTTCAGAGAGTGCAGCCTGACTCAGTCATCAAGACAGAGACGGTAAAGATATAAGGACAGGGTAACAGGATAAAAGCAGCTTGCTAACAGTCGTGCCAGGCCTTGCGGGGGGGTGTGTGGCCAAGAGCCAGCAGAAGACTGACTCTAAGGGGTGTTGGAGAGATGGGCTAATGGTGGGTTCCAGTAGCACAATGTCCCCACGTGCAACAAGCCACACTGCTGGTCCGTGGTGACGTGGATGTGCCAACCTGCCCTCCCTGCCATCTCCCACGCTCGGGTCCGGGCATGAGGGAACCTGTCCTCCCTCCACTCGGATGCCTCCCACAGGCCTGTCCCAGGTATTCCCAGACTGGTGGTGTGTCTGAGGGCAGCAAGCCCACGTGCACAGGGCTTGGAGCTACTCTAGTGAGGAACTGACTTCTCATGTGTCATCATCCAACAAGTGGCTCTCTAAGAGTCCCACTTTCCAGAGTTGAAACCACCCCGCCCTGGGGTGGTGGTGGGGTGGCGTGGGAAGAGAGACAACTTGGAGGTAGGGTCTATGAATTAACCAAATAGCCCCCAGAGCTATCGGAGACCTTTGGGTTGCAGATGGATGAGATATGACCTTTGCTTTTCAAATTTTTTAAAAAAATGTTTATTTTTTTCCTTTTTAGGGTTGCACCCACAGCATATGGAAGTTCCCAGGCTAGAGGTTGAATTGGAGCTGCAGCTGCTGGCCTACGCAACAGCCACAGCAAGTTGGGGTCACATCTGAGACCTATTCTGTAGCTTACAGCAACACCGGATCCTTAACCCACCGAGCAAGGGCCAGGGATTGAACCTGCATCCTCATGGATACTAGTTGGGTTTTTAACCCACTGAGATACAACAGGAACACCAATATGATCTTTGCCTGAGTCTCAGTGTTGCCAGCTCCCAGCCCAGCACTTGGATCACAGATTCTCACTAAAATCTGATGGGGGGGAGTTCCCTGGTGGCTCAGCGGGTTAAGGAGCTGGTATGGTCACTACTATGACTTGGGTCACTGCTGTGGCGCAGGTTCGATCCCTGGCCTGGGAACTTCCACATGTCTTGGGTACAGCCAAATAAATAAATGAATAAATAATAAAAGGGAGTGAGAATTTCAAGATGTAAAACAAACAAAAAATCTGGTGAGAAAGTGTGAGAGAGAAAAACAAAAGGAGGGTGGATGGATGGAGAGACTTTTGTTTTTTAGGACTGGGTTCCACTAAGGACATCAGTATTGACCCATCAGGCTCAAATATATATTGGTATATATTGCGATCTATGCTTTTCAAAGCACTCTTATATAAGTTATATCTCAGATTAATTCTATATACTAGAGGGGTCAGGTATGAATACACTCATGTGGTTGGTTGAAGTAACTGAAACATAGAGAAGTTAAGAGATTTGAGCAAAGACATATGATTAATGAATGGCATGGCCAACACTACAGCCCACACATTTCCTTTTTTTTTTTTTTTTTTTTGCTTTATGCTTTTTAGGGCTGCACCCGCGGCATATGGAGGTTCCCAGGCTAGGGGTCAAATAGGAGATGTAGCTGCCGGCCTACGCCACAGCCACAGCAACGCAGAATCCAAGCTATGTCTGCGATCTACACCACAACTCACTGCAACGCTGGATCCTTAACCCACTGATCGAGGCCAGGGATCGAACCCGCAACTTCATGGTTCCTAGTCGGACTCGTTCCTGCTGCGCCACAATGGGAACTCCAATAGCCCACACATTTTTGCCCAGTTTTCTGATGGGGAATAGGCCCTAATGTGAGCACCCAGATTCCTTCTCCATTTTCTCTCTGAAAACAGCTCCCCCATTCCCAGGCCCTGGCAGGGAAGGGTCAGGGTGGCCCCGGGGACACAAGGCCCAGGCTGGGAAAGGCCCACCCCGAGGAAAGCACAGGCTTCAGGCCAGAGGAACAAGACACGTGGCAACAGGACCTGGAGCCAGCGATGCTGCCAGTCTGGTTCCCCGAGCCGGGGAGCGGCCTGCCGGGAAGCCGAGCGGGCAGCTTGTGCCAGGCCAAACAGGCAATTAGCACCCACAGAAACCCCGAGGCCCAGTGGTTGCTCAAGGCAATGAAACTCCAGGCCTGCCAATTCCTGGGACAGAGGGCAGGTGAGTCGGGAGCCTGTGCTGATGGGGCCTGGGGTGGCAGGGGTTGGTGGGGGGGCACAGTCCCTGAGCAGGAGGGGGCATCGCACAAGACCCGAGGCCTCTCATTCCCTCTGCCCTCAAAGCCAGCGGGCCCTTCAGTTCAGGGAACCAGGCTGACCTCTGAGGCCCTGTTCCGGACTTGAGTCCCTTTTTCCTCTCTTTGATGCCTAAAGCCCTGCCCTTAACTTTACTCACCTCCAACCAGACTATTATACAGAAGATCTTTCTCGGCTGCCTCCTTCTAGGCTTTTCTCTCGCTCCTTCCCTCCAATATCGGCCACGTGCTCATCACTCAGGGTTCTCAGTCGCCTCTTGTGATTCATCACTTTCCCACCCCGTCCCTGGCTCTGGGTGGGCACAGCCTTTACCTAGGCTTTCCAGTACTTTCCCACACTATCAGTCCTGGCAATGCTGGGCTCACAGGAGAGGAGAACAGGTTGCTCGCAGAGAAACTGGTCCTGGCCAAACAGGAGTGCCTGGGCTTTCCTGAACATTCTGAGCTTGGCTTTCCAACCTGGGACGAGCAAGCCGCAGGTACAGATATGGGCACAGATTGGGTATGGCAGTTCAACCAAGAACGCAGTTTCCCTCATGGCGAGGAACGGTTTGCTTTGGCTGGGAGAGGGGTGGGAGACAAGTGCTGAGGCCACGTTCCTGGACCACCCTGAGGCCATGCCTGGCTCTTGAATTAGGATGCTGTTATCATCAATGATGCGGAGGTTCACCCCGTAAGGACGGCCACATGGATCAGTGCAGGGGGCTATGGGTCATGGGGTGGTGGAAAGTTGGGGACCTCAGGAAAGCAATTTCTGAGAGGGTTGGAGGACAAGCAGGAGCTGGCGGCGGGTGCGGGTGGAAGAAGACAGCCTCACTGAGACCCTGGTGCCCCTGGGGGCTGTGAGAGCTGGTGCGTTTCTGGGCCTGTTAAGGAAGAAGACTCAGAAAAACGCAGTGCTGCTTCTGGGGAAATCCTGTTCCTCCCTGTCCTCTTGCCCTTGGGGAGGACTCACCTGAAGAAGCCTTTGCAGCCTTCGCAGGTCATAGCATTGAAATGGAAGCCGGTGGCGCGGTCTCCGCACACCCCGCAGATCCGGGGCACGTTGCGGTCAAAGTCGCCCGGGTCGGGCAAGGAAATGCTGGCCGCCGTCGCCTCCATCCCTGCAAGGACAGGAGGCAGGGATGGTTGGAGGCAGTGCCAGGACCGGCTGGCAGCCTTTGCACCCTCCCACCCCTTTCCACCCGGGCTCAGCAAAGCTGAGTGACTCCCCAGGGCCCAGGCCGGAGCAGGACCTTGTTGGCACCCTCTCTTTGTGGTTCTCTGAACCCCAGCTCACCCCCCTGATGCTCTGGCCACGAGCCGAGGCAGAGCTCTCAGGCCCAAGTCGGAGCAAATCTGCGGAGGGCGCTGCGGTGAAGCCCACAGCACGGCCTGGAACCAAGGTGCCTGGGTGCGCGGGCTGCCTCTGCCGCCTGTGGGCCTCTCTGCATCCCGCTGTCCTCATCTGAAGAATGCGCTTCACTTCACCAGTGTGAGGAAGAAGTTAGGTGAACACATGCACCCCACTGGCCTCAGCTCCTCCTCAACAGCGGACCTGTCATGAGCCCGAGGCCTCTCTTGCCCAGGGCCCCTTCCAAGAGAGAAGTGGGGGGTGGAGGCTCACCAACAGCCTCACACGCAGAGGAAAACCCTTAGCATCCTCTGTCCTTGGGGGGCGGGGGAGGATGGATTACAAACCCAAATCAAACCCTGTCAAGCCAGTCCCAGCTCCTTGCAACCACACAGCTCAGAACTGACAGGCCTTGTGCCCCCACCCCCGGGCCTGGTACCAAGGTCATCAATGTCTTTTTTTTTTTTTCCTCTTTCTCTCTCTTTTTAATACAAATTCAGCACATTGTTCTGCACATCCTTCTGAGTAATGTAAGTCATTTACAATGAACTAATTTTGTTGCCAGAGAAGGCTTTTTATAAATAGGCAGCATCATCCAGAGATGGATTCCACACTTGAAAGGGGAAAAAGAGAGAGAACAAAATACAAGAGCTTTGGGAGGAGTTCCTGTCGTGGCTCAGTGGTTAATGAATCCGACTAGGAACCGTAAGGTTGCAGGTTCGATCCCTGGCCTCGCTCAGTGGGTTAAGGATCCAGCGTTGCCGTGAGTTGTGGTATAGGTTGCAGACGTGGCTCGGATCCCGTGTTGCTGTGGCTGCGGCGTAGGCTGGCAGCTATAGCTCCGATTGGAGCCCTAGCCTGGGAACCTCCATATGCCATGGGTGCGGCCCTAGAAAAGGCAAAAAGACAAAAAAAAAAAAAAAAAAAGAGAGAGAGAGAGAGAGAGAGCTTGGGAAATCGGCCTCAGGAAGCAGCTGAGAAGTCTTAGGCAAATCGGGACCTCGGTTTCACCCGCTGCCTCTGATCCTGACCGCTGTCAGCTCTCAGCTGCTTCTGGGGTCCCTCAGGCCTCCCCAGTGTGCTTTCAGACCCTGCAGCCTCCCAGTTTGATCTGAGTCCTCACAAGGGTCATTACAGGTTTAAGCGGCCCCCTGGGCCCAGGGCCAGAGGGTGGCTCAAGTCAGAAGAAAACCCAGTGATGAGGGGACAAGCACCTCTCTCCTCCCACCCCAGGGTGTCATGTCCTTCCACAGAAGTGAGAGAAGTAGCTTCTGTGGCCCTTGGGAGGCTCCCAGATTCTTTTCAATGACTAGGCTCTCCATCTGAGCTGAGGTTTGGCATATTAAAGCCTAATAGAGGAGTTCCTGTTGTAGCTCAGCAGGTTAAGAACCCGACTAGTATCCATGAGGATGCAGGTTCAATCCCTGGCCCCTCTCAGTGGGTTGAGGATCCAGCATTGTCGTGAGCTGTGCTGTAGGTCACAGATATGGCTTGGATCCCGTGGTGCTGTGGCTATGGTGTAGGCCGGCAGCTGTGGCTCCAGTTTGACCCATAATGGGAACTTTCATATGCTGCAAGTGCGGCCCTAAAAAGAAAAAAGAAAGAAAGAGAGAGAGAGAGAGAGAGAAAGAAAGAAAGAAAGAAAGAAAGAAAGAAAGAAAGAAAGAAAGAGAGAAATAGACTAGTAGAGTCTTATTTTGTTCCATCTTCATCTCACCCCAATGAGGCAAGCCCTAATAGTATCACGAAAAACGAGGCCCAGAGAAGCCCAAACATTGAGGGGTCCCTAGCAACTCTGATTATAAAATGCACAAAACAAATACTTAATTTTTCAAAAAAATTCTACCAAGAGCTTCAAGCCAGATGAAGGAAGTGGGACAGATTAGGAGAGATGCTGACCTTCCCGAAGGGGCAGAGGCATCTTATTATTATTAAGACACTATTTTATGTTTTATTTGCTCGTGGTATACATAAAACATTGCATAACTGTAAAACAAAAACAAAAGAGAGATTGTCTGTGGGTTTGTCAGCATTGTCCCAATAGCCTGTCTTAAATCCAGGCTGACTCCGGGTTTCTGGAGTGTCACACACATCCCAAAAGTGGGCAGGGACCCCAGAGGCTCAGTACCGTGGTGGGGCAAGAAGAGAAACTGTCTAGGATGCTTGCGGCTTAACCCCAGGTCAACTGAGATGTTGCAACTCCCAGTCATTGTGATGTTGCTACAGAGTCTGTGTCATCCAGCGACCAAACATCCGGTGGATTTGGTGGAAAAAAGAGAAATGACATGTGGGGGTGGAGGCAAAGCAGTCAAATCAGTCCAACAAGTACGCAGCATCGTCTGGGCTCAGTGGCGTAGTGATGATGCAAGAGAGTTGGAACAATTTGACACCACAGCAGGGCAACTGTGCCTTCCTGCGAGACAGCGATGCCACGTGAGGCTCCTGGCCTGGGGGTTGAGGACTCAGGCACTGGGTGAGGCTCCACAGAAGGCTGGACCCGGCAGCCAGAGGCCCACAGTGCACAGGACAATGTCAGGTGAACTGAGAGGCAACTCAGCCCTGCTCAGGGTTACGCTCTGCAGAGCAGAGATTGCAGAGAGCAGGAGAGGAAGAAGATGGGAGTCGAGTAGGAAACATTAACCATGCTGGATGGCCCCCTGGGGTCCTGGCCTGGGTGTCTGCAAGCCCCTGCCTCTGAGCCCCCACCCCAGCGCAGGCCTGGTTCCAGGTCTCAGCTGCAGGCTGCTCGGGACTCTGATGACACAGGACTGGACCAACTGGCATTTGCTTGCCGCCTTCCTATGCGCCCCCTCCCCACCTTCGCCCTCACCCCTGGAAACCAAAAAGCCAGGAGATTGTGGCTGATGAGGAAACACCCACCTGAACGAGCGGGGGTGGGCAGGGAGGTCGAGCCTGGGCGTGCCCTTGCGTGAGGGCTCACAGACACTTCCAACCAAAAGGACCCTGAAAGAAAAAAAAGGGAAACATTTTACAGCTTCAGTGCTGAGCTCACCGGTGGCTGGTGCTCCAGAGAGCCTCTTTCCAGGGATTTTAGTTCCTGGAGGATCAGCGACTGAAAACTTGACAGCAGCAATTTTTTGGGGGCAGACATGCCATGCCATCACTGGTAGCGCTCGGGCAGCCAGGAATGAATGGCCTGACCTTGAGGCCAGAGGCAGTCAGAGCATCGGCCTAGCGTGGGCGGTGGCATCCAGCAGGCGGGCCAATGGAAGCAGCCTCCCTGCTGCAGAGGCCGTTGCGAGAGAGGAAGGGCTTTTTCTAAGGGAGCTGGGCCGCTCCCACAGTCCCCACTCCCAGGTTTTAGGGACGCTCTACTCGAAGAAGCAGAGCCAGAGGGGGCCCCCCCCCCGCAGGCTGCTGAGGGCAGGAAGGAGACTGGAGCCCCCCGGCGATTGCAGAGGTGCCCTGGGGTCTGGCAACGGTGCAGGCTAGAACGGCGGGCCCGGGCCTGGCTCTTGGGATGGCTTCAAAGACCAGTGTCTGCCATCTCCCGTCTGCGGAGACTGGGTGTAGGCGGAGCAGGTGCTGCAGGGGTTAAATACAGCAACCCGCTGCTTTCAAACAGGATGTTTTCGGCCACATTTAGCTCTTTCCCAGACATGCTCAACACCCCCGGGAAGGCTGAAGGTGGGCTGACTCTGGTGCCCAGACTCTGGGTCTTAGTGGCTCGATGGGTCACCAAGGTGGAGCTGGCGGAATGTCTCCCTTCCCACTGCCACTCACCCCCAGCTTTGGGTGTAAACACACACACACATACACACACACACAACCCCCCATGCACACCTTTCCTTTGCACCAATAGAAGGTGGCTGGGGAGATTAATGGATACGCAAGTGGCTGTCCTTGAACCCTGGCAAAGGCCTTTAAGGCAGAGCTCAAATGGGGAAGCTTCAGACCCTCGGCTTTTGTTTCTCTGCCTCCTGGCGGCCCAACTAGCCAGGGAAGGGTGGGGCGGAGGCGGGGGTCGGGGACACCAAGAGGCTGTCCAAGACCTGGGCCCAGTGTTAGGACTGGCAGCCCACGGACCCGTTTGCCACCTCCTTAGGCACTGCCCGCCCCCAAGGAACATCTGAGGAGAGTGTCGGGGTGGACCAGACTGGGATAATTAGAACGGGGCTGGCCCACTGCCAAGGACTGAAGCAGAGGAGGGGGACCTGCTGGGGACAGACATGCTGCCACTTGCCCCCCAGCCAGACTCTCCTGTGCTCCCTCTATTTGAACTGCCCAAGGTCCCCCAGCCAAGCAGGCTCTTCTAGATCCTACCCCCTCGGCCTTAGTGATTTCCCGGACTCAGCTTGCTCCTCGAGGAGGCTGCGGTGAGGGCCAAGCGGGTACGGAAAGGCCCACCGTTTTCCCGCCCTCAACCCCTAAGACAGTCAGAAGCCAGACCTGAGATCCAGAAAGATCACCACTTAAAGAGCTTCAAGAGGAGCGTGAGGATGTATTACGCGCCAACCTGCTAAGCTCCCCGCTGGGGCTGTGGGGTAAGGAGCGCTCGCGTCTTCCAGATGGCAAAACCAAACCCCACGGCGCTTTGAGTGACTTGCCCAGAGTCCCACGTCCAGGCCAGCAGTGGTGCCAGGGACCAAAGGAGAACAGGCTGCCTGCGACACCCGAGGGCTTCCCTTGCCTGCTGCCGACTGCTCCCTCTGGCATCCGTCACCAGCACGGACACTGGCACCGGGCCCTGCTCCAAGGGCCTCCTGTGCGTTCACTCGTTTAATCCTCGCAGCAGCCTCACAGGCGGGAACAGCTACGGTCCCTATTTCAGGTGTGGGGGTGCTAAGGAACAGAGAAGCCTGGATTTTAACCGACGTGGCTGATCCCCAAGTCTCCTCTCTGCCGCCTTTCCTGAGGGAGGTAGCGCAGTCATTTCCCTACCCTGAGCCCTGGGCGCCCCTCGCTTCTGCTGAGTCAGGGCGGAACGGACAGGACAATCCCCAGGCCGTGATGGAGGAACGTCTCAGTGCTTTTCTTCCCCAGGCTCCCCAAATCACCCAGGATCCCCCCCCTTCTGCCAGTCAGCCTCTCCCAGCCTGGAAAATCCCATTCAACAGACAGGCCTCTCCTCCACACAGGACTTTACACCACTGGATGGTCCTTTTAGGGAAGACAGTCCTTGATTTAGTGTACAGGTTCAAGTACGTGGAAAGTGGGCCAAGGAAACGGTGTCAAGAAAGGAGAAGTGGAAAAAAGAACAGCGAACGCTGCCCTTCTTTGCCATGTCAAACACTCCCCCACCCCCAATTCATGTTCTGAGTATAAGAACATCCCACTGCTTTTCCTGGGGCTGTCCCCAGAGCCACTTCCCGCTGCCCTTGCTTTAGAAACACCCAAGCCCCGACACTGGAGCCTCTGAGAAGCAGAGGAGGTGGAACTCAGCTCTGCAGAAAACCCCTGGCTTCATTCCTCCGGGGTCTGCCTCCCACATCAAAACCCCTGCCTGCGCCTGACCCTAGACCTGACCCTGCCTTAGCAAGAAATGAAGAGAGAGGGTGTTTCCTTCCAGTCATCAAAAGCCACAACCACTGCCTCTCCCACATGTCTGCCCGTCGGCTCACACAACAGGCACCCCAGCTTCCAGTGGCTTCTGCTGAACGCCCAGGGTGGTCTCATGGGGTGTCCTGGGCAGAGCCCTGACAAGGACAGGGGTCTGAGTGCCGCTGGGCTCAGTTTAGCTCCACTGCGTTCACTGGGCCCTCCTTGGAGCTCTACTGAGGGCAGTAGAGCTGTGACTCCCATAGGACCAAGGGGTGGACAGAGGTCTGACTTGTAAGGTCTCTTCCGGCTCTGAAAGTGGGCAACTCCGAGGCTGAAATTCCATCACGATGAGGCCTTGAGATCATCCTGGAAGTGAGGTTCCCTTGCTGCACTTTCTCCCCCACCCCCTTTCTCCCCCACCCCCTTTCTCCCCCGACAGTTACAGCTGAGACCCTCACCCTCAGGGGCTAAGGAGCAGGAAGGGCAGGAGTGACGTGGCCCCTTTGGGTCCTGCAGAGACTGGGAACCCAGGAGAGGGGACTCTCAGCAGGGTTGGGACTGGAGACACAACAGGGCACAAAAAACAGCCTTTCTTTTCTCCCCCTCCCCTTTTTTTCTTTTTAGGGCCACACCTGAGGCATATGGAAGTTCCCAGGCTGGGGTCAAGTCGGACCTCACCTGCCGGCCTACACCACAGCCACAGCAATGCCAGATCTAAGCCGCATATGCGACCTACACCACAGCTCATGGTGATGCCGGATCGTTTAACCCACTGAGCTGGTCCAGGGATGGAACCCGTGCCCTAAAGGACACTAGTCGGGTTCGCTCCCACCGAGCCACAAAGGGAACTCCAAAAAGGGCTTTCTAACTGTGGACAATGACTCAAAGCTCCCCCTCTTTCCAGAAAGAAATGGAAAGCTATGTGATTTCCCAGCAGAGGGGGTGAAAATTCCTCGTCTTCCTAAAATTGGCGCACATGGAATCAACCACACATTGGGCTCTCTCTCTGGAGCAGATGGTTCTGTGCACACACCAGCCACGCTCGCACACGTGCTCATGCGCGCAGGCCCTTTGCTTGCTGGTCTCATTTCATCATCCTTGTGACTCTGCCCCTAGACGGCTGAACACTGTATGACCTACCCGCCTTTTCACTTCTCGTCCCTTTCATCCGTGTAACTTAGGCACAGCAGCAGCGTGGCCATTTGAACTGATACCCTGTCTTCCTCCTCTGCCACCCCCAGCGTACGCTCACATTCCCATCTCCAACGTGCTCTCACGTTCTCTCTTCAGAACAGTCTCAGTATTACCTCCCGGAAGAAACTGAGGGAGAACAGAGTGAAAACCAAGGCAAGTGCAAGAGGAGAGGAAAGTGTACTGTAGCGTTGAAACTGACCCAACCCTTTCTTCTGCCACCATCTCCACAGTTCCTACACACACACACACACACACACACACACACACACACACATTTTATTTATTTTTTTAGAGCTGCACCCATGGCATATGGAAGTTCCTAGGCTCAACCTATGCCACAGCCACAGCAATGCCAGATCCAAGCTGCATCTGTGACCTGTACCAGAGCTCACGGCAACGCCAGATCCTTAATCCACTGAGCAGGGTCAGGGATTGAACCCTCGTCCTCATGGATACTAGTCAAGTTTGTTACTGTTAAGCCACAAAGAACCCCCCCCCACACACACACACTTTAAATACAGGTGAGATTGTTTGGAAATGATTTTCTGCAGACTGCAAGGTCCAAAGTAAACCCCAATGGATATCAGTTATCTCAGACTATCTCAGGATTGGAAGGAAATTTACCACCTAGTCCAATCAACTTAAATCCTTTCTATAATGTTCCAGCCAGTTTTCTAGGTTGTACTCAAATAGCTTTTCTGTTGGAGAACAATTTCCCACAGCAATCCACCCTCTTTGGATGGCTCTATGCTTAGAAAGTTCTTCATTATGCACAGATGAAACAGCCCCTATAGTTTGCAACCACAGGTCCTAGGCCAGTTCTTTGCAGCCATCTAAGATGAACCTACTAGGCCATCCCCACAGGGTCTCTGGAGAAGGGGTTGGTGGGGCCACCACCATGCACATTAGAATTCCTCATCTGCTGGAAATTTGCCATGAAAAAATTAGAAAAAAAATCTACAAAGATTTTTTTTTTTTTTTTTTTGCTTTTTAGGACTGCACCCGCAGGTTCCCAGGTTAGGGGTAGAATTGGAGCTACAGCCACAGCAATGCAGGATCCAAGCTGCGTCTGCGATCTACACCCACAGCTCTCGGCAGCGTGGGATCCTTAACCCACTGAGCGAGGCCAAGGATCAAACCCACAACCTCATGGTTCCTAGTCAGATTTGTTTCCACTGCGCCTCAGTGGGAACTCCACAAAGATTTTTGATTTATGATGTGAGAAAGACTTCAGAGGAGAAGCAGAGGAAGCTAGCCTGGCTACATTTAATGTTGATTTAGACTTTGTAAACTTCCCAGATATGAGCAGCACTCCCACAAGGGCAGTGAAGAGGGCGGTGAGCATGGACAGCCACTGCCTCCTTAGCTTCACCTGGAGAGAACAGTTTCTAGCCCAAGAAAAGGGTCCTGTGGAAGAGTGTGAATAGCTGCGTAAGCCCTGCCAAGCCTGCCTGCCGCCTCTGCCTTGGCTCCGTTGTTTCCAGGGGAGGCCGGCCCCCAGCAATGCAGCTCTAAGAACACGCTGGAGGTGGACCAAACTATTTAACAACTGACTGAAGGAAGGATGAGAAATTCAGTGGCTGGTGACCCAGCAGTCACAGGAAGACGTTTACCCCGAAGGTGGTTTTTTTTTTTTTTTTGGCTGCATATGTGAAAGTTCCCATATGATGGGCCAGAACTCGAACCAGCACCATAGCAGCAAAAATGCCAAGTCCTTGAGCCACCAGGGAACTCTCTGGAGGTGCTTAATTCACCCTTGAAATATACCTCACCCTTGAAAACCTGATAAAGGTCATGGACTGACACCTCAGGCAGTGTCAAGGTCACTCCATAGAAGTCATGCTACTGACTCCCACTCTACTGGCCATGCATCAGGGCTTTTTCTTGGCAGACTGTCCTGTCACTCGTGGGAGTACTGGCAGCTTCAGAAGCGGAACCTGTGAGGCTCCAGGCAGCGGGGCCGGAGACACAAAGCTTACTTAGATATATTTCCACTCCTTATCAACAACAATTATTCCCGCAAGCTGCTTTTTTCCAGTGGAAACTCAGCCCTCAGCTTTGTCAACAAGATTTCTGGGTTGATTACTGCGCTCCAGGTAACAGGGCAGGCTGTGCCCTGTCACTGCCGGAAAGCGTGGGCAGTGACAGTGGCCAGTGAGGCAGAGGGGACCAGCCGGTTCGTAAGCTGCAGCTCCATCTCTCTGGTTTTACCGCTGAAGAAACTGTGACCACCAGAGGGGAAGCGAGTGGTCGCAGGCCACGCATGGAGGGAGCGTGCTTTTCCATCTCCACCCTGGCAGGGTCCCCAGACCTCCCATCACCAGCCTGAGCAGCTTCCTGGGGCACAGAGTGAGGGAGGAGTGAAACATGCCACAGAGGAGGCCCAGATGTGGACCGAGGGAGACCAGCCAGCACTGGCGCCATCCTTACAAGCAATGCAGAAGAGCAGGGTGGGTGGGGGATACCCACTGGTTCCAGCCTGACCAAGCCCAGGTCCCGGCTCTCACTTCCGCGGCCTGAAGAAATGGATAAGGACTCAAGAGAGTCAGGGAATATTTTAGAGGAAGTGGGATGTGTCTGGCTTGCTCTTCGTCTCCTCTGGGTGGCTGTCCTGGGATGCTGGGGTGCGAGTTTGTCCCTGCGACAGGTGAAAGTTGACCGGACAAAGAGGCTCTTTGTCCAGTGACTTGGAAACCATGGAATAGAAACTGAGGTAGCCCCTGGGGAGAGCACCAAGAATACAGGGGGAGCGGGTCTAAGCTCTCCTCTGGGGACACCTGAACCCCTGGATTGCTGATGCAGCTGATGGCCACACGGGCTTTTCCTTGATTTTCTTAAAAACAAAGAAACAAACAAACAAGCAAAAAACAAAGGCTCCAGGATGATAGGAGAGAGCTGTCTTTCTCCCAAGCGATTCCCAAGTGCAATTTCCAGTGCCCCATGGCCTCTGCCCAGTCTAAGTACCGTCTTTTTATTTTATTTTTTTGTTTGTTTGTTTTTAGGGCCGCATCGGCGGCATGTGGAAGTTCCTGGGCTAGGGGTCCAATCAGAGCTGTGGCCGCCGGCCAAAGCTGCAGCCACAGCAAACGCGGGATCCAAGCTGAATCCAAGACCTACACTGCAGCTTGCACCAATACTGGATCCTTAACCCAGTGACCGAGGCCAGGGATTGAACCTACATCCTCACGGACACCATGTCAGGTTCTTAATCCACTGAACCACCAAAGGAACTCCGCTAAGCATCTTTCTTATGGCTGGCTTCCCCCCACCCCCAGCCCAAGTTCGTGTAGCCCCAAGTTCACCCTAGCTCAGGCAGACAGTTTTGAGGTCCATTACCCTCTCACCCCAGGCCACTACTGGCCAGCCTTCTGGGATCAATGCGATCTCTGGATCACTCAGACTCTTCCTGTTCTGTGAGAAAGGTCAGTAGCCAAGGCCCAGGTCCTGCCAGCCCGAGCGAGAGAGTTGGGATCCTTGGCGTGTGTTCGACCCCCTGCTCACCTCCGCCACTACCTTGGCCAGCCACATGCCCTTGGCTACCTGACTACCGTCCAGCTTCCACCAAAGCCCATCCCTGTGTACTCATCGACAACTGAAGACATGATAGCATCTGGGCCACAGGGCTGTCGTGGACGCCAAGATCTCTGCACCTGGCACTCGGCAGCTTTCCGGGTCCGCTCTCCTTATTAGAACAGTTACTATTGTCGGTACAATCATCAGAGAGTTCAGGGCCCAGAGGGGTGCCGTGGAAGGCAAGAAGTCTGCTCTCAATTGCGAAGCTCCACCCCAGACAAAAAGCCACATTTCTGCTGAACTGGGAGAAAACTGACCACCCCACCCACTGGCTGTGGCTCCCAAAAATCTGGCTGCTTGCGGTGGGGAGACATGGACTGTTCAGTCTCTCTGCGACGAGCAGAGAAGCAGAGCTACACATCTGGACTTCTCCTCCACAAGGAAGGTGAGGCCCTGGTCCAGAGGGCCCATCGCCCGTCCTCTCCCTCTCAGCCGGTGCTTCTCTCTCCTTCCTCCTCCGTCCTCCAGGCCTTATCCTGCATCTGTTCTGCTCCCGGTGGGACCCTCGCTCAGCAGCTGCGGCACCTCCTTGCCCCAATCCCACCCACACTGCAGGCAGCAGAAGGCAACGTGCCGGGAAAAGGCTGACAAAGGCCAGGGGGCCGGAGCCAGGAGGTGGCAGTGAGGGCTGCGGCTGCCCTGGCAGCAGGGCGGCTCTGCCACGGCCCCAGCCTCGACACTGGGCACGGGGCTGGCTCTGGCTCAGTGGGCCTGGACTCCTGGCTGCCCCCAGCTCTGGGCAACCCTGGAAAGCCATTCATTCATCCCAGGCTAGATTCTGAGGCCTGTGTCAGAATCTATGAAGGATGACGGGGTCTCTGAGGTGCGCACGGCAGGGGCGACTCTCTACCAGGCAGCTCCAGTCCCATAAGGGGCTGATTTACTCAAAGTCATGCCTGCTTTCTTCTGCATTATTAGTGAGGGGTATTCATGAAGCTTATCTGGAAGAGGCCACCCGGGGAGGTCCCCAATCACTGCAGAAGGGCACCACCCATCACCCCAAGGAGACACCGGCTGCTCCTCAGTTCCCACCTAGGATGATTTCCCCAATAGAGCTTTCCCAGAGCTTCTGTTTGGTCAGCAATCCAGCCATCCTGCTCTGCATATTCCTTCTTGGGGACCCCATGAGAGGACCAGGGAGGCTGCAGCATTTCTTCTTGGCCTGGCGCTGGGGTGGGCATTGGTTCTGGACTCTGATGCCTTGTCCCTGATGGCGTCCCCTGACTGGTTTTAAGCACTGACCATTCGGCAAACCCTAGGAGGCAGAGACCCAGGGTTGAGCCTCCCAGACACCTGGCCCTCCTGAAGCTTATCATCTCCAGGGGAGACACACAGGAATCTGCAACTCAGTGCAATCCATGCTGCGACGCAGGTAAGCACAGGTGTGACGGGAGCACGAAGGAGTGCACCTGGCCTTGTCCTGGAGCGGGAGATAGCTCTTTTGAGGATGTCACTTCTCTGCCCCTCAACTGAGACGGGATGGAGCTCAGCTTAGCCTGGCAGTGGTGAGAAGGGTAAAAAGAATTCCCGACAGGTGATACCACCTGAGCAAAGGCTAAGAGGCAAAGGGAAGGAGTGTGGTGCAGGCAGAAAAATTAGTTCCATACGGGCTGGGGGGAGAGAGAGGACACCAGGAAGGAATAAACCAACTGACCACACTCATTTTAGCAGGAAGTGAATTCCATTTTTTTTCCCTCTATAGAGGACTTCTACTAAGCATGTTGGGGCTTGAATCCCAGGAATTTGATTTATTTATTTTTCTTTTTGTCTTTTTTTGGGCTGCACCCACGGCACATGTAGGTTTCCTGGCTAGGGGTCGACTCTGAGGTGCAGGTGCCAGCCTACCTACACCACAGCCACAGCAACGCCAGATCCTTAACCCACTGAGCGAGGCCAGAGATCAAACCTGCAACCTCACGGATACTAGGCAGGTTCTTAACCTCCTGAGCCACAACGGGAACTCGAAATACCAGGAATTTTAAATGACTGCAACAGTATTTTGAAACGGAAGACCTTCAGACCCCATTTAGCTTCCCGCTCCAACCTGAATGGACCTTGAGCGTTGCGAAGGAAGTAAAACTGGGCCTCCTTCCCAATGGCTCGTGGAGAAAGGGTCCCCAGGTCGGCAGGTCTCCTCTGCATCCGAGGTAGGGGGAATGCTTTACCCTGCGATGGAGATCCTCAGTACCAGAGCTGGAAAGGAGAGGTAGAGGAGAGAATTCCGGTAAAACCCAGCCCAGATTTGAGAGAATGAGAAAACGTCTTATGAGAGAAAACCAAAAGAAAGAACGAAAGGTTCGACAGGGGCAGATGGAAGTTGTGAACATCTCATCGACACACCACCAGTCAATCCTTATTTAATGCATCAACCTGTCCAGGGCGGCCAGATATGGTTGCCAGGCACTGGGAGAGCTGAGTTAATGCACAGCCAACTGGTCCCCAAACCTGCCTCCCCCAGCCCGACAATGGTCACAAGCAACTTGCACCACGGGGGAAGTCCCCCCCATGGACGCATGTGGGAAGTCCCCTGCATGTGTGGGCACATGCCAGCCCAAACTCTGAGTCCAGAGGTCCATGCTCATTGCCTGCCCATGACGTGACACAAGCTCAGCCTTCCCGTTAGAGCCGTCACTGAAGTCAGCTCTCCAGTTTCAACGCTTCCGGCCAAACCGCTGGAGGATTCTTCCCTGGGGCCACAAAGTGGTAGGAAATAGTGGCCTTTGTCCTAACCCATGAACCCTCTCCAAACTAAACCCCCCTTCCCCAACCTTATCCTTTGGCCATCTTCCTCTTCCTTGTTTTTTTTTGGTACCCGGAGCGGGGGTTGGGGGCGGCAAAGATGGGACAGATTTGGGCACAGAGCAGCATTCATGCCGTCTGGGCTGGCGGGGGTGTGCTAAGCCCAGAGCAACAGCCTCTTTCCCCCTCAACAGTCAGCTGTCTGCAGTCCCCCCTTGCCCCGCAAGCTGCCCACCTGGGCCTCCCCAACTGGTGGCAGAATTTCCACTCCCTTCACCCAACACTCCCTCAGGCAGAGGCAAACAGCTCTGGAAAAGGATTTTTTTTTTTTTGACCGGACCCAGGACATGTGGAAGTTCCCAGGCCACCCAGGGATCGAACCCACACCACAGCAGTGACCCAAGCCGCTGAAGTGACAGCGCCAGAGCCTTTCTCATCTTTCTCATCTGCACCACCAGGGTACTCCCGGAGAAGGAATTTAATGTACCAGCTCAGAGCCTGCACTCAGTGAAAGGAGCTGTGAGAGAAATCCCACTCCAGCTGGTTGGACAGGCTCCACACTGCCAGCTGGAGTGGCCACTAGTCAGGCGGCCCCGATGGGCAGCATTTTAGGGAGGAAGGCCGGGGCTTGTGGCCATCACGGCCCCGAGAGGGAGAGGAGGTACCCCTCCACCCACTGTCTCCCCTCTGCTCCCTGACCCTTCACTTTTCCTAGAACTCCCCCTGACCTGAAAAACAATTCTGCCACCAGGCTCCTCAGTAGCCTGGGATTGAAGTTTAACAGACACAAAAATAATTCTCTTGAGTGAGCTACTTTCTGCCCAACTTCAGGAACAGTAGCTCAGGGTGGCAGGCAGTGGGGGAAGGCGTGGAGGGGAGGCTGGCGGCGGGCCACCCATGCTCCAGGGCCTTTCCCGTGTCCACACTACACTCCCCAGAGCAGGATTCTCACGAGGTGGAGACCTTAGCCAGGGGCTCCAGGCTTACGGCCTGGGTGGGAGGAGAGGGCGGGTTCGGGGTTGGGGGTGAGCCGGGGCCCCCTGCACACAGGGATTCCCTCTTCCACAGCCACTGCTCTCTTACGGGATGGAAGGAAAAGAATTAGATGCTGCTACTTTACCCAGCCTCAAAAAAGGGGCTTGAGACCCATTTGCCCATCTCAAGAGACTGTCGTGTCGAGATAAAATATTTCAAGCGTGTTATAAAAAACTCTCCTCCATCACAATGTTTGTTATTAGTTCGCGATTACGCGCCCAGGTATTGGAGATGGGGGAGGAGGCCTACATTCAGGAATAAAGGAATAAAGTGGAAGGCGGTGAGAAAACACTCTGAAGTATTAAGCAGAGCTGGCAGCACGAGTGATCACAGCCGGGAGAGCCCACCAGGCCGAGAGGGTTTCCTTTCCCACAGAATAAGCATCATTCACAGCCTACGGAGCCCAGTCCAAAATTCCGCTTTACTTTTCAGCCTAGAGAACCTCTCTTTGGCTATCAGTTTCCTTCGGATTTTCTCTACACAGAACTTTCCTGCGAATAGCTATAGGAAAATATCTGGGAAGACAAAGTAGGACAGGAAGGAGAGCAAAGAAAGAGGGAGGAAGAGTGGCAAGGAGGACAGGGCTGGATTCGTTCACGGAATATCATCGGACAGAAAGATTTCGTTAGAATGCTCCAGAAAGAAACACCCCACATTGTAAAGTATCAGCACGCGCTGGGAGGGGTACCCAAGGAGGGGGATCATTCATGCCTTTAGTAGGGAATTCTATATAAACTAGGGATTTCCTGGCCTTTCTATGTAACAGTCATCTGCTAAAAGAAAGAAACTCCCAGAGGACACATGGAAGACCTGCAGGCTAAACCTGACCGTGGATGAGTTCTGTCTGTCAGCTGCCCCCATCGCTACCAGTGATTACACATTTTTAAACTCGCTGTCAATGTTTAAAAAACATAGAGAGAGGAGTTCCCATTGTGACTCAGTGGGAACGAATCGGATTAGTATCCATGAGGACGCGGGTTCGATCCCTGGCCTCAGTTAGTGGGTTAAGGATCTGGCATTGCCGTGAGCTGTGGTGTAGGTTGCAGACGCGGCTCAGATCTGGTGTGGCTGTGGCTGTGGTTGTAGGCTGGAAGCGGCAACTCCAATTCCACCCCTAGCCTGGGAACTTCAATCAGTCAATCAACCAAACCGACTGGATAGGAGTTCCTGCTGTAGTGCAATGGGATCAGCGGCGTCTCTGGAGCACTGGGACGCAGGTTTGATCCCAACCTGACACAGCGGGTTGAGGGTCCAGGGTTGCCACAGCTGTGGTATCTGCAGCTGGGATCTGATCCCTGGCTCAGGGAGGTAAAAACAAACCAAAACAAAAACCTGGGTAATCTGGCCACACTGCACTGTAGTTCCAGTGGCAACCCTGCTGGCCTGAGGTGGCGTTGCCCCTCCAGAGCAGGCTTGTGCCCTCCAGTCCATCCTGCCAGGGCTGGCACTCACTGTTACCCACCTGGCCCTGGTCCCTGGAACCAGCCCCCTGCAGCAGCCGAGCTCTTTGGTCAGGGAGATGGTTAAGAGAAAAGACTCTGGAGGCAGCCTGCCTGGGTGCAAACCCTGCCTTTCCTCCCCTCCAGCTGTATGACCAGGAACACTGACCTGAGCTCTCTAAGGTTCTGTTCCCTCACCTGTAAAATGAGAAGAATAACAATAACGACCTGATTCATCGGTGAGGATAAAACGAGAGCATGTGTATAAAGTACTCAGCACGGGCACGCGCAGCAGCTGCTCAAAGAGTGTTGGCGAGTGTTGTTACGCACAGCTGGTTCAATCGCTGTGAGGATTCCACTGAGCTGCAGCCCAGCTTTTTAAGGATGTTTTGATCCCCGAAGCGATTGTCCTTCGACTTTCCTTTCCAGCTTAGGGGACTGGGTCTACCAACAAACATATTCCCACCTATTAAAGACCTAGTGAGCGTGTCTGTGATGAGTTAGGTATTGCGTGGTGTGGTGACACCTCAGAGATGGGGCTCAGACTTGTTCTCAAGGATTAGCAGCACTGTGGCGGGGAGGGACCATTGACCAGCCCGGCCCTGTCCCCTCCCAGCCCTGCCCTGTCCTCTCCCAGCCCTGCCCAACCACCTGGGAACGTGGTATTCCCGGAGGAACCGGGGTGCATCCAATTCCTCTCCTTTGCTCCAGACCCTCCCAGAGCCCTCCTCAGAGATGATCAAGAGTGAATTACTTCAGTTCACCTCCAATTTCTCAAGCTGCATACCAGAGTTCTTCCACTGTACCCAGGTGAGCATAACTGCATTTCAACAAAGCCATTCAGATCTTAGGTGGCGTTCATTATAATGGAATTTTACCCGAGGCAGCCCATCCCCCACTTCTGAACATCACAGCACCCAAGAAGCTGGAGAGCTCGCCAAAGAGGCTGGGCAGAAGTAACTCCCCGCCTCTGGCAGAAGTCTGGCCATTCAGAGCGTTTTGGAACGAAGAACTCTGCCCTGAAGGTGTTTTCCAGCTTCATCCTAGCCAGCCTGGAACCATCCCATTCACCCTCCACAAGCACCACCTACTGCTCCTTGCCACCCTCCTCCTCGGACAGGAAAGCGGGGGTGGGGGTGGGGGCGGGGGGGGGCAGAGACAGGGCTGAAGGACGGGGACGCTATGCAGAAAGGGCAGCGGGCCGGTGAGAGAGGACCCTGTGCAAGGTCTTAAGAGGACCTGAATTTAAGTTCTGATTCCGGCCTGGGAGCTCGCCAGCTTTGGGAAAGAAACTTAGCCTCTTCACTTCTTTGAATTCAATTTCCTCTTTAGTAAAGCGGGACTAGCAATATTATTACACAGGGTTATTGAGAGGCCTATAGGAGAAGATGCAAGAACAACATTTAACAGTGCCTCGAATGTATGCAGTTATAATAACCACTTGGTTTCCTATTACATGACATGAGTAGTGGCTATTACAAGATATCTGAACTTCAAAAGGGTCAAAGGTTGGAGCTGAGAGGGACACTGGGGCAGAGCTGGGGGTGGCGGTGGCTGAGGGGTAGGTGGGGCCCTGCCCCTGAGGCCAGCATGGGCCTGGTGACCAAGATGAGGCCCAGGGCAGAGGCGCTTGCTGACAGGCACAGACTAGATGGGTAATTACAGCATTGCGGGCTGGGGTGGCCCATGCAGCTGGCCAGCCAGCCACATTCTTTTGTCCCGTGGGTGGCTGGGTGGGTGGGCAGCTAGCTGTTTATGTGAATGCCAGGACACTGAGTATATCTAACACCTTTTAAACCAGCATCCCCCTGCCCCCCCGGGGGCAGAGTGTTCAACCCTTGGAAGGGAAGGGACTCTTTGGGCATTCTGCTCCTTTCTATGTTCTGCACTCCTCTGTTCTCTTCACCCCATCTTCCAGTGGCCCCCCGATCTCCAGTCGGACAAGTCAGAGGGTCAAAGATCAAGGCCAGACTCTGAACGACTGGTTTATGGCGACTATTAACTTCAGTTCACCACAGCTGGAGCTTTTACATGATCAAGAAGCGCTGGACAGGAGTTCCCGCTGTGGCGCGGCTGGTTAAGAATCCAACTGCAGCAGCTCGGGGTCGCTGTGGAGGCATGGGTTTGATCCCCAGCCTGGCGCAGTGGGTTGAAGGATCCTGTGTTGCAACAGTTGCGGCTCAGATGCGATCCCTGGCCTGAGAACTTCCATATACTGCTGGTGCAGCCATTAAAAAGAAGAAGAAAAAGAAAACGAAGACACCTCAGACAGATATAAATGTCATCCCTAGCCCCAACCCCAGGTGTTTTGATTAGCTAGCATGCACAAGATTCTGCTACTTCCATGTCCTGTTGCTAAAATCAATGCCCAGGGGCATATACATCCCTCTCAATCCACTTGGCAAAAATGCAGTTCAGTAGGTATTAACTGGGCGCCTGACATATGCTCAGCCCAGACATCAGCCTCTCGGTTGAACTGAACGGAAAGACAAGTGCTGGGGAGGATGTGGAGCCAGGGGATGCCTCACTCACTGTCAGTGGAAGCCCAGGGAGGAAGGGCTTCAGCTGAGCCCAGGGACCCTGCTCAGGGCTCTCAGATCAGGCTGGGGCATTCACAGGGCCGTCTGTGTCCAACACACCAGGCAGGTACACACATAAGCTAGAAACCAAATCCTTAGGTTGAGGACGATACAATTATTATAGCCCAAAGGACTTAAGCTCACCTAGTCTTTTATGAAGTGTTAGACAGGATGGGGGAAAATGGGAATTTTCATCCACTGCTTAAAGGAGTGTTTTTGGTATAACCGCTAGGGAAAACAGTTTGGCACCGCAGAGTAATGCCAAATGTGTAATGCATGTATTCCATTCTGGGTATTCCTAGAGGAATCACTACACATGTGCCAGAAGACAAGACAACTTCTTCCTGGCAGTATTAGTTATTATCATAATAGCCACAAACTGGAACCAGCCCCTGTGTGCATCAACAAGACGAAAGATGTACAAACTGCAGCTTATTCTCACGGAATATGGCACTGTAGTCCCTACAGCGGTGTGCGTCAATGTGGGTGAGTCAGAAACAGGCTATTGAGTAAAAAATGTGCATCACAGACATTACGCCTGGATGTAAAAACCGAAAGACATGTAAAACTCAACAATATATTGTAAAACACAGAGAGATGACAACTTACAAAGAAAAGCAAGGAAATATTAACTAAAATTCATAATAGCAGATACAGCATCGTGGGGAGGGAGGAAGGGATGCACAAGGGAAGAGGTAAGGGGGCTTTTTTTTTTTTTGGCTGCACTGGCGGCACGCAGAAGTTGACAAACCAGGGATCAAACTCGAACCATCGCAGCTACCCGAGCCACGGTAATAGAGCCTTAATGCACTGCTCCACCAGGGAACTCTGAAAGGGAGCTTTTAAGGGTCTGTCAATGCTCCACTCCGAACTTAGGTGGTGGGTACAGGATATGTTACGCTATTCTTTAATCTACACATAGGCCTATTGTATACTCTCGTTTGTATGATATGTTCCACAATTTAAAAAAATAAACAAAAAGAATCAAAGTCCTGAGTCCCAGAGAAGCTAAACAACTTTTCCAAGCTCATCAACTAACACATGATGGCAAGAGAAATCAATTTACTGAATCTGAGTTTAGCCATTCCTGCATTCTAAAAGGACCTCTCACCCTGAGTTTCTGGTCTAGCAAATTTGAAAACAATCGCAAGAGACTTTTCTTTCACTCTTAAATTCCCAGTGTCTAAAAGAGTGCCCGGCACACAGTAGGTTCTTGGCACCTATCTGCTGAATGCTTTTCTGGGGCTTCCTTCATGCTGGGTGCTTGGCTCGTATCAACTCTAACCCTCACACAAATCTGCCAGGGAGTTATTCTTATCCCAGTTTACAGATAAGGTAATTGAGATTCCGAGCGATTAAGAAACATGCCCAAGGTCATGACCATGTGACATTGCCAGAATCTGAACCTAAGTATGTCTGACTCAAACTCAGTATTTCTCCCATCCCACAAGGCTGCTAGCACAGCTTCTAATAGCACTGCCTAAAATTTCAATTACTCACCAAGAAATTCACCTGGGAACCCCAGCTGAGGGCTGGCTAAGTGTTTTCTCCTCCTTTTACCTGCCTCTAGCCTCTGGCACATAGAGTGGCTTGTGCAGCCAGACCCAGCACCTGCACACCGTGTAGCTCTGCGGTCATGAGTTTACAGCATGGGGCAGATCACGGCATCTCTTTAAACCCTGGATTCCTACATACATGCTGGAGAGAACACCCATCACTACTACAAGGAGAAGCTGGGAAGATTGAAGACAAGGGAAGTGATCAGCAGAGCGCCTGGCAGAGGCTGGCAGACGAGACCTGAGTCCCCTTCCTCTTCCGGGTGAGTAGATTCAGGAGTGTCCCTTAAAGGGTAGCCAGGAGGGGAAGACGTAAACCAGGTGAGAAGAGCCCCCGGTTCGCTAATAGGACAATGGTCTTTTCCTCCTCGGTGCACTTAGAAGGTCATCAATAAAGTGGCTTGTTTGAAAGTGAAAGACAGTTTCTTATTTGCTTTCCAGACCATCCAAGTCTTATTTGATCCCGGTCATCTTTCTGCACAGAGCTACCTCTCTTAGGTCCTTGTCTGCTATTTTTACCAGAGTAATGTACTCTCGGTGCTGGAGAGGCAACGAGGCCTTAGGGTGCTGTCAGAGGGAGTCTCTCCTTCTGAGAGGCCACTGTCCCCGAGTAAGCTTTGGGCAAACCTTGCTCCCAGGTCAGCTTGTTCAAACTGGTTAATAACATTTCTGCAGGCTTGCTATGTGTGAGGCAGGCCCTGAATGCCTGTGGCCGCGGAGGAGGTAAGAGGTGGCAGGCTGCCGGGAGGTTTAGACAGGCCCAGCGAGGGTCCTGCCTCCCACTCACCAGCTGTGTCACATTGGCTCATTGCTCAACCGCTGAGGCAGCCTCGGTTTCCCTTGTGTAAAAGGATGATGGTGTTGGGTTCCCATCTCACAGGCTGTGACAGGTTTGAGAGGCCAGGCACGCGATGTCCAGGGCCCACCACCTCATACCACTGAGCTGAGCGCTGTTCCCCGAGTAGCTGTTCCTGGAGCTTCATCTCTGGTGCCAGCAGGTGGCACAAACTGGATGTGCCACCAGCAAAGCCTTGGGCCTTGTGGGTCCCCCACAGTGCCTGGAATGTCACACCTTGCATAACACCTCAAAGCTTCAACCTGTCATCAGAAGGCCAGTGAGAGGCAGCAGCTGCCCAAGAACAGGCTGCTGAGTTCTGCCCAAACTCCACTTTCTTGCTGGTGCAGCTGCCCACGCCCTGCTCAGGACCAGGACTCACCCCTGTGCAGAATGGGGACTTTGTGTGGCACCTGGTTCTGGGAACACTGCTGGGTCTATTCCTTGGCACGGGACCTGCCTGGCAAGTTTGCAAAAGCATGACACACACTCAAGCTCCCCGAGCGTCTGCCGCTTTTGCCGCAGGCTCCTGCCATTTACCTACCAGCCTGTCACCTCTGCCACCCCTGCCACCCCAAGGGGGTCTTCCCCGCACACACCAAAGTCACTTCAAAGGGTGGGACTTCCCAAGAGGTCTTCACCTGCCCTTGCCATCTGTCGGTGCCGAGAATGACTTCCTTCCTGCCAGCGACTACAGGAGTCATTACACAGTCATCAAGGAGACTCCACCCCCACACCCAGCACCCAGCCACTCAGACGCTAAACCCCTGGAGGATCTCCAGGGAACCCCCCCCCCCCCACCAATCTGGACCACAAGGACAGAGGACTCAAATGGGAAGGCAGTTTCTCTTCCACATGTCACTATGGCAGGATGCAGTCGCCGCCACCAACGCCTATAGTCTGAGTTGAGCAAGGAACAGTCTGTCCCCACCCTGGACCATTTCCCCAACAGTCAGGCCACGAGTCAGACTCCAGTGTCCGGGGAACCGGCTCCATCTCCGGCTACGCACCTTCTCTCAGCGGCTCTGACCTCCACTGTGCCTGCCATTTCCCCGGAACCTGATTACAGGTGACCGTGGCCTTTACCCACATGGGCGAGGTTTGACTACCCTTCCCTTCTTGGCTGTTTACTCGCTTTAATGCTAAACTTTCCTGTTGGATAGCGTGGCTCTCAAGGGCTGGGGAGCTGGATGGACACAACGAAGAGGCTGCAGATTTGGGGGGAAGAGGGAAGAGGAAGCACGAGACTGAATCTTGGCTTCAGCAGAAATCCCAGTTCCCCTGGGGCCACCTGAAGGGGAGTTGGCAGGCCTTCCTGTCCCCGTCTGAGATGCGGGTGGGGCAGGAAAACCAAAGGTGAGGCCAGTCACAAGTCAAGGGTGAAGGGAACTCACGGGTGAAGGAGAGGGAGTGAACAGTAGGCTGGTCCTAAGAGAGGTTGGCGCTGCCCTCAGGGAGAGACTGGGATTGGAAATAACACCCCGGAGCAGGCTGGGATGTCGCGGCCACCCTCCAAATTAACCTGCGCCCTTCTCGCCCTCATCGTTAAACACCTCCCCATCTTCTCCCCATTAAACCTGCACCCACCCGTCTTCCCCTCATCGCCACGACCTCCACTGAGTCTGGAGTGGTATGCTCTAGAATGTCTTGATGTTCCAGCTTGCCCTGAACAGTTTTGATTGATGTAGTGTCCCAAGACAACTTTTTTTTTTGGTCTTTTTAGGGCCACACCCACAGCATATGGAAGTTCCTAGGCTAGGGGTCGAATCAGAGCTGCAGCTGACAGCCTACAGCACAGCCACCGCGATGGCAGATCTGAGCCACGTCTGTGACCTACACAACAGCTCGTGACAACACCGGATCATTAATCCACTGAGCGAGGCCAGGGATCAAACCTGCGTCTTCGTGGATGGTAGTCAGGGTCATTACTGCTGAGCCACGATGGGAACTCCCCGACATAACTATTAATCACACCCCTTTCACTCTCAAAAGGCTCCTAGTGTGGGCAATAAATTATACAGTCACTCTCTCTAGCACATTCAAGAGGGCACTGACACAGGAGAGGGTCAATGGAGCCTCGGAGAAAAGCATAACCAGAAGCAAGACCCGAGTGGTCCAGAGTGACAGCTGGGCTGGTTTCCACCCAGTTGGGTCCCCTGAGAATGGACAGCAGGGGAGGGAGCCGCTAGCCACTGCCCAGCCTGGGCTCAGACCGTCTAGAGGGAGGAGGCCCTGTCTGGTGGGTCCCTGCTCCCTGTTATCCCTCGCAGGGTCCAGTACCATGTTGGAGGAGGCTCTTAAGCAAATCTTGTCATTTCCTCACTTCTCTTGACTTGCATCCAAGACAGACTTAAGAAGTGACTTAAACTGGAGCCCTATAACTCATCCTGCCCAGAAAAACACTGGATCGCCTACCAGCTCAGACTTCCAGGTGCTCCTGACTCTGGCTCTTGGGTCACCAGAACCCATCTGCTGGACACGAGCACTGGCAGGTTTCTATCAAACTCTGTCTCTCTGGCAGGATGGCTGCTGCCTCCCCAGGATGTGGGGGTAAAGAAACAAGCAACTTCAAGTTCTCCTCCTGTCTTGAATAACCGCTTGGTCTGGCCCACTAGGCCCCAGGCCTTCCTCCAAATGTGGAAGACATTGGCTTTGAACCCTGGCTATTTGCTCGGGGAGTGGAAGGTGCAAGAGGTCCTCTTGGTGCTTCCTCTGGGACTTAGTCCCCAAAGAGACCGGTTCTGAGGTTGAATAAGGAAGGAAGACTGAGAAACCAGAAACACAAGGAACCAAGGCCCCTCAAACAGCAACAGACCTTTCACAGCATTTATACAAATAAAGTCTAATGGCCTTGGCTGAAGAGCTGCGAGGTCTCAGGAAGGCTTCCTCTTCTTTCCCTCCTGCCTTGTCCCACTCCTTTTTCACTTCCTTCCCTTCTTATCCATTACCCTGGAAGGGGCCCAAGTCGTGGCTGATGAGGGACCCAGCCAGAGCACAGATTGTGAATTCCCCAGCTTTTTTGCAGTTTGAGTCAGCTCCATAGTCTGGTTGTGGATTCTTCTCAAATGGGTCCACAGAGGCCACTGAGAGTGGGGGGAGGGCAGTGAGCTTTGAGGCCCCTACTTCTACTCAATGATCTAAAGGACCCAAAACAAAAGCCAGAGAGAAATTTGCAATCTTAAAAACCTCTGGGTCTGGCTGCATGCGACCCTGACACCATTCCAGAAGGATCCTCCAGCACAAGGACAGGGAAGAGAAGAGGAAAGCTCCTTGACACTCTTGGTTCGTAGAGTGCAGGCTCTGGTGTCCAGATAATCCATTTCCAACTCAGCAAACCACCCCCACTTCCTAGCCTGACTTAAAACCTTCACCAACACCATGGCTTCTTTCATCCCAGGATCCTTCCTAATTTCTTGTGCACACCCAGCTCCCTAACAGAGATGGGAGGCTAACAAGATCTATCGCTAGGCAGAAAGGTAATGAGGCGCTAGAAAAGCCTGCCATCCTGGGATGTGTCTCCTGATCCTAGGAGAATAAGAGATGTGGATTTACCACAAAGCCACAATCCCTTCCCAGTCAACCTATTCCAGAGTCATATTGTAGCCATCCCATAATCATCCCTGTGTTGGGTGTCCCCTCCAGGAGTGGCAACCACCGGCCATGAGGAAGCCAGACTTCCAGCAGAGAGCTGGGGCAGAGCTGAACTCTGCCCAGGAGAGCTTTTGCAATGCTTAGAAAATGCCTGCCCAACTGCTTGCCTGGGCTCTGGCCCCTCTGGCTGCAACTGAGCCCAGACAGGAGGCTGACTCACTCACCGCACGGAGAAGGAAGAAGAAGAGGAGAAGAAGGAGGAGGAGGAGGAGATGCGGGAAGAGCCTGGGCTCAGAGACCCAGGGCTTTCCTGGCCCAGGCAGCCTGTGTCTCAGCCTCAGTGGTCTATGGGGGGAGAGGGTAGTGTGCACTGCTTCTTGGATACCATATGATGTTCACTCCTAGACACTTCCCTGAAATCCTCCCAGCCTACCCCTCACTCCCCAAACAGAAACTACTCCCTGAGCCCCCTCCTCAATTAGATGCTTGTATCCCAGTTCCTCTGAACATCTATGGACAAGCTCCCCTGAAAAAAGTAAGTCCAGTGCACTAGGTCAACCAGTTCTAAAATAATTGGTTAAACAAGAAAAAGTCGAGAAAAGAAAAAAAAGGCAACTCTACTTAAAAGATCTGGCTCCACCATCGCAGGTGACCATACCTGGGTCCTACAAGATAACAAGGCTAATCACACTCCACCCCCAGAAGACCTCAGCACCGTTTGAGAGCCTGTCTCTCCCTTTCTTATTCCTCCAGTCTACGCTAAGGCGCCGGACAGAAGAGAGAAACAAATGCTTCTTTTTGCCCAAGTGCTGAGCACTGTGCTGGAGGAGCACTTCTGTGATGTGCCGGCTGAGCACTGAGGGGGTCGCGGCTCCCCTCGCCAACCTGGCACGAATCTTGGCTCTTTCTCAAACCTCAGTGTCCCCTCAGAGCTCCAGCCTCAGGGCAAGAGCTCAGCCGCCAAGTTTGCCCAAACTCTAGGGCTTGCACCTGGGCACTCAGGCCAGTACTCCCGACACCTCCACCTCAGGCCTAATCTTGATCCTGGGGTCCCCGCACCCGACTCCTTTCCCGCCGTTCCCGCGTCCTCACCTGGTCCGGCGGATGGGCACGCTGCTCCGCGCTCCCGGCGCCTAGGGCTCGGCGGCTGCCTTTTGACAAGCGGAGGCAGCTCGGCACCTGGCCCCGCCCTCGCAAGGCCCCGCCCCCGCCCCGCCCCAGGGCCCCGCCCACAGGTCCAGTTCTCACTTGCCGAGAGCTCCGAGCACGCTGCAACCATCTTGACTTGGAATCAACCACTGCACTGTCGTCTGAGACTGCCCAGTGTAGTCCTCCACGACCGCCGTCCATAGAGCAAGGAAGCTCTGCCCTTCGTGCGTGAGAGCTTTCGCTGGTTATGTGCGTGCAGACCCACCATTCTGCCTGCGATAATCCGTGAGGCCTCCCCTCTCCCTCCGCTGCCGTGGTTCTACCCAGCCTGCCGCGGACGCCTCTTCCAGGCGCGTCGCCCCCACCTGGGCTGACCCGGCCAGTACTTCTCCGCGGTTTGCGGGGCTCTGGGGGGCGCGCGCAGCCGGCCCCCACCGTGCTCTCCGCGCGCTTGGGGAATCCCCGGCGCCGCCCACCGTCGCGTTACTTCTGCTGAGCGTCAGGGAGCTCGGCCCCATCCCACACGCCGGAATAAAATAGCGAAAGAAAACCGGGCCGAAGTGACGTAAAGCGTTGCATCATCATCCGTACTCGACATCCCCTCGGGCGCGACTGAGTCTGACCACGTTCTCGGCCCCTTCGAAAACCTCATCCAAAAAAAGCTTAGTCTCAGCTTCCCGGGTCCCTAGTCCCCAGCCTCAGCCACCCACCCCGTCCGACAGTGGTGTGAAGAGAAGGGAGTACATCCTGAGACCTGGAATTGTAGGTGGATGCCGAAAATTCTCCACAGAAAATCTTGGCTAAAATCTCCGTCTCCTTGCCTTATGTGCTAGGCACCGCTCTAGATGCTAGAGGTCGCGGAAAAAGACAGCTTCCTCCTTAGAGCTCACTGTCCAGTGGGAGAGTGCATAGATAAATAGTAATTACAGTGTGATGTCCATAACAGAGATGCTCACGAAGTCGTCTAACTGTTGATGACCCCTGTTGGGCAGGGAAGATGTTGCCATTCACCTTCTGCAAAGGAGGAAACTGTGACTCAGAGGGACAAGCTGAGCCGGTGGGATACTGAGGTACAGAGAGGTTAAGTTATTCGCCTGACATTACACAGCTATTCGATGAAGGGCAGTACTAGAGCTCAGCAAGCCGCCTGCTGCAATAGCCTCGGAGCCATTTCTGAAACAGTTACGCGAGACTGTAGGATAACCAGCCTCTCTCAAACTTTTAATTATTGGATCAAGAGAAATGGACTGAGAAAAAGAAAGCAAAACCAAACAAAAACCCTTTCAAACAGTGAAGTTCGTTAACCACTAGAACAGTTCATTAAGGGAGTATCATGGACACTTTCTGAAAAGATAAAACAAACAAACAAAAAAATAGAAGAGACAGATTGTTTGATTGAACTTGGGATGGACCGTTCATTCTGAGAAACAGATGAAAGGAGGTGCCCCTTTGAGGCCCTGCCAGTCTGATGGATGGATTCTTGGCTTGTAAAGAGAGCTCAGAGAATCGTGGGAAGGCTAGCAGTGATTCTCACTGGGCAGGAAAATAGAAGAGGACATCTCTAACAAGCAACACCTTGGGACATTCTCAGGAAGTTCTATAAGCCTCTGGAAGAGGTTGATCACTTGAGAGTCACTTTTGTAGTGCTTAATTGGCCAGACAGGTGGACCTGGTGTCTTGAACATAAACCTTAGCCAAAAAAATGGTGGGAGATGAGTGCTAAATAATCCATAGTAATTGACTTTGTGCCTTTTTGTAACTCTTCATTTGATCTTTAGTATAACCTCGAGTTAGGCAGGCTGGAAAATATTCTCCCCATTGTACAACTGATGTGCAGGGTTATCAGAGCTCTTAGAGCTGGGGAGTGACAGAACCACTTGAGCTCATGTCTTCTTGCTGCACTTTCTACACTGTTTTATACTCCCTCTTAAAAAGAAAAATTATGCCTGTAGGCTTTTCACCTGTTGGACCACAACCTAGATAACCCAGCCTTGGAGAACTCAGAGGTTCTGGGCTTGGCAGATATGCAGAATTATAGATGTGACCAGTCTCCAGCCCCTGCACTCATCAGCCCCATCAGTAATAACCCTAATCAACTTCTTTTTGTCTTCCTGCAGTGCCTGAACTGCTCCCTTTCCAGACCTGGTCCTCTTCCAGGCTGCTCTCCAGGTAAAAATGTGCCCTTTGAGCTGTCTTTGGAGCACTCCCATTTCACTGTTTGCTTTTCCCTTTTTTTAGGGCCCTTTTTTTCTCCTTAAATACTTTATGGTTTTGGGTTTATTGAAAATGAAGGAAAGACTCTCATATAGCAAACTCTAGGACATCTGAGCGACACAGCCTCATGGATTCGTAGAGAAAGAAGCCACCAGGCCATCTCAGTTCTCTTGTTTTAGAGATTTAAAAAAAAAAAAAAGTTAAGACCAGAAAGGTGAACTTATTTATCTTTTCCGATCTTTGTTAAGGCTGTTCTCTCTGTTTATGTTCCAGATGGTGAAAATGGAATGAATAAATGGAAGAAGCTGTAAGCAATGAGAGCAACCCAAACAACAGAGTCTTCTCAGGACAGTGTTTATCAAAGTTTTAACTGCAACCCATGGTAAGAAATAATTTTTTATCGTGACCTAGTACACCTATGCAGATATACATTTTATAAAACAAGAAATGCCCTGCAATGTTTTCAATTATTTTTCCCTTCTTTTTTTTTTCCGCTTGGTCTTTCCGTCTTTTGGGGATCCACCAAATTGACCCAAAGTTTATTAAAGTCCCTTTTATCATGAGATCCCTTTATTTAGAACCTACAATAGGAGATTGACAGAAAGGCCTTTGAGAGCCTAGCCTGACTTACACGGAGCACCCTCAGAACCCCTTGGGGGCTCCAAGGCTTTGGAGGGTTCTACCTCCAAGGCCACACTGTCAGGGCTTAAGTCACCGAGGCACTGTGGATCCACCCAGTGTTTGCTTCTGTGGTCTGACTCAGCTGTTATCCCACCATGGTCCTGTATTTTCCAGCTTGTTGGTGGGTGGGTGGGGAGGGGGGATGTTCTTTCAGCCTTGGGGAACTTTATGGCATCTCAGAAATCCTGACTTCCCGAGAACATGACAGTTGTGGGGGAGTTATTGCAAATGTCACAAGAAGTGAGTGTCCGCAGACTCACCTTGCCCCGGAAAGAGCAAAGCACCACCGTTTATTCTGTCCAAGTCCATCTGGCTCCAGGGCTCCATTCCCAATAGCCCAGCTCACGTCTCCATCCTCGGGGCTTTTGGCACTTGTCTTTCCCACCTGCTGCCACATCCTCGAGCCCTAGGCTGCCAGCCTGCTGGCCCGCACACCCTGTCTGCTGGCACGGTAAAGCAGAGCCTAGGGGCCGGATGAAGGAAGGTGTAGACTCCCACCTGCACCTCCAAGCAGAGGCAGCTCAGAGCCCTCCCAGGCTCCCAGGTATTTGCTGGGCTCCCATCCAAACCCCAGCAGACAATGATGAGTCTTTAAGTGCCAACCCCAACCCCAGAGACCAAGAGAATAAACTAGAGGCTCAGGGTCCGTTCCCATCTAGAGGGACCCTTGGCTTTTTTAGTTTTGCAGCAACTACAGTCACTCTCATAGGAGCTGAAGTGACCCTGTCCCCTAGCCCTTGGGGAATTCTTATTTTGCTCCTCTAGGGAGGAGGATCTTGTGGGAGAGCCTGGTGAGGGGGGGGGGCGCAAGTAGAGAGGCTCTGTGCTGTGGGAGTAGGTATCCCAGGAGCACATGAGAGTGCCAGTAATGTCACATTGCTGAGAGTGCCATTGGTGTCACATCGCTCCTGGAGAGGTCAGTCGGGAAAGACTGTTTTCAAAAGAAGCTCCCTTTCCCCAGAGGAGAGTGACCACAGAAGGCAATTATGCAATGATCTCCTTTTCTTCATGCCAGTGAGCAGAAGCCTCGCAAGCCTCATCCTAGGCCTGCCTGCTTCTTTCTCCAGAAAAGCAGGAAGGACATTCCGTAAGCAGCCCAGGAATGCGTTAAATGACTCTTCCCTGGGGCTTCAACTCCAGAAATATGTGGCTGTTGCCAGCTCTTCCTTTTGCCTTTGGCCTCTGGCCTGAGCATGTGGAACAAACACCGCTGAGCATGGACGGCCCTCTCTTTACATTTGCCTCGTTGTCCTATGTCTTTCAAGATGCCTCCATCATTTGGACTAGTGTTTCTGGTGTCCATCTCCACTTCCAATAGGGTTTACCCCAGACTAGATTACAGCAGCATTGTGTTGCTTTGTGTTATCTGCATGTCTTAAAGCCAAGACAGGGTCTCTAAACATTTTGATTGTGAAATCTTACTGGCAAAAAAAATTAGTCATGGGGGGGGTGGGTGCAAAAAAAAAAAATTAGTCATCTCCGTATATGTATATGAAAGACTCTAAAGTCTAGCATTAGCTCACATTTCAAGTCAAACTGCACAATGAAGGTGAGATTCACCACCAACATTAATAAATGTGAATTCGTATTTCAAATGATGTTCTTAATACTTTCGAAACTTTTTACTGACTTCCCTAACACTCCCTTACATGCAGATACCTCACTTGGAGTTCCCATTGTGGCTCAGCAATAATGAACCCAACTAGTATCTATGAGAACTTGGGTTTGATCCCTGAACTCACTCAGTGGGTTAAAGATCCGGCGTTGCCATGGTAGGTCGCAGATGAGACTTGGATCTGACGTTGCTGTGGCTGCAGCTCCAGTTCAGCCGCTAGCCTGGGAACTTCCATATGCCACAGGTGTAGCCCTAAAAAGACAAAAGAAAAAAGGAGACCTCACTCAACATGCCTGACACAGGACCATCTGATAAGAGGACCAGTGAGGGTGCCTTGCCAATCTGTATGTTAAGCATATTAAAATTCAGTTTTTTAAAAATGGCTGCACCCAAGGCATATGGAAGTTCCTGGGCCAGGGATCTAAGAATCTGAGCCACAGCTGTGACCTACGCTGCAGCTGTACGAGGCCAGATCCTTTAACCCTCTAAGCCAGGCCGGAGATGGAACTCGCACTTCTACAGTGACTCAAGCAACTGCGATTGGATTTTTTTCCTTAAAATTTTTTTTAAAATTAATTAATTTATGTATTTCTTGGCTATACCCATGTCATGTGGAAGTTCCCCGACCAGGGATCAAATCTAATGCCAGATCCTTAACCCACTGTATCACAAAAGAACTCCAGCGATTGGATTCTTAACCTCCTACACCACAGTGGGAACTCTAAAGCTCAATTAAAAAAAAATTAAAAAAACAAATGAAAAAGGAAGACTTTGACACTGTCCTCCTGTATCCAATGGATCATATAACATATCTTGCCCTGGAGACCTCTGCTCTAGAGAAGAGAGAAGCAGGATTTAGACCCAGAGCCTTCAGCAAGTTTAGGTGACCCACTCAAGGTCATAACTGGTAGACTGCAAAGCAGGGACTAGAGAGGACAAGTCTACTACCTTGAAGTCCAGGTCTTGCTCTTTCTGCCACCCTGTACCTCTTCTTCCCTCTGCTTTGTGGAGAAATGGAAGCACGTTGTGTGTGAGAGAGAATCTCTTGAAGGCTGGGAAGCTAAATTCTTTGATCTAGTTGGCTTATTTAAACAGAGCCTAAGGCGAGATCCAGGTGGAAGTCACTGTGGTCTGTGTCTAGGACCACAGCTGCCGTACCCTGATACCACAGGTCCCCAAGCAGATGGAACCAGATAGGCAAATAGGACAGACTCTTCTGACAGTGGCTACCAGCCGGAAAGTGTGTGTTGGGCATTCCTGTGTAATTAGGAGTAGAGAGTAGCCCTTGAATCCTTAGCTTGACCACCACCACAGGCCTTCTTGTAATCCACATTCTCAAGGAGAGGTGTTGCTCAGTTGGGGTTTCTGGAACCTGGGAAGGAAGGAGTATCCAAGTTGTCTGATGTCTGAGTGCAACTGCCAAGCCCAGAAAGAATGTGGTAAAGAGGCCCGAACCATCGGGGGTTTCCATCGCTTTACCCTTTAAACCTCCTCCTCTGCACGCTTCTTCTCTGCCCAGATGAGTCAGTTATTCCTTCAGGAACTTTCTTTCCTGCCTTCCCTCTGCTCCACAGTCAGTTTAATCTCACATACCTTACACACCATTGTACCCTATTCATCACCAGGCTCCTCGTCTGTCAAGTGATAAGGAGTTTGAAGGCCATCAGGACTGATGGTCTGGAGTTCCCGTCGTGGCTCAGTGGTTAACGAATCCAACTAAGAACCATGAGGTTGCGGGTTCGATCCCTGGCCTTGTTCAGTGGGTTAAGGATCCGGTGTTGCCGTGAGCTGTGGTGTAGGTTGCAGGTGCGGCTCAGATCCTGCGTTGCTGTGGCTGTGGTGAAGGCCAGCAGCTACAGCTCCTGTTAGACCCCTAGCCTGGGAACCTCCACATGCCGCGGGTGCGGCCCTAGATAAGGCAAAAAGGCAAAAAGACAAAAAAAAAAAAAAAAGGAAGACTGATGGTCAGTGACTTGGACCTGCCTGGAAAGGAGAATAGTATCCCAGTTGCCAGCACTCCTCCACATTCTCCCAAAACATGGTTCACGATGGGTCAAGAAGAGAACATTTAGGCAAGTAGTACAGGTGCCCATCATGAAAACGCCAGCTATTGGTTCTTCACAGGGCTGGGATGGAGGTGCTGAGCAGGGTGCTGGATCCAGAATGATGAATTATGGCAACTGAGTTTTTGTTCTGTGTCCTTGAAGTAGTCATGGTATCCCAGTGCCCCGTCCTCTCTTCCTCCTCCCGAGAATGTTATGCTTGATCTTGACAAGAATTAAAAGTGAATCCCAAAGGCAAATGTCAGAATCTTCACTGTTGCTTCCTAGAGATGATTGAAGTAATTCAACCACTTCCACCACGTTGGAAGCTGGAACTCTGGGGAAACACGTCTCTACATCACTTTCACTCCCCTAGCTTTTCCCCCATTCCATGAGGCTTAAACTTTGGACTGATACGGTACACCCTGTCAGTTGTGACATGCCATCTAGTCTGATAGAGAGGCTGATTTGGTGTCTACAGCTGGTTTACTTCCTTGTCAGAGCCCTGAATGTGAAGAGACACAATTCCTGCTTTGTGATTAATAATAGTCTCACCTCTAATCACTTGTTATCTTAATGTATTAGACTATACGTTGACATTTGATCTGTAATAATTAAGGATTTATTGCCATGTTTCTTTCTCCCAAACAGCATACGTCCTGTATATAAGCAGGGGGCATCTGAGGACAAGTGATGTTGGAACCAGAACAACTGACAAAGAATGGTATGTGTCAAGGTTGTATTACCTTCCTCTCAACCTCCATCTAAAACACGATGTTTTATTTCCTTATAACAGTACAGTGGATTAGAGACCTTGAATGACCCTCTCAACTGAAACAGTTTTAACAATTTTAATTAAACAGCATTTAATCTTAAATGTATCACCAGGCTGGCACAAAAGAACAAAAATCTGCAGATTTCAAAATGAAATGAAAGTAGGAACACAGGTTGGAAAGCAAGGACCAAAGTTGATCTTCACCCTGAGGGTGTTTTTAGAACTTTGGGAACCTTGAGCTTTCACTTTGATGGTCTCACAGGGCATGGGACAAGAGGTACAGCCAAGGAAGTATCCTGAGTAAAACCGGGCACTCAAAGGGTATACCCCAGAACTATCTGTGTAAGGAAAAGGAGAAATAAACCTCCACGTAGAAGGGAGCAGCAAGAAATCTGGCCTGTGTCATTCTGGATGGTAGGAAAAATAATAAATATCTCCTCAGAATTCACAACAACAAGCCAGTGCTCAGCTGAGTTTGTAGCCCAAGTGCATATGCTGTGTAATTTTTAAAAACTCAGAAGAGTTAAAGTGATCCGAAATTGGTAACTGACTGAATCAATTGCAATCCACTTTGTAGGAGCTCAGCCACACCCTAGTACTCAAAAACTTGCCGCAGGTGAAATCTCGGGAACGATTACAGTTTATGGTCAAAGTCGAAAAATACACATGGAATAACACATGCTGAGTGAGAATCAGCAGAAACAGACCCACAAGGCTTTAGATATTTAAAGTTTTAAAATTGTGTGCCCAAGGGATGGAAGAGGAAAGCATTTATCCACAAATTTCCATCCTTCGTTGGTCAAGGGTTGCCCCATGGGGTATTAACTTTCTTGAAAGTACAGATTTGCAAACCCTCAAATCCTTGGGGTTCCTCCAGGCTCCCCTCACAGAGGTTGTGGAGAAGCCCTAGAACAGAAAGTGCGATATTGGTGGGGTGGCTGAGACAAGATGCTGTTAGTTTACACCAGTGCTAAGCTGGTGGTTGCAGCCACAGCTGGAATCAAAGAGGCACCAGAAGGATGTAAGGTGGGCACAAGATGTTATGTGTACAGGAACTTCCAGCAAGCATTCAGGAAAGGAAGTTCTCAACTCATTTTATGAGACTGATATGACTTTGATTGTAAAACCAAATAAGACCAGTATAAGAAAGAGAAATTACTAGCTAATCTCACCCATAAACACCAACAGAAAAGTCTTAGACGAAACATTAGCAAACCAAATCCAGTAATGTGTGAAATACTAACAGATTAAAGAGGGAAAAGAGCCACATGACTATCTAAATAGATGCCCCTCCAAAAATGTTCAATAAGATGTAATACTCATTCTCGATTAAAAAAAAATGCAAACTTGATATAGATGGGAACTTCTTTAACCTGATGAAACACATATAAAACAGAATACTTAACAATGATGCTTTGAAATATTTCAGTTAAGGTCTAGAACAAGATAAGGTGTTCCCATCGTGGCTCAGCAGTAATGAATCCAACTAGTATCCATGAGGATGCAGGTTCGATCTCTGGTTTTGCTCAGTGGGTTAAGGATCCGGTGTTGCCGTGAGTTGTGGTGTAGGTTTCAGATGCGGCTCAGATCCTGCGTTGCTGTGGCTGTGGCTTAGGCTGGCAGTTGTAGCTCATATTTGACTCCTGGCCTGGGGAATTCCATATGCCTCAGGTGTGGCCATAAAAGGAAAAAAAAAAGGTCTAGAACAAGATGAGAATGCCCGTTATTACTGGTTCTATTCAAAGACTATACTGGAAGTCCTAGAGAGATGATACCAGTCAAGAAATAGACATGAAAGTTATGAGGATTAGAAAGGAAGAAATTAAACTTTCGTTATTTGTAGATGATATGATTATCTGTTTGGAAAACTCAGGATTATTTACAAATAAATTTTGAATTAATAGGAATTCAAGACAATTGCTGGATATGAAATTCATATGTAAAGGCAATTACATTTCTATATACCATTAACTATCTGATGGAAAAATTTTAAAAGTGAAAAGCAGCAACTTATAATAACAGCAAAAATACAAGTTTCCTAGGAATAAAATCTAACAAAAGGTATTCAAGTTCTTCAAGGAGAAAAATATAAAATTCTATAGAAATATATTAGAGAAGATCAAAAAAGTGGAGAGATACACCATGTTCTTGGCTAAGGTGATTCAGTGTAATAAAGATGTCAATTATTTACAAATTGAATTATGAATTCAATATGCAATTCCAATAAAAACCCCAACAGAGTTTTTCTTGGAACTGGACAAGCTAGTTCTAAAGTTTATTTGGAAAATGAAGTGCCAAAAGCAGACAAAATACTCCTGATAAATAAGAACAAGGTGAGATACTCATTCTACCCAACCTCGTCATGATATAAAATTCTAATAATTAATATCATAGGATATCAGGGCAGAGGAAGACAACTAAATCAGAAGCTCAGACTTGAACTACACATGTTTGGAGACCTATTTGTAACAGAGTGGGAATTGCACATTAGTAGGGGAAAGGATGGATTATTGAAATGGCCAAAACAAATGCTTATCCATTTAGAAAAAGATTGAATTGGATCTCTACCTCCAACAGTACCCATTATATGTTGATTCAAGCCTTAAGTGGGAAAATGCAACCTAGGAAACACGTAGTAGAGAATATAGAAGACTACTAATGGGGCTTTGACATTAAATGGGTTTCTTTTATACTTTGGGTCATAATCCAATACTCCTCATTTATTTTGTTGTTCAAGTTATTCCAGCTTTGGGGAGTTCCCGTTGTGGCTCAGTGGTTATCGAATCTAACTAAGAACCATGAGGTTGCGGGTTTGATCCCTGGCCTTGCTCAGTGGGTTAAGGATCCAGCGTTGCCGTGAGCTGTGGTGTAGGTTGCAGACGCGGCTCGGATCCCGCGTTGCTGTGGCTGTGGCGAAGACTGGCGGCTACAGCTCCTGTTAGACCCCTAGCCTGGGAACCTCCGTATGCCGCGGGTACGACTCTAGATAAAGGCAAAAAGACACACACAAAAAAAAATTATTCCAGCTTTGGCCATGGGGAGCTCTGAAGGCTTCTGTGTCCATTGGACATACCACCATCGTTGTGGGGGGTTTGTGCACGTTTTAGCTTTCTGGCAATATGTGATGCTCTAGGCTGACCTTGTATATTTCCTGCCCAGTCCTAGAAGCAGCTATGTCTCTAAAGATCCCTGCTTCTTTTTGTTGGAGAATGGTATTAGAAATTAAGATTTTGGGACTGGGTCTGTTCATAGCTATTAGGCAAATGTAGAGTCTCTCAGCACACAGAACTAGGAAATATGTGTACGTTAACTACAATACATCTATAATTACTTCTATATCTATATTAAGCTAAACATGGATTCATATTCATGTCTCCAACTCTCACCCAGAACCATATGGTCCATTGCTGCCTTGGCCCTCTGCTTATCTGTAACCTTCTCTCCAACAGTGAGAAACTAAGCTTCCACCATTCATGTTACATAAATAAATATCCATGATAAATAAATAAATATTAATTCGTGACTGAATAAGTCAACAGAGGAGAATAGACAACTCTCCATAAGAAGAATTCTAAATTATTTATAGGTACTGCCCTCAAGGAAATGGAGCATAACTCTTTACTTACTAAGTATGGTAGGTACCTTATGACTTCCTTCTAAAGAATACAGTGTAGAAAGAGGTGGGGAATGTAACTTTACAGTGGAGAAACCTGACAAACACTACCTCAGCCAGATCAAAGCCAGGAGGTCAAGGTTAAGGTAATCAGTGATAAGTGATGTTAATTGCATCTACTTTTCGTATGACGTGATGAAAATGGCACCTTACCTCTGTGGTCTTCTTCCTAAAAACCCATAATCCTGTCTAACCAGGAAAAGAAATCAGACAAACCCAAACTGAGGGACATTCTGCAAAATACTTGACCAGTCCTCCTCAAAATTGTCAAGATCCTCGAAAATAAGGGAAGTTCGAGAAACTATCAGAGTCTAGAGGAGTCTAAGACATGATGACTAAGTATGATGTACTACCCTGGGTGGGATCCTGGAACAGAAAAACTAAGCAAATCTGAATAAACTATGGACTTTAGATAACAATGATGTATCAATATTGGTTCATTAGTTGTGACAAAGGCACTGTAGTAATAAAGTAAGAATGTTAACAAGAGAGGAAACTGGGTGTGGAGTATATGAGAATCACCTGTAAGACTGTTGCAACTTTTCTATACATCTAAAACAGTTGTACAACTAAAAGTTCATTGAATTTTTATTTTATTTCTTTGTCTTTTAAGGCCACACCATGGCATATGGAGGTTCCCAGGCTAGGGGTCAAACTGGAGCTATATCTGCTGGCCTACACCACAGCCACAGCAACACCAGATCCCTGACCCACTGAGCAAGGCCAGGGATCAAACCTGCATCTTCATGGATACTAGTCGGGTTCATTTCTGCTGTGCCGCAGAGGGAACTCCTTGCCTCCATGTTTTGACAGTATACTCATTAAGTATTGTCATTCCGGTCTCAAGCTGATCTAACTTTAAATCCCAGGCCTGCCATTTAACAGCGTCATGACCTTGAACTAGCTATTTAAACACTCGAATCCCCTTCTTCCTCACTTATATAAAAGGGAGCTTTTTTTTTTTTCTATTCTGGATATCTTTACTATAAGCATCTTGGCCATAGACATTTTTGCCACAAGCATTTTGGCTGCAAATGTTTTCACAGCATAACTAATTAGCCTCAAGGCAATTTTGCTATAAAAATTAAAATAACTGACAGTTTGGTTTGACAGTTTGGTTTCAGCTGCTTGGCATTGACCCAATACTCTCATTTTTATAATACCTAAACCTTAGCACTCATAATGGTCTAGACATTGACCGATATGTGGCAGTCTTTAAGCAGTAGATGATAACAGCTGTGGACATATATTGACTTGATGGAACACACCAAGATGAAACTTACTGGGAAATAAGACAGTGTAAAGCCAGGTTGTACACTGTACTGCAAAATGATAACATATCATTTTGCAAATCCTTCAGTGATTTGACGGTGCAGAGTTGAACCACATTTCCCATTGAACTTTGGAGTGTCTACTAACGGACATGTAACAATATGCCAAGAACGACCAACTGTACAGAGGCTCTCACAAAGCAATTCAAAGCTCAGTTACAAATCTGCATCCTAAGATTTGGGAGCTGCTACCCCTCTTAATGAAGGAAGAAATTTTACGGAAAAAGAAAAAGTGCAATGCTGTATGAGCAAACAAATCAACAAGCAAAAAAAATGCATAAAATGCTATAAATACATGACTTGGAAGCCACATGCTTAGGTACAACCCAGAAAATAAAATCAGTTATTTGTGCAGTATTGCCATGAATATGCATGTAAATACATTCAAATGTTTTGTATTTTGTGATAGTCTTTTTAATTTTGTTATTCATTTTTTCATGTTTTATGAAGTCTTTCTTAATGTCCTTCTTTTTATTTTTATCTGTTATGGCAAAAATTCCTTATGTTTAATTAATAATGAAGTGAAAATGTTTGTGGCAAAAATGCTTGGGGCAAGGATGCTTCCTGTGAAAATACTGGATACAGTATTCTTCCTGCTTCACTGAGGCATGACGAACATTAAATGAAAGCACTCAGCAGGCGTCTGAGGTGTAGTGAGCCCACTCAATAAATGTCAGTTCTTATTCCTTTGTTTTTTGTCTTAAAAAAATTTCTTTTTATTAAGTGGCCTATATAGGTCAACTTTGGAGTCATTTAAAGATGCCAAGATGCCATTACATGTTCTTTTAATAGCAATGAAACTATCAAGCCACAGGTCCCTTTTTTTCTCCTTCTTTTTAGCTCATTTGGAAGTTCCCAGGCTAGGGGTTGAATTGGAGCTGCAGCTGTCAGCCTACACCAGAATCATAGCAACTCAGGATCCAAGCTGCGTCTGTGACCTACACCACAGCTCACAGCAACACTGGATCCTTAACCCACTGACCAAGGCAGAGATTGAACTGGAGTCCTATTAGTTGGGTTCGTAACCCACTGAGCCACAATGGGAACTCTGTTTTTTGTCTTAATAGTACAGATTTGCTTTGGAACCTGAGTTCTTCCTCGTGGTGAAATTATTTCTTGTTGACTTCCTGAGACTCTGAAATGGTCCTTTCTCCAACTTACTTACCCTCCTACTGTCACTTCCCCTGCCTGGGCATCAAAATGAGGTTCCAAAGTTAACCTAAAGTCTCCCCAGGCAGATGGGAAGCTTGTCCAGGTCCCTCGGGCTCCTGGGTGGCCAGAACACTCTATACTATTTCTCAGTAACTCCTTCAGTGCCACAGTCTTCTGCTAGTCTTGAGAGTTTCTTCCTGATTTCTGACTTCTGTTCCTTTTACTGGGGTCATGTCCATTTGCTCATTCATTCCTCATTGAAGATAGAGAATAACTGGTCTTTATCTTTAACTCGATGGTAATAGGTGAAAACACTCTGTCCGCCTTCTTATCCACACAGATGAATTTTTTAATACTCTTATAAAAATATTTTTCCATTATGGCTTATCATAAGACATGAAGGTAGAACCTTGTTGTTTATCCCATCCATGTGTAATAGCTTACATCTGCTAACTCCGGCCTCCCAGCCCAACCCTACCCCAAGCCCCTCCTCCTTGGCAACCACAAGTCTGTTCTCCTTGTCCATGGGCCTGTTTCTGTTTCACAGATGGGTTCGTTTTTGTCATATTTTAGATTCCCTTTATAAATGATATCATATGGTATTTGTCTTTCTTTTTCTGACGTACTCCACTTAGTATGAGAATCTCTAGTTGCATCCATGTTGCTGTGGATGGTATTCTTTCTTCTTTACAACTGAGTAATATTCCATTGTATATATGTGCTGCATCTTCTTTATTCATTCAGCTCATACAGAGGATCTTCACTGGTTTGTCCCTCCCTTCTTTCTTTCTGTCATTCACACTCATTTCAAAACTTTTTAGGCTGCAATAGAAAAGCCAACACTCAAGAAGCATTGGCATTAAAATATTTAAAACTTATATATAATTTACATCAATTACCTTTTATAAACTTTTAAAATAACCTTTGACAACCAGGGCATGTTTTATCATTGGAAAAAAAAATCAAAAGAAGAAAATACACTCCAAACTACTAAGCCAAGGTCTGCAATTTGCTTTAGAATTTTATGCTGTCAAAGCAAATCCCTTTTAGAATGCAGAGCCCTCCAGAAGATGCAAGCCTTCTGAGAGGGATAATATCTTAGATCTGAGTGTTGCAAACCGATCCACAGCATACTAGTTCTATGGGATGGATGTTAATAGATGTTATACCAGGAAAAAAAAAGTTCTATGAGAAAATAAGGCTGGGAAGTACTGGATAAATAGCTTGCTGTAGATGACAGTCATGAATAATCTGTCCCATTCCTTCCTCTCAGATCTCACCTGGCCCCACTCCTCATCTCTCTGGCCCAGCTGTACCTGCCTTCCATCTTTCAGACCCAGATATGCAAAAGCTCACTCCAGCCTTAGCACATTTGCATTTGCTAGTTCCATGTTAGGGATGCTTTCCCCAGATCTTCACGTAGCTGGGCTCTTCTGATTATTCATTTCAGGTGTTGATTCAAATATCACATCCCCAGGCATTCCCACTGTGGTACAACAGGATCGGTGGTGTCTCTGGAACGCTGGGATGCAGGTTTGATCCCTGGGCCAGCACAGTGGGATAAGGTTCCAGCATTGTCTCAGCTACAGCATAGGCTCCAACTGCAGCTCGGATCTGATCCCTCACCCGGGAACTCCATGTGCTGTAGGAAGGCCAAAAAAAAAAAAAGGTCACATCTTCAGAGAGGGTCTTCCCTGACCGCGGCATTTAAGACTCTTTATAACAATCTTTAACATTATCTGAAATGACACATTTTACTTGTGTATTACCTGCTACCAATTAAAGTGATAAACCACATCTGTCCTATTCGTTGCCATAGCCCTGGTGACTAGAAAAACATGTGGCACACTGTAGAAACTCAATAATTATTTGAATGAATGAATGAACCAACATTAAATAGATTCCTTCAACATAAGACTTCTCAGGGCCTTTCACACAGGAATCTGTATTAGAACACTTCGAGCAGGAGGCACAGTATGCAGCCTTTTCCAAACCAAAGTGTTTCCTGGAACTTTTCATGGGAAATCTTTTTCTTGTTTATCCTTTGGGAGATATTGCCTAAGGTTTTATAAATAACTTTATACCTGCAAGAATTTTAGATTCCCCTCTGAGTGTTAGTTTAGAGGATTGGAGAGTCCAGATGGTTCCATGAAGCTAAGAGAAAAGATGTATAGAGGATGCGAGTGGGGATGGAAAAGATCCCCCAGAACAGTAGATGGAGACCTTGGCCCAAAGTTGACCTCCAACATCTAGATCTTTAGATCCCTCTGAGGATATGTCTTTGAATTAAGTTCTTGCTGAGCCCAGCTGTAAATAACATTGGCCTTACAGTGCTTCTGCTGCAACTTTATTTACAAACAGAAAATTGCCACCCTCAATAAAAAAGTTACATCTGCACATCCCATACACAACTTCAATAAATACTCCAAATTACATCCTAAAGGTAAATTAGAGTGTAACTAGCAAGGATGTTATTTTGTAACTAGCAAGTGTTCCTGTGCCTCTAATATTGGACTGTTTCCCTCCCTTTCTTTCTTTCTCTCTTTCTCTCTTTCTTTCTTTCTGTCTGTCTGTCTGTCTCAGTCATTGCTTACTTGTTGCATCCATGAAGGGCTGAAAAGTCAAGGCAGACTGGGAAAGTATCAGGGAGATGATTTTGTTCACTTTCTTTTTTCTGGAGAGAAAATATTGGAATGTCCTTTAAAATGTCTTTCTGAACTTCCTGACTGCTTTCATCTGGATAGCAGTCAGATGAACTGGGAAATGAGAGCACGCTGTTGGGGAAGAGAGGAAACTGTTATCTGGAGGATTAAAGTAACACCTCCTCTTCATCTTGGATGAACTGTAAACAGGTTCAATACTTTAATTTGCTTGAAAAGTGGTTTTGCAAACTGCTTCTAAATTGGCTTAATAGTTCAGAGAAGAGACAATGATCTTTACGGAAATCAGGCCCAATTAAACTGTGTACTAGCTGCAGAAGTATTATTATTGAGCTGAGAATGCAGGTACCATAAAGATTTTTTTCCTCTGGAAAGGAGTTCTAAGAAACCATTGACAGTGGCAAACTTTGGAGCGAGGTTCCTCTCGAAACTTAGGAACTTAGGGTGGGTGAGGAATGTACAGAGAAAGATTTTTATTTTTTATCCAATCTTTCTGTTCGGCTTTGGTATATCCTATATATGTTATCACAATTATCAGTTTTTTAAAATATCAGTGCATCAAAGGAATGCATTTCTCTATTTGTGTTGCCTCTCTCATGGTGGTACCTGGGGTTGGGGAAGGAAGAAGGGGAAACTGGAAACATGAGAAGAATCAGAAAAGGTCAAATGAGAACTCCTGCAAGTGGAGCTGGAGCCCTGACTTTGTCTTTTGTGGCCTGTCCTCTTGGCCCCGGCCTTTTGAGAGAGGGAATAACCACTGGGCTTTCACAGTTTAAGAAGAATTTCTTGAATTGGCTCTTTTGATGAATACACTACGTGCTTTGCTAGTAAACAAAGGTATGAAAATTAGGTCTTGCCCCTGGGGGTAGTAAGTGAGCACTGAGTCAAACTTTTCCAAATCAAGTTTGAGGGAGAAGGAAAAGGAGGAAGAGGAACAGGAGGAGGGGAAAAGGTTTTTAAAAATGAAATAGTCCTAGTATCCTCAGTATCTTATAGAGATGTAATCCCTTCAGACTAGGTGACTTTTTGATGGTTGTCGTTATGTCCTTATAGCCTCTACCTCTTCCTCCCTCCCTTCATTCCTTCCTTTCTTCCCTCCTTCCTTCCTGTCTTTCAATAAATGTTTATTGAGCACCTACTAAATGGGAGGCATCGGTACAACAAGATAAAAAGATGAGTAAGATGTGGTGCCTATTCTCAAGTTGCTAATCAATACAATGAGAAAAGAGTTGAATGGAGAGCCACTGACATGCTAGGGGAGTAGTTGATTCTGAGTGAATTGACCAGGAAGGCTTTACAGTGGTAGTAGCATTTGAACCAAGGACACAAGGTGTGGTGAGCAGGATTTTAAGATGGATGGTGTTACTCCTATGATTACGTGGCAAAAGGGGAATTGTCCACCTGGGCCTTAGGCCCGAGCCTTTTCAAAGCAAAGGATTTCCTCTAGCTCATGTCAGAAGAGTAGTGTAGAGAGTTCAGAAGCATGAGGAGAGCTCAGCGTGCCACTGCTGCAAGGGCCACATGAAAGAATGAGGATGGATTTAAGGCTCTAAAAGAGACCCCTGGCTGACTGCCAGCCAGGACGGGAGAACCACAGTCCTGCAGCTACGAGGTAATGAATTCCGCCAAAAGTCTGAATGAGACTGGAAGCAGATTTTTCTCCAGAGCCTACACATCAGAGCTTGTCCTAGCCCGACACCTTAATTTTGGCCTTGTGAGACCCTAAGCAGAGACCTTAGTGGAGCCTGCCTGAACTTCTGACCTATAAAACAGTGAAATCATAAATGGATATTGTTTTAAGCCATTACTCGTGTGATACCCAGTTACACAGCAATATAAAATCTAAAAGAGAAGTGCTTTCTATTCTGAAGGGAAAGCATGAGTGCTTGGAGCCTTGGAGCGAGCAGCTCAGAAACTTGGGGTGCTTGAGGCACAGGCAGCGGCATGGAAGTCTACAAAGCTGAGTTTGAGCCAGACCAGGAAAGTCATTGAATGCCATGTATGTCGAGGAGTATAGGCTTTATCTTGAGCACCAGTTTCTCCCTTTCTTCCCTCCCAGCAGCTCCATCATCTCCTGCCCAGCATGGAAATACTTCTCTTATTTGATTAATGCCTAGGATGGTTTTTTCTTTCTCCTTTTCTTTCCTGTTTAATATCTGCTTGCATCATTCCTGCTCTTCACTCTTGGCACTGTTCCAGTTCAGGTAGGAGGATGCCCAGGAGTCCTGCCTGGTGCTGGTGGGAAGAAGGCACAGCTGTAGGACCATAGACTTGACAATATCCACCAGTGTCCATTACCAGGCCCTTACGAAGGGACAGCGAGAGAGAGAGCAGAATCAACTTCTCCAAATGGAAGGGAAAGAATGGATCAGAGCCCAGGTGCCTCGCTTAGAAAGTAAAGAAAGACAACAGAAATTGAAGAAACATTGTAAATTAACTATTCTTTAAAATAATATATAAAAAAAGGTAATGGAAGGAGTTTGGGCAGTGAGGCTCTGAGACTGACCCAAGGATCCTATTAGCCAGAGAACATGTCATCTGTTTAGGGAATGGAAGATGTGAGCTGTGTCAACCAGGGCCCCGGCAGGAAATGAAATTTGCCCCAGAGGGTTCAAATGAAGAGACTTTGCAGAAAGGTCTTTGCCAGATGTGTGGGCAAGGTTAAGGCAATGAAAATGGAGTGTCTGAGTGACAGGAAATCATTACCACCTCGACCTCAATGGTCCAAGGGATAAGGGAGAAGATAGTAAACCAGGGACCAATGAGAGCTGGAGCCGTGGAGAATGGGCCACCGGGAAGAAATGACAGTCATGGAGGCATGAAACTATTGCCAAAGAATTAGTTCTGAAGCAAAAGGATGAACAGGGAGAAATATCCCCTCTCTTCCTTCTGACCCCCTGAAAGTCCGCCCCACCTCAAGCTGGACCTGGTCAGAAACAGTTCAGCAAGAGAGCCCAGGAAGATGTGGTCCAGAGGTGTCATCCTTCTGGGGGGCACAGAACAAGGACAGTGGATCTGGGGGAGAGGTGGGATTGAACAGAGAATCGTCAACGTGTAAAGGAAGCAAGAGGCTCATTGGTTTTGCCATCATGTTGACTTTGCCATGACCTGGGTCATGAATGGGCTCCGCCATGGCCAGTCTTAACCCTGGGACCCTCACTATGGCTCTACCCTTGCCGGGGGGTAGGAGGGCAAAGTAGGGAAGATCTGAAAGGGGGAAAAGTTCCCGTAACAGCAAAGCTCACGTGTTGGCCCTCCAGTTCAGGGACCCTCTATGAGTACAGTCACCTCCCCTAACAGGAGAGGGTTGGGAAGAATAAACACGGGGGTGTCAGATGCCATTGTGGGAGCTTCCAGCCCAAGGACATTAGGGGCTTCCCAGAGATTGCAGCCTGAACTATTTAGGGTCTACATCCTCAGAGTGGTGGGAAACCATGCTTAGAGTTGTGGGCTGGACTGACCATTTCTGCCCGGCCTGTAAGGCTGTGTTTTGGAGGGAGGGGGGCAGCAAAGAGATGGCACTGGGAAAGGATGTGGTTAAGTCCTTCTTTAAGAGCACAGCTTGTTATCTTTTGGGTCAAGAAAATTATAGGGGATCGATAAATTTACTAGAACAGCAAGAATCACACTGGTTTTTTTCAGGTTTAAATAAGGACATTCTTTTCCCAAAATATCCTCCTTGGGCTTAGAATGATCCTAGGAAAGTTTCTGACCATCCAGAGACGTAAAAATTAATTTCTGGGGAAGAGCCACACAGTCAGTACTATTAGAACAAACGGAGCCCTCGGATGACCCAGATCCCACTGCATGCATACCAGCCTGCCTTGTCCATTTGGGACAACACCCCCCACCACCACCACGCCACCACCACAGCCGCCACCACTGTCAACTTTTGGCTCAGAAAGACTGTACGATCTCTCACCTCCAGCCTAACCCCACCGCTGATCCAGCCTCCAGAAAGCTCCAGGGAAAGTTTCTCCAGCCCTGTGGGACTTTAAGGACCAGGTCAGCGATTTCGAGAAAAGATAAAGCAGACTGAAGCTGGCAGGAAGGGCCAGGGAAGGTGCTGGGCTCAAGAGAGGACTCGCCCTTCGGCGGAGTACAGTCTCCCCTCCCTGCAGATGGTTCTGTGTGGCCTGGCCCACTGGCTCTGGGTCTGGACACCAGGCCCCCTCTCTCAACCTCAAGTGACTCTCAGGGCAGTTCTTCCCAGGAACACAGCCTGTTTATTCTACCCCGTGGCCCCAATTCCCTTTTGAGCCCAGAGAAAGCCCCCCCCCCCGGCCCAGTGGAGGCCTGGCCCCAAACTTGCACAATCAGGCCCTCTGCCCTGGTGGGTCCCCAGACACGGAGAGACCAGGTCAAGCGGGGGGTGGGAGGCCCCAGTCAGCGTGGCCAGTGGGGAGGGTGGAAGCTGAACCCAAGACTACGCTGTCCTGCGGTACCCACCGCCTGCCTGAGACCACAGGCAAGACGCACTCGGAGGCGTCATAGCCCTTGCAGTCCAGGCCCTGCATGTCTCCCCATGGACTCCCAGGGCCCATGGACTTGGCATGAAGCCCTTAGTCAGACTTTGGACCCATTAAATGCAAGCTAGAAAGATGGGGTTGGAGGGGGAACCGGGGCTGGGCAGGGTTGGTAGCCCCCATCGTATCCTCCCTGGTTTGCTGTCCAAAGACAAACTAAGGGCCAGATATGACTTCGAGTTTATTAGCTTAAAGTGAAGCGAGAGAAACCCGTGGTAAGCAAGCGACCCGAAGGTGGGGATCTCGGAGTACCATCAGTAGGTTCACCCTCGCCCTGGCCCCCGACTCTAGGTCCCAAGGCCCCCAGGGCAGAGTACCAGGTGCACGGGTGCCCTCCCTGTCAACAAGCCAGCTTTCAATTTCCTAAACTCACTTTGTTAGGTTCCGGTCCCCCCCCCGCCGCCAGCACACCCCCCCACACACAACACACCCCAGCCCAATTATACACCTCACCTGCCATGGCGGTAATCAGTAATCTGGCCAATTACTTTAACCGCCTTGTGCTGGGGAGGAAGGGACCCACCCACACACCCACTGGCTGCCGAGATACTTTCCTCCAGAGCTGTTTTCCTCCTCTGAGTGGGGCTGAGACCTGGGTGCCCTCTGGGACCTTGTTGTCCCCTCTGCTCCCAAAGACTCCCCTCCTAACCCCCACCAGAGGGAACAGAGCCCATGGCAGGTCAAGGGGGGGCAGAGAGCACTTCCAAGGTGCTGCAGACAAAGCTTGAGTCTGTCTCAGCCGAGCAAGCAAGTAGGTGACAGGGCTCTGTGATGTCTGCATAGACTCCATTGAAAGATCTGGGCTTATACTGAGCTGCCTGAGACACATACCCTATGCCATGGGCTGCTGCTGCCCCAGGCCCACTGTTCCCTTTTTTTTTTCTCTCTTCCTCTCTTTCATTTTACGGCCACACCTTCAGCATCTGGAAATTCTCAGGCTAGGGGTCAAATCGGAGCTGCAGCTGCTGGCCTAAACCACAGCCACAGCAACTCGGGATCCGAGCCACATCTGTGACCTACACCACAACTCACGACAATGCTGAGTCCTTAACCCACTGAGCAAGGCCAGGGATCAAACCTGCATCCTCATGGATACTAGTCGGGTTCGTTGCTGCCAAGCCACCACAGGAATTGCCCCAGCTCACTGTTCTTGCTGCCCTGCTCCCCAGCTGAGATTGCCATCCTTATCTAGCTCTGCCCATCCCTGTCAGTCTCGAACAGCTGATGCTAGGTGGCTTGATTATACCTGGGTGTGCCTGGGGACAATGCAGAGTAAAGGAGGAAATTCCCAAGTGAGAACGTGTCTGCATTGCCAGGGTAGATGAGAGGGCCAAAGATCTCACTGAGATCAGCACGTGTGGATGTTTTGATCTCTTAGTTTAATCAGAAGAATGTGTTGTGCAGTTGTGTTCACCTACTGGTTGCTCCCTTTTATCACATTCCCGAGTACAGAAAACTTGTATGCTTGGCCATAGGACACTGTTCTGGAAATTGTTCCAGTGTATCACTTGGGGTCATTGATGTGTGTGAACATACATTTTTAGTGGGGTTGTTTGGTTCCCCACATAGGTTAGGGTGAGACCCCCTCTTATCACCAAAAAAACCTGGCCCCCAGCAGCTGGTGATTGTTCCCCACCAGCAGGAAGGCTTTCAAGCAAAGGAAGCCATCCCCTGGCCCCACCCCTCGTAGGGTCTCTGATGAGCTGGTCTTCATATCCTGCCGGTTCAGTGAAGGTTGGATGGTGACCGTGAACCTGGAGATTCTTACAAAATCCCCTTCAGGACTCCCACACCCAGGCTCTGCCACCCCTGTCTCCCTGGTTCCCAGTGTGTCCCCTGGCCCCTGATCAGACCCTAAGAGAGTCCCCCTTGCTGGGTAAAAGGTAGCGTGGGTTGTGAAAGGTACGATGTTCTTTTGCTCGGAGGTCTTTTGGGGCCTCCCTTGATTTGCCCACATCACATCCCAGATTCCTGACGTGCCGAAAGCCCTTCAGGTCCCTTGCCTCCTACCTTGCAGGGCTTTCCCCAGACCACAGACACTCACACAGCCTCCAGAGTTTCCAGCCCCTGAGCCACTAGAGTGGGACTTTCAGCAGTGATACCACCTCCCCACACTAGCTCAGCTGGAGGGCTAACCTCAGGTTGGGTGTGGGGAGAGCCTGGTCACCCCAAGCCCAGCCCTGTTGTGGGTAGCAAACAAGGACCCACAGCCGAGCGAATATGAGTGCTTCTTACACCTCCCCCACTAACACTGTCTGGTCACTGGATCAGTGTCCCTACTTGCACGTCCCCTCCCCCCTCCTGCCCTCAAACAAAATATCTGCTTTGCTGACTTCAAAGAAAAGCAGACACATTCCTGACAATAGCACTGAGAGCGAAAGTCTCTCTGGCCAGTCTGCACTGGAGACAGCGTAGGAATCTGCAGGTGTGTGAGTGTGAGTGTTTGTGTGTGTGTGTATGTGTGTTTGTCCCTGTGCATGCAAAGAGGGAGGTGTTTGAAGGGAACTGTGAGATGGGAGAAACCACAGTGACCCAGAGAGGGGAAGGCAGAGGAAGATCCAGGTGGACAAAGCCTAGGAGAGCACAGGGTTCGGCTCAGACTTGTAGATGCCAGTAGAGCCTGCTGTGTGGAACTGAGTTAGCCCATCAGTACATCCCTCCCAGGTGCCGAAGGAAATAGACAACCACGAAAGACACCCTCCTGTGCATTGTGGGAGCCAAGCAGTGGGGGACAGAGGGACACAGGACAGATTCAGGGCTTACAGATGCAGATGGCAGAGATGATGACTGCATCTGAAATGGATGATAAAGGCAAAGTAAGTGCAGGATAATGTAACTCCCAGGGCCAGGGCTAAGGAGAAAGAGGGAATAATCCACGTGCATTTTCTTAGGAAGGGCCATGTCACCTCAGTTTCTCCCAAGGATACCAAAAAATAAATATGTATGATGCTAATAGATATAGTGTATCTACTAAAGGACGGAGACTCTCAGACTGGATTTTTAAAAGTCAGTCTGTATTTTGTTCATAATTCCTAGTAATGCAAAAATGTTGACAGTGAAATGATAGACAAAGTTTAGCAATATTAATATCAGCAATAATATTTTAATTAATAATTATTATCAAATAGACATTAAAGCAAGAAAAAAATACAAGCATCGTAGGGATAAAGAGAATCACTACTTAAGGTACTGTACCAGGGAGATACAGTAATAACTGAATGTGCATGCATTTAGCAACAATCTTGAAATACATGCAGCAAAAATTGACAGAATTACAAGCAGAAATTAACAAACCCACATTTAGAATGGAAGATTTCTGGGGAAGATTTCCATTTATCATTTTTAGAAACTGAAAGCCCACAGAGTAAAAAATTGAGTAAGAGTATAAATTATAAATTATTACAATAGAACGTATTATTAAAATGTCTTGATCTGAAGGTCGTACGTAAAATCTTGCACCCCCAAATGGAGAATATACATTTTTTCCAAGAATACATGACAAAATAGAAAGGTAGACCATAAGCCAGTTCTCAAAAAAAAGATCAAAAAAATTTTATATGTTCTGTGACAAGGAAATAAAATAAAAATTCAATATCTGAAAGATAAGCAGGAGTTCCCTGATGGCTCAGTGGGTTAAGGATCCAGCATTTTCACTGCTGTGGTTCTGTCCCTGGCCCAGGAACCTCCATATGCTGCAGGTGTGGCTGTAACTAGAAAAAAAGTAAAATAGTGAAAACCGTATATGTCAAAATTTGTGGATGCAGTGAAAACAGTCTATTGGAAAATGTAGAGTTTAAAATATATTAATAATAAAATAAGACTGAACGTTAGTGAGTTACATATTCAGTTTTAGAAATCAAGCGAAATTCCAAGAAAGGAGAAACATAAAAATAAGAGCAAAAATTAAAGAAGAATCTGGGAACAAACAATATCGGACAAACCCCAAAGCTGGTTTCTGAGCAGATTACTAAACATGACAAACTTAAAAGAAAATAAAACAGCAAGATTCATTTAGTAAGGGAAAAAAAAAAAAAAAGGTGGAACAGCGTGAGTGGCAAATAGAGGTAGGTAGGTACACCAAAAGCCCGAAATAAAACCGTGTCCTTCAGGGAGACAGTTCTCCCTTCCCCTTCTCAGCTGGCTCTACGGTGCCCGTGTCTGATTTATCTTTGTATCTTCAAAGGCTGGCAGCCTGGGACAAAGTAGATAGTCAGTGGGTTTGTTGTATAAAATCAAATCCGCTCCTTGAGGATTCAGTCCTTGGCCCCAGTCTTGGAGCAGAGTCCTCGGACAGGGTTCTCAACAATGATCCGATGTCACTATTTGTTCTTACTGTTAAACAAAGCACTGAAGTTTAGAAATGCTATATTAAAAAAAAAAAACTAAATAAATTAAAGTTATCCCTAGCATAACATTCTTCTCCCTTAGTCGGATGAGACTGGCCTGAATAAGACAGAAAAGGGTAGAGGTGGGGTGGGGATGCTATTCATCTGCCAGGGGACTTGGAGGACACTGTCCCACACGTGACCAGCAACAGCCAAGGCTGTCGAGGGGGGGAAACAGTTTGGGAACCCCTGGTTCCTCATGACATCTAGGCCCAAGCTTCTAGATGGCCGTGGCCGAGAAACCTGGACCTGCCAGATTTTCACATCAGTCTGTGAAATCTGAGGAGCAGGTCTCAGATTTCACAAACGCCCATGCGGGTCCTGAGCAAGATCAAGGACACCAAAAGGCTGGAATGTTTCTGGCTGAAAATGGAAATCTGGGCAGCCAGATGCAGGACACCTAAGTCTAGGATTTCAGAGGTAGCCAGGAGGCCTCCTAACCCTCTTCCAAAAATGCCTGAAGCGTTCCCTAGTGCTTCTAACCACCTCTTGGCTTTGTCCCCTAAGGAGAGGTCACCCTAAGTCTTAGAATTGGATGCTTCCCTGACTGAGGATGTGTTGGGTGGAGTGACCGAAGGACAGAGGGCACTGACTGCCTGAGGGTAAAACAGGGAGTTAAAACTGCCTCGTCCGGGGTTCTACCCTGGCCAGCCCTGAGCAGGCGGTCAGCAGCAGGGAGAGTTCTCAAGGCATAAGGCAGGGAGGGAGGAACGGGCTCCGGGTGCCCACCCCAGCTGGAAGCCATGTGGCCTCTCTGGCTCACAGGCTGGGAGAACAAGCAGATCGGCAATCAAGGGGCGGAGAGAGACACACAGGGCAGCTCTCTCTGAACATAACAGCTTCCTGGGAAACGGCGTCACGGATCGCATGGTGGAACCGAGGCTAGGATGCAGGGATATTGGTGGCTATCGCTCCATCGGTCCGCCCCGGTCAGCAGCACTCTGGAGCCTTTGAAGGTGAAGCCTGGCAACCCCAGAACAATAATGACAAACATTTGTAAGGTATGTTATAACGCAGAGAGGGCGTTCAAATTCCTTATCTCCTGTAAGCCTCACAACATCCGCTGGGAGTATGTATTTAAGACTGCTTTGATTTTGCAAAAGAGGAAACTGAGGCTCATCAAAGATAAGAAACTAGGGACAGACTTGGCGCTTCTTACTCCAGACCCAGTAGGCTTCATGCCTTTGCTTCTCAAAGGGTGGTCCATGGACCGAAAGCATCGGCCCCTGCTCTTCGAACTTGTTAGAAAGAAGAAATTTCATGGAGCTCCCTGGTGGCCTAGTGGTTAAGGATCCCGCATTGTCACTGCTGTGGTGTGGGTTTGATCCCTGACCCAGGAACTTCCATATGCCAAGGGTATGGCCAAAAAAGAAAAAAGAAATTTTAAACCCAGACCTAGTGAATCAGGATCAGCATTTTAACAAGATCTCTAGGTGAATCACATTTAATCTGTTACACCTGCCCTCTTCCTATTTATTTGGGGCTCTGGCCCAACAGCAGGCTTTCTTTGCCAATTACGTTCAAATTAGGCTAATAGCAAATGTCCTTGCATTTTCTGACACATTAACAGAGAAGGAAAGCAATAACAAGAACAGAAGCAATAATGGCCTTTTCTTTGTTTAGAAAGTCCCACTTTTTCAGTGTTTCATACTCATGGTTCAGTCACATGAGAGGCAGCTGTAGAAAACCAGCCTACCGTGAAAGATTGGTTCCGGATAATCTTGGACAGTACTGAGTTGGTTACAAATATAAATTAGATGTGATAAGATGTAGAGAGATACACCTAATAATAATGTGTGGCGAGAGAGCTGTGTATCTCTGAGATGCAAGCCACGCTAAAACTGTGTCTGTCCAGCGTAAGTGCGGGACTTTGGCAATTTTCTGGTTAATTTGTTAAGTCTAGAAGGCCAAACCAGATCAGTCAGGCCAGTGGTAGATTTTTGAACCCAAATATTCTGGTTTGGCTGTCTTCATTTATGAAGTTAACCTGATACTTGCCAAGTCACTGCCTCATTCATGCTCTATCAAGGGAAAAGAAATGCTCATATGTGAACACTCTTTTTTTTGTTTTGTTTTGTTTTTAGGACTGCATCTGCAGCTTATGGAAGTTCCTAGGCTAGGGGTCAAATCAGAGCTGCAGCTGCTGGCCTACACCACAGCCACAGCAATGCCAGATCCGAGCCGTGTCTGAGACCTACACCACAGCTCACAGCAACGCCAGATCCTTAACCCACTGAGCAAGGCCAGGAATGGAACCCCCCCTCCTCCTGGATACTAGTCAGGTTCGTTACCACCGAGCCACAGTGGGAACTCCCTGAACATACCTTTTTTTGGAAGTATAGTTGATTTACAATATTGCAGTAGTTTCTGGTGTACAGCAAAATGATTCACATATATATATATATAAACACACACACATATATTCTTTTTCAGACCCTTTTTTACATAGTTTCCCACACTATACAGTAGGTCCTTGTTTATCTATTTTATATATAGTGGTTTGTATCTGCTAGTTCCAAACTTCTCATTTATCCCTCCCCCCTCTTCCCTTTGGTAATAATGTGTTTGTTTTCTATGTCTATGCATCTGTTTCTGCTTTGTAAATAAGTTCATATGTATCATTTTTAAAGATTATACATATAAGTGATATCGTATCATATGATATTTGCTTTTGTCTAACTTACTTTGCTTAATATGATGATCTCTAGTTCCATCCATGTGGTTGCAAATGGTGTCATTTCATTCTTTTTTATGGCTGCATCAGTGGGTCACTTCCACACTTTGACGCTTGTAAGTGGTGCCACTCTGAACATTGGGGTGCATGTATCTTTCCAAATTAGATTTTTCTCCTGATATATGCCCAGGAATGGAATTTTTGGATCTTACGATAACTCAATTTTTAGTGTTTTAAGGAACCTCCAAACTGTTTTCTGTCGTCGCTGCACCAATATATATTCCTGCCAAGAGTGAACACACGTTTTAATATGTGCATTTACATGTAACTCAGCTTGCATCATTTGTGCTTTGAGAACACTCAAACATTCACCTCACAGGTGGTGGGAATCCGGAGTCCCTCCCAATACAGGCGTGTTCGGATGGAAACGGCACTGGCCTCATGTCTCCACCCACTGGCCGTCTCAGTCCCTTCTGGCTCTAAGTTCATGCTTCTGTGGGGTTATCTCTCTTTTAAGTCTTGCCTCCTGTGGACATTTCCATTCTCCTCCTGCATTGATTCCGACATCTTATTTGGTCCATTTTCCTTGATTTCTCTGAAACAGCACTCACCAAGGTCAGTGGTTTTAGCCAACCACTGGATGTAGAAGGAACTAAGGGGCTGTTCTTTGCTACACAGTAGATCAATGTTAATGGCTGGAATCTTTGTCCTCAAAAGTCTTCCAGCCATTCCGTTTCTCCACATCCCTGCAGTGGGGATTGTCTTCTACGTGGGCTCAAGCCTCTTACCGTGTTATGGCTCCTTCCTCATTCAGGCTCCTTCTAAGCTAAACAGCCCTCACCCACAAATTCCTGTGGTGAAGGCCAGCAGCTACAACTCCGATTAGACCCCCTAGCCTGGGAACCTCCATATGCTGTGGGTGCAGCCCTAAAATGACAAAAAGCCAAAAAAAAAAAAAGAGAGAGTGAGTTGGAAAATCATGGAAAAAGAAGAATCTGATAGGTTCTGCTTGTGGCCTTAGAAGGACAAGGACCCCACTCCAGTGTTCATAGAAGCACTATTTACAATAGCCAAGACATGGAAGCAACTTAAATGTCCATCAACAGATGAAAGGATAAAGATGTGGTACATATACATGAAATACTATACAGCCATAAAAAGAATGAAAAAATTTGCAACAACATGGATGAACCTAGAGATTATCATATTAAATAAGTAGAAGACAAATATATGATATCACTTCTATGTGAAATCTTTAAAAAGTGTACAAAGGAACTTATTTACAAAACAGAAACAGATTCACAGACAGAAAACAAACATACAGTTGTCAAAGGAAATAGTGCGTGGTGAGGGGAGGGATAAAATAGGAGTTTGGGGTTAACATATTCACACTACTAAATATAAAATAGGTAATCAACAGGGACCTACTGAATAGCACAGGGAACTCTATTCAATATCTTATAATAACCTGTAAAGGAAAAGAATCTGAGAAGAATGTGTTTGCGTGTGTGCACGCATGCATGCATAACTGAATCACTTTGCCGTATACTCGAAACTAACACAACATTGTAAATTAACTATACTTCAATTTAAAAAAAAAAGAAGAAGAAGAAGAAGAAGGGCAAGGACCTGAATGCCCATCCCCAGTCCAGGACCAGCTCCCCAGGCCCCACCCAGGTCTCAGTCTCTCTGAGCCTCCTCTGCACCTCAGCCTGAGGGCCAGGGCACTGCGCAAGCTGCCCTGCTGACTGGCTCTGCTCTTCCCTGTCAGGTCTCAGGCAGCTCCAGCCATCCTCACCAGCTCTGCGTACTGTCCCTGTACGAACCCTGACCCTGCACCCACCCCACCCTCCTCGCTCACCTGGCTGCCAGATGAAACACAAGATGCCCAATTTAATTTTTATTTCAGACACACTTCTACTGAGAAGCCATTTGTTGTTTATCTGAAATTTGAATTTAACTGGGTGTGATTTCATTGGCTGAATCAGGCAAACCTGCCTAGGGAGTACCTGTCCACCAACCACGGCCCCCGCTCCCTTCACACCTTCCTTCCAGTCCTGCCAGGACCTAACTGACTTCAGCAGCTGAGACCATTCATTCATTCATTTAATCACTCACTCATTCAACAAAGTTTTATTGTGTGTCTACCAAGCCCCAAGCTCTCTGCTAAACATCTGGGGGTACAGTGGTAGGAATGTCATAGTCCCTGCCTGCATGGAGGTTGTGTTCTGGAGCAAATGACAAAAGTAAAAGCAAGGGAGTTCCCTCGTGTCTCAGTGGTTAATAAACTAGGATCCTTGAGGATGCAGGTTCGAGCCCTGGCCTCGCTCAGTGGATTAACTGTAAGTTGTGGTGTAGGTTGTAGACAAGGCTCAGATCCTGTGTTGCTGTGGCTGTGGCGCAGGCCAGCAACTGTAGCTCCAATTCGATCCCTAGCCTGGGAACTTCCACATGCTGTAGGTGTGCCATAAAAAATAAATTAATTAAATTAAAAAAGTAAATGATTGCAAATACAGTAAGTGCTATTATGAAAATAAACTAAATAGAGAGTTGAAATAGGAATTAGAGGAGGACTGGTGTGGACAGGATGGCAAGGAAATCCTCTCTGAGGCGATGACACTCGGGCCAAACTGAAGGATAGAGAAGGGAGCTGGCTGTGGGTGGTGGCGATGAGGGGGTGGTTCTAGGTCCTGAGGCAGGAAAAGAACTTTGACCATCAGGAACTGAAAGACCCAGAGCCTGGCCGGTGGGGAGGGCAGAAGATGAAGCTGGGGAAATGGGAAAAGGCCAGAATCAATGAGGGCCACACACACATACACGCACTGAAAGTCTTATGGGGAAGGGCTGCTATGATCTGAATGATGATCCTTGGGTTTTGTGTGTTTATTTGTTTTGTTTTTTTGGCAGATCCCAGCCCAGGGATCGAATCCCCCCACTGCAGTGACTACAACAGATCCATAACCACTAGACCACCAGGAAACTCCTGAATGATGGTGTGTGATGCTTCCTGGAGACGGAAATGGAAGAGGCTCAAGTTGGAAGCAAGGAGACGAGTCATGAGGCCACCCCAGAGTCCAGGTGAGGAGAGGGGGGTAATTTAGAAAAGCTGGTGGCGTGGGGGAGGTTAGCACTTGAGAGAAAGGGCGGAATTAGAGTACACTTTGGAGCAGGGTTTGCTGGACTTGCTGATCAAATGGATGTGGAAATTGAGGAGGAATCAAGGACAACGGTTTTCCGCAACCGGGAAGGTGGAGGTGATAAAGGCCAGACTGGTTGGGGGAGGTAATAGGGTGAGAACCGAGTTCTTGTTGGGACAGGTTAAGCGCAGGTTAAGTACTTGGGAGACCTCAAGGAGAACCGCCAAAGTGGGACCTGCTTCTGGAAGCTGGAGCTCAAAGGGGAGGAACAGGCCAGTCATTCTGGGGGTGGTGTCTATAGCCATGGAGACCCGGAGAGAGGTGCCCAAGACCAAGTCCAGGGGCACTGGCATGAGGGTCCCTTTGAAGCCACCAGTGGGGAGGAAGAAAAACCAGGAGAACACTGTGCGGGGCAGCCCAGAGAGGGGAGGGCTGCAGGGTGGGGTGGCCTGAGTTAAAGCTGCTGAGAGAAGGAAAGCGGGAGGCGGGCGAGAGTTTGGTGAATTTAATATGAATGTCGGGGTGGGGGGCAGAAGGCAGACTGGGGTGGGGTGAAGAGGGGGTGGCTGGGGAGGAAGTAGAAGCAGCGACTCGTCAGGAGTGTGGCTGTGAAAGGGGCAGAGCGCTGGGCTGTGGGGACGGGGTGGGTCCGATAGAGGGATTTTTTTAAAGACCCGTTTCTGTGCAGATGGGAATCTTCTGGGAGGAAGCCAGAGAGTGGAAGGTAGGAAGGAAAAGGGGGTTAGTCCTCCCTCGGACGCCCCTGGCTCTTCCAGTGCAGATGAGGAATGGTCTGCCCTTGGACTTCGACCCAGACCCTCGGCACCTCCCGGGGGCTGGATAGAGAGGAAGCACAGGGGCCTGGGTGAAGGAAGCCAGGAGCGGAGGGGAGGGGAGGGGAGGGCCCGCCCTTGCTCTGGAAATAGAAAACCCATGCTGGTAACTGAGTAACTCCTGGAGATAGGGCAAAGGCCCTGGCAGAGTCTGAAAGAGCAAAAATAATCTGGGCCGCTTGGGCAGTGAGGAGGATCGGATGTGGGGGGGCGGAGAGGCCCCTCAGCCCTCAGCACCCCTC
>PVHT021183619.1:17255184-17268243 GCA_004024745.2 Catagonus wagneri | reverse complement strand
GGGGAGGGGAGGGCCCGCCCTTGCTCTGGAAATAGAAAACCCATGCTGGTAACTGAGTAACTCCTGGAGATAGGGCAAAGGCCCTGGCAGAGTCTGAAAGAGCAAAAATAATCTGTGCCGCTTGGGCAGTGAGGAGGATCGGATGTGGGGGGGCGGAGAGGCCCCTCAGCCCTCAGCACCCCTCCCTGGCCAGCAGGGGTGAGCCCTGCTTCGGGTCTGGCTCCGGCCTGGCCCGGGGCATGGGGAGTGGTGCTTCCTGGCAGACGGAGCATCCTCAAGCATCCTCAAGTGAAGGCCATGCAACTAGTACCCAGGCGGTCCCCTCCGCCCCACAGCACCACCTGCTCTGGACCCCCAGATAAGGGGACACCCCCCAGAAGACAGACGAGCAGGGCAGAACCCCGCCGAGGCCCGCCAGGCAGACACAGCCAGAGCAGCCCCAGCTGCCCCCGCTCTGGGACCACACCAAACTGTGGCCAAGTCTCAGCTGGCCTCCTGCCCGACTTGAGGAGGCCAGCCCTGACCGCCCCAGCCCCCCTCAGACCTCCCTCATCGGAGGTCCAGAAGCTGATGCCCATGTCTGTCTCCCCTGACACACGCACACACACCCACACCCCTATACACAGAATACAGGTTCCTGCCAGTAGATGCTGATCTAACCGCATCTGTGAACTGATGGCGTGGTGGGTCGGTTTGGGGTGCAGAATCTGCTGAAGGAGCATCTGGTCCTTCCTTTTTTGCTTCAGTCCCACTTTCCTCCCTCACCTCAGCACAAAGACGTCTCCCCACCACCCCAACCCCCGCCCTGCTTCACTTCCTGCTCCCCAGGCTCACCTCTAAGATCCCAGGAAGCAAGAGGCACATCTTCCCTCAGCCGATGGTGCCAGGAGATGGCACGAGGCTGCGGGGCTGAGGCTATCCCCTGGGTCCAGTCCCCTGGAGGCTTTGAGTGAAGGAAGGTGCCAGGCTCCAGAGAAGGGGGTGGGTGGGTCCCTCTCTGCCAAGGAGGAAGGGAAGGTGAGGATCGCTGACCTGAGAAGTTTCCATGAACTCTGGCCATGCGGGAGAAGGCGGGGAGAGGCCTGGGGAGCAGGGCAGGGCGCGGGGGAGGGCAGCAACCTCCTGAGTGGTTTCCTTACCGTAAGGTTCTAATTGAATCCCGTGGTATAAACAGACACGCTGGACCTGCCCAGGAATGAGAAGGTCTGGGAGCCACGTGCCTCCAGCACTTATTTATTTATTTATTTATTCATTTATTTTGCCTTATTTGGGCCGCACCTGTGGCATGTGAAGGTTCCTAGGCTAGGGGTCTAACGGGAGCTGTAGCTGCCGGCCTTCGCCACAGCCACAGCAACGCACGATCCGAGCCGCGTCTGCGACCTACACCACAGCTCACGGATCCTTAACCCACTGAGCAAGGCCAGGGATCAAACCCGCAACCTCATCGTTCCTAGTCAGATTCGTTAACCACTGAGCCACGACGGGAACTCCCCTCCAGCACTTTAGAGGCATTGGAGGTATTGGCAGTGAGGGATCCATGGCCCTGAACCACAGGGAGATCAATCCTGGGTGAGGGGAGGCAGGTGACCCAGGAAGGACATAGGGGCTGTGCCCATCCCTGCTCCCTCTGCCTCCTGGCACCCAGGTGCCCTCTGTTTACAGGCAGAGTGTGAGTGAGGGCGAGAGTGAGAAGGGGTTGTGGTCAGTCCTCGGAAGCACCGGGCTCCGTACACCCAGCTTCAGACTCCATCAGCGCCTCCTCCTTTCCCGATACCCCCCCCACCCCCAAAGCTGATAGGAACAAAGAGACCGCAAGTTTCCAGTTGTAAAAGTCGGGGAGGAGCAATCAAGAACAAAGATCAAGGCTTCAGATTTTCCATGACACTCGTGCAGGGGCGGGGCCACCGTGCCCACCTGGCGCCCTTCCCGTCAGCCAGCCATGCCCTCTGGGAAGCAGGAAGCTGCCATCTGGGCCCGGGGCAGGGACAGCCTCAGCATCAGCATGGTGCCCTCTCCTGGGGCCACCTTGGCGGGAGGTGAGAGCCCCCTGGCGTGCATTGTCCCGGCAGAGCCTCCTGGACTCGGGGTGCCCCCAGCCTGATTCCTCTCGGCTCTCTGAGATCAGATCATCTCGGAGGCCACCCAGCAGTCCCCCCAACCTACAGCACTGTGCAGTGGTCAAGCGTCAGGATAGGGAAGGGGACAGGTGACAGAAGACAGGAGGAGAGGATGTGAGGACCTCGGGTAGGTGGGGATGGGGGGGAGGTCTATTTGCAGGACCTCAAAGGGCAGCTGGCCTGGGCTGCCTCCCGCGGTGGGGCCAGTCTCCGAGTCCTCTGCCTCTCAGTGCACCTGACTCCCTCACCCTCTGGGGGGCTGGGGGATCTGGGACATGGAGGGGTCCCCCCCAGTTAAACCCACGATGGCACACCTATTTAATGGCGTACTCTTCAACTTTTTTTGGAAAAAGTGAAACGAATCCATGCATCCTGACACGGAGGATGACTGAAGTATAGCAAGTGAAAGAGACAGTGGAAAAACCAGAAGTAGATGCTGAGATGATGCTGTTAAAAATACTTCAGCCTCCAATCACTGCATTTGGATATGCATATCTAAATAACTATATATTTGAATCTGCTTAGAAAGATGGATAGAAGGATAAATGTTCAAATTCATTTGGATTAGAACTAGAGAAAAGGAGAAACTTCCATAGCTGAATTTTTTTATATGAGGCACGTATAATTTTATAATGAAAAGAAAAAAGCTGAGGGTGGGGGAGGTGGTTCAGAGCAATCCAAGTGTGTAGATAGAGCGGGGCACACACGCAGACATGCCAAGTGTGTGTGCACGCAGACACACACACACACACACACCCCAAACACATCTGGCCCTCCAAGGAGGGCACACCTGGTAAACCTGGCAAAAACTCGGGCACGCACCTGGCTCAGGCACGTCCCCACAGTCGCAGGCACCCTCGCCATGTGCAGGCAGGGCCCGAAGCCCTCTCTAGGTGCCAATCCCATCCCAGATAAGCTCCAGGGTCCACCTGCTTCCCCAGCCTCCAAATGCTCTCCCAGGGCCTCCATCACTTCCTGCCAGGTACACACACAGCCAGCCGTGGGCGGTCAGGAGAGCCAGCAAATGCAGAAAAACATAGGGCCTGGCTATGAAGACCCTGGGCACTGGGGCACCCATCCCCAAAATCGGACTTGTCCCAGGGTTTCCTGTGGATTCTGCTTTGAGTAAGAAACCACCCAGACATCAGCCAGTCCAAAGAGGACCCTGGTTCTGCCGCTTACTTATGAGTGACTTTGGACTTGTTGTTAAAACCTTCCGAGGAGTTCCCGTCTTGGCGCAGCGGAAATGAATCCGACTAGGAACCATGAGGTTGCGGGCTTGATCCCTGGCCTCACTCAGTGGGTTAATGATCTGGCGTTGCTGTGAGCTGTGGTGTAGGTCACAGACAGAACTCGGATCTGGCACTGTTGTGGCTGTGGTGTAGGCTGGCAGCTGTCCCTCCTATTGGACACTTAGCCTCGGAACCTCCATATGCCGAGGGCGTGGCCCTAAAAAAGCAAAACAAACAAAAAACAAAACAAAAAAACTTTCTGAGCCTCAATTTCCTCATCTGTAAAACGAGAATTATAAGGCTTATTGTGAAACTCAAAGATGATAATTAACATCTAAGAGACTAAATGCTTTGGAAGACAAACAAGGAAATGACAATCGCAGAGGTCAGGGTTCTGGTTCCCTCCAGGGCAGAGAGTAAGGGCTGTGATTGGGAAAGACATGGGACTTCGGAGATGCTGGCAGGATTCTGTTTCTTGACCTGGGTTATGGAAACATGGGTGCTTGATTTATAATTATTTATTAAGCTCTACATATATATTTAATATGTTTCATAATAAGAAAAAATGCCTTGGGAATTTTCCTGTTCAGCATAAGTGTAAAATAATATTAGCAGATATAAATTCCCTTTCTCATGCTGTCCGAGAAGCCAGTGGGACCCTAAGTTTGGCTGTGGTCAGGGTTAGCTGGGCGGCAAGGGTCAGCTAATAAGCAGAGTTTTCCGTTATAAATCTAGACCTGGGCGCTGCCACTGTGGCTCAGTGGGTTACAAACCCAACTAGTATCCATGAGGATACGGGTTCGATGTCTGGCCTCGCTCAGTGGGTTAAGGATCTGGCGTCGCTCTGAGCTATTGCGTAGGTCACAGCTGCAGCCTGGATCCCGAGTTGCTGCGGCTGTGGCGAAGGCTGGCAGCTGCAGCTCTGATTCCACCCCTAGCCTGGGAACTTCCATGTGCTTCAGGTGTGGCCCTAAAAAGAGAAAAAAAGCTAGACCTGTGCTGTTTTCCTTGTTAGGAGAGGCCTCGGAGGGCAGAGGTATCTAAGGGGTGTGGATTACTGTGGGGAAGCCTTGGAGCAAGCTATCCATCTGCTCAAAATTAGCCTGCCCTTCCCCATGGTTCCTGCCCTCCGCAGAGAGCTGAAAACAGTAGGCACCTTACCCACCCAGGCTTCCTGGCTGGCACAGTCCTCACCCCAGCAAAGCTCCCTGACCCCCAGACAGCCTCCTTTCCACACTCAGCTGCCACCCCTTGTTCCTCAAAGCACGGCCCCGCTCTTGGTGCCTGGCCCTGCAATTTTCTGCTCCACTGGTGCCCTACCCTGGGCCCGGCAGGCCTGCCCCCTGCTTCCCAGCCTTTCCTGCCCCCGCTGCTGGCTCGCCTAGAGTGTGGGTCACTCTCTGCCACCCAGCCTCCCAGGGCTCCAATAACCCCTTTATTGGCTCTGACTGCAGTGGAGGGAGCCCTTGGGAGAAGCGGGCCTGCAGGGCAGGGCCCCTCTGCCCTCCCAGGCCAGAGCCCCCACGCTGGGCCCGGCACCCCAGCGGCTCTCAGGGCTGAGCCCACCCTGCCATCAGAGGCCACAGGAATGTCCATGGGACCTGGCCAGGCAGGCTGCCTGGTGACCATCCACTCCCTGCCCGCATCTGACCTGCTCCCTGTTTCTTTCTGACTCAGCTTCTGTTCGACTCTGTGACTTGAGTTTGTCTCTCCCCCCGCCCCCAATTTTCTGTGGATCTCTGTCTCCACAGTCTTCCCCAGCCAGCTCAGGAGCGGCAGGAAGCTTCCATATGCCTGTGGGGTGGCCCATGGGCCTGGGCTCCTGGCTGGGGACCCGAGCTGCTTGCAGGCTCCTCTTGGTGTGTGTGTGGGGGGGAGCTCTCCCCACCTCAGGCCCCCACCTCCCACCACCTAGCAAGGTGACTGAGCTAAAGATTTAGGAAAAGAGCCTGAGGGCCCTGATGGCAGAGCAAAGCTGAAGGGGAAGAGGAAGCTGATGAAACTGGGGTGCAGGAGGATGGAACCTCTGTTGTTAGGCGAATAAAGAGCAAAGGGGTGTGGCAATGGGGAGGGAGCCGTCTGAGGTCCCGTGTAATAAGAACTAAGAAGGAAGTTGAGTTCTGGAGAAAGCATTTCGAGTGACATAAGGCAGGGTTTCTGGAATAAGTCCTGATAGTAAGTTCTTCTCGGAGTCTAACCTCGACTCTGCCTGCTGCAGAATTAGCTGTTTCCTATCTGTTTATTTCTTGCATCGTAAAATCCAGGCAGGGCATAGAGTGAAAGCAAGTACAACAGGGTGCTCATGAGGGGTAAAGCATCTTTGTCCTCAGCTTGTGAAGCCATCGGGGGTCCCCTCCCCATCCCCAACCACCTGAGAGCCCTCAGATCTTGGCACAACACGCAGACCAGGCTGCAGGCTGCGGTCGCTCTGAGCCATTTAGACAATCTTCCTTTCACAAGCTTATTTATTATTCTTTGCCCACCTCTCCACCCCTTCCCCACCAGCTGCTTAAAATATTTTTCAAGCAGAAAAAAAGTCCAACCACAGCTGGAAACCAACCCTAAAGTTAGTCCAGAACGTGGGAGCTGCCAGGCCAAATTGCTGGAGCTCAGGCGGGGCTGTGGGAGGGAGGGCCCCCCCGGCCATGGCGACAGCCCCACACCGCAGGGGCCCCGGGCAGGACAACCGCCCAGGGAGATGGCCCTCGGAAACCATCACCATTCCACACGCCCATCAGCGAGGACCCTCGGGGGCCAGGCTCCGTGCTGGGACTGCAGGGGGAGGGGGACACAAATTGGCTTCAGTAAATGAGACTGACCATCTCCTCAGGGAGCTGTGAGCTTCGTGCCAGGATAAGGCACAGGCACAGACGCCCCAGTGACAAGAGCAGACACTTAGCCTTTCCTGTATTTGAGATCCTGACCTAAACGCTTCACATGTATTAGTTGATTAAAGTCCCATCAGCCCTGTAAGGAAGGTAGTGCTGTTCGCCCCATCTTCTCGAGGAAGAAACTGAGGCACAGAGGATTTAGGAGACTCTTCGCCCCACCATACAACTGGTAGAGGCCAGAGTCAGAATCTATGCCCAGGGAGGCCAGTATCCATGCCTCCAAAAGCCATACTCTGTCGCCTCTGTGCGATCGCGCAAGACGCAAGGCAAAACCCCAAGAGAGATTATAAATGAGTGAACAGGAAAATTCAAAGGGATGCTCCTGGGCAGAATCAAGGAGGGCTTCGTGGAGGAAGTAACACAGGCACTAACTCCTGGAAGGAGGGTGGGGCTTGGAGCCTGACAGGAGGTAGAGCACAGAGGAAGCTGAGGCAGGAGCTGAGACCAAAAAAAAAAAAAAGAAATCCAAGAGGCCCGGCTCCCAGCTTACAGCCCCCACCACTCACGAGGACATCTTCACCCCCACCCAGCGCCCAGATGGGAGGAAGGTGCAGTCGAGCCCAGGCCCGGCCACTCTGGACGGTGGTCCAGGGTCACGCTCCATCTCTCTAGCATCCTGGGCTGCCTGCTCCCTACCCGCTCAACCCTCTTCCTCTTCCTGTTTGTAACTGGTCCCCTCGCATGGGGAACCTCATCACAGGGGCAGGGAAGAGAACAAAGCCGCCACATTCTCAAAGCTCTTGATGATACAAATGCTGGGTGGCATCTAATTTAGACCAACGTCACCAAGCTGTCTTGGTTGGGCTGAATGGCCCAGGACCGTGGCCACACAGGCCCAAGACCCCCAAGAGGTGGTGGGTCAGTGGACTGGACCCTTCTTCTTTCTGTCCTGCCTCCATTTGTCTCTGTGACCTCTTCCACTGTCTTGGCCTGAGCCTCAGTCCTCTCTTTGGGTCTGTTGGGTGTGCTCCCTTCTCAGGCCCAGCACCCCCATGAGCACAGCACCTAGCCCTCTTCACACCTAAGGACTTGACATGGCAAGACCAGCTGGGTGGCTGCTCGAGTCTAATCTATTTTTTTTTTTTTTTTTGGCTTTTGTCAGTTTAGGGCTGCACCTGCAGCATATGGAGATTCCCAGGCTAGGGGTCTAATCGGAGCTGTAGCCGCCGGCCTACACCACAGCCACAGCAACGCAGGATCTGAGCCGCGTCTGCGACCTACACCACAGCTCACGGCAACGCCGTGAGCGAGGCCAGGGATCGAACCCGCAACCTCATGGTTCCTAGTCAGATTCGTTAATCAGTGAGCCACGACAGGAACTCCTCAAGTCTAATCTAAAGATGGTGGCAGTGGCCAGTCTCCTAGGGCCTTCAATGCAAGCTTCTAAGGGCTCGTTTTGGGGTTTTGTTGTTGCTGTTTGTCTTTTTTTGTCTTTTTAGGGCCACACCCGAGACATATGGAAGTTTCCAGGCTAGGGATCTGACCGGAGCTATAATGGTCAGCCTACCCCACAGCTACAGCCACGCCAGATCTGAGCCACGTCTGCGAACTATACCACAGCTTATGGCAGCGCCGGATCCTCAACCCACTGAGCAAGGCCAGGGATTAAACCCGAGTCCTCCCCCTCATCACAACAACAGCTAATAAAAGCTGCCTTTTACTGCAGGCTTATTGCCTGGCAGACACTATTCTAAGAGTCTCTCATGGATTAGCTCATTTCAACATTTCATCATGTTACAGAGAAGGAACCTGAGGCACACAAGAATGAAGGCTGGTGCCCCAGGTCACACACAGGTGCAGGGCTTCCAGGCGGAGGCGGGGTAGTGCCTGGAGGGCAGGGACTAGGTCATGCTGATCAATGTCTCCCAGCCCAGTTCCTTGGAAGATTGGCCTTGACTGGCGTTGGGTGGAGTGGGAAGACAAACTGTGTGTTCTAAGCAGTTGCTTAGTGTTCAGGAATTTGTGTAAACTACCTCCCCCGGGCCTTTTCCAATCTCTGGACCTGTTTCACTCCAGTCATAGCCTCCAGCGGCAAGCACCTACCTGTCCCAAGGTTGGCCTCGCTTGGGTACATCCACATCCCAGATCAGGGTGCTGGTTCCTTCTGGTCCCACCAGGCAGGGCAGGCCAGGCTATTGCCAGGCCTGCTGCTGTGGGCTCCTTGCTTTGGGTCCTGACTGCCCCCGTGAATGGAGGAAAACCACCCCAGACCTCTGTGGATCTAAAGGCTGAACCTCGAGAAGAGCTTACCAGTCTTCTCCCAGCTCTCCGGCCTCCTGTGCCCCCTGGTGGAGAGAATGGGGCAGTGCCCAGGCCTGCAGGGCCTTCTGACTCTAACCTTCCCTCCTCCCCTCTGTCCTCTCTCTTCTTCTCACCTCCATTCACTCACCCTTGACAGCACATCCACTGGATGCTGGGCACCTGCCGTGAGATGGGGACACAGGCCATGTCCTGTGACCGTGACCCTGTCCCTGCCCCGAGGGGCTCATCATTCAATCACTCAACTCACTCACTCATTCAACAAATGTTCGCGGAGCTCTTACCCTCTGCCAGGCTTGCGTCTAGGCTCAGGAGACACCATCCCTGTCCGCACAGAGTTTACAATCCAACAGGACATTCAGCCTGGTCAACAGATGATTACAATGTGTCGAGAAAATGCAGGTGCTAGAGAGGAGCTGGATGGAGGACACAGACAGGTGTGAGGACCATGGCGCCAACGCCCAGCACCGTGTATGTAGGGGCAGCAGATGGGTGTGCAGATAGGACTTCAGGGTGACATCCGGGCTGCACTTGGATGATTGCGTAGGATCTCTCTGGGCATAGGAAACGGGGTGTGGAGTAGGGTGGGGCAGGGAGGAAAGAATATCCTACACAAAGAGGACAGAACGAGCAAGCACATAAAGTCCCGGCATGTTTAGGGAGCTACAAATAGTCTTCTGTGGTCGGAGCATGCGGTTAGCGGGAGGAGGGCAGCAGGAGAGTGGAAAGGGCCTTGCAGGCTGTGGAAGGGGTTTGGGTCTTTTGCTGTAGCCTGTAAGAGCCATGGAAGTTTTTTTTTTTTTTTTTTTTTTTTTTTTTGTCTTTTTGCCTTTTCTAGGGCCGCACCTGTGGCATATGGAGGTTCCCAGGCTAGGGGTCTAACAGGAGCTGTAGCCGCTGGTCTTCGCCACAGCCACAGCCACGCGGGATCTGAGCCGTGTCTGCAACCTACACCACAGCCCACGGCAACGCTGGATTCTTAACCCACTGAGCGAGGTCAGGGATCGAACCCGCAACCTCATGGTTCCTAGTCAGGTTCGTTAACCACTGAGCCACAACAGGAACTCCCATGGAAGGTTTTAAGAAACATGATGAGGGGTTCCCATCATGGCTCAGCAATAACAAGCCTGACTAGTATCCACGAAGATGAGGGTTCGATCCCCAGCCCTGCTCAGTGGGTTAAGGTTCCAACAACATGGCTGTGAGCTGCAGTGCAGATTTCAGACTCAGCTCAGATCCGGCATTGCTGTGGCTGTGGTGTAGGCCAGTAGCTGTAGCTCCGATTTGACCCCCTAGCCTGGGAACTTCCATATGCCTCAGGTGCAGCCCTAAAAAAGTAAGTCAATAAAAATAAAAAATAAGAAACAGGATGAGACTATCGCTTTTGTGTTTTAGACAAGGACCGTTAGACTGACGGAGTGTGGAGGAAAGGGCCAGAAGGGCAGGCAGCAGGGCTTGGCGGGGCAGTTGTACCCCAGCTGTGTGACATGGGGCAAGCCACTTTACTTCTCTGAGCTGCAGACGCCTCATCCATCAAAGGGCAGGATGACTTCCATTTGCTGAGAGGACTAGATGGGATAAGCATGCTGGAAGTGCCTGCTCCAGGGCCTGACACATAATAGGTACTCAGTAAATGCTTTTCCTTTTTTTTCCTTTTTTGGCTGCCCCGCAGCACATGGAGTTCTTGGGCCAGGGATCAGATCTGAGCTGCAGTTTTGACCAAAGCCACAGTTGCAGCCACGCTGGATCCTTAACCCACTGTGCCGGGCCGGGGATCGAACCTGTGTCCCAGCACTCTCAAGACACCTCTGATCCTGTTTTTTTTTCCTCCTTTTTTTTTGCAGTCAGCCTACTATGCAGGCTATTATGGTTGCCTAGGCAACGGATGTAGAGGACCTGACTCCAACTACTGACTACGGATGGCTGGCAAGGGAAGACACCAAGAGCTATTTCAGACAGATGGGTTTGGTTATGATTCTGTTTCACTAAACACCTTGGTGTTCATCCTTCTGTCCCCAGGGTTCTCCCTGGGGCTCCCTCATTCCTGTCACCCGCTGCGTCCTCACAGCCTTCTTTGCTTAGAGTGCTTGCTTGCTCAGAACTTGACCCTCCTCTCAGCATGATGCCCAGCACAGCAACAGACACAGATGGGAGCTGGAATGGTAATTTGGAGTGAAAATCGGATGTGGATCCCTTCATCCACCACGTTTGTCCCTGAAGATGGTGCAGGGGGTGAGAAAGCGCGTGGGGATGTCAACCAGGGCCCCATCTCACACTCTCGTGGCAGAGTTAAAATCCAGCAAGCCCACCCCTGGCCTCCCCCTTAGGCAGGCTCCCCAAATTCTCCAGCCTGGTACCTCCCCGAGGGTGCCAGCTCCTAACAGAGTTTCCATGCAGGAGATGATCCAGAACTTCCAGGGGAGAGATGCTCGGGCATAGCAATTCCTGGAGGGAAGGGAGGGCCACGCAGTTTACAACACGATGGTGTGCGCGTTCATCTGAGGTCACTGTCAGTGGAGGGGCTTTTGGAATTATAATGATTGACGCCCCCACGCGGACCCATCACATAGACCTTGGGAACAGTTGTTAATAGTGTTCAGGAGCTGGGTACCAGTCTCCTCCATCCGCAAGGCCTCCTACGACAGAGTCTGGTTCAGGTGTTCATTTTAAGATACCAGCTTGTGTTTTGGTTCTCTCTCTACTTCTGACCCCTGTTCCAAGGAGATAATAGCCCTTTGGGTCTCTTTGATTTCTGTGGGGTAGAAAGTTTGTTGAAAGATTGCTTTAAGACTATCCCTTAAACTGTCTTCTATCAGTGGCTCAGCTCATTGGAGAGCCACTGAGGAGAGAAAGGAAAACGTGGGGAGGGCAAGGAGAGATGGAACCTTTGGGAAGGGAACCTCCCATGGGCAAGTCTGGGAGGGGGTGATGCTTTGAGACCCCCGCCCTGGGCGCTGGGCATGCAGACCCCAGGCACTAGTTCTGCCAGCCTGAGCAGAGATACCCAAACCTCAAGAAAGCAGTAACACCCCCCAAATCAAAAGTCCATGGGGTGTTGGATGAAGAGGAGAGAGCACGACACAGGGGCTGAGTGTGAGAGGCCATTCCTGTCCCTGCTTCCTGGGTGCTAAGAAGCAAGTCTGTAGGACTCTTGAGACATCTTGGGGAAGGAAGGGCGGATTAAATGCTCTGCCAGCCAGTCAGGAAGGGGCTCTGAGTTGATTTAGGTTGGTTTCCATTTAAAAAAAAATTTTTTTTTTTGTCTTTTTGCCTTATCTAGGGCCGCACCTGCGGAATGTGGAGGTTCCCAGGCTAGGGGGTCTAACAGGAGCTGTAGCCACCGGCCTATGCCACAGCCACAGCAACGCAGGATCCGAGCCGCGTCTGCAACCTGTACCACAGCTCACAGCAACGCCAGATCCTTAACCCACTGAGAAAGGCCAGGGATCGAACCCGCAACCTCATAGTTCCTAGTCAGATTCGTTAACCACTGAGCCACGACGGGAACTCCAAAACTTTTTTCTTTTTGATTTTTTAGCTGTGCCTGTGGCACGCAGAAGTTCCCAGGCCAGGGATTGAACCTGTACCACAGCAGCTACCCAAGCGACTGCAGTGACCATGTTGGATCCTTAACCTACTGAATCACATGGGAATACCTCCATTTGAAAAAAAAAAAAAGATATCTTTTGTCCCCTTGGGTTTGTGGAGGAAAGTTCACGTCTCCCGCTGCAGCCACCACTCAGAACACTTTATTGGCTCTTCCAGGGTGCACCCCTGAGCCAGGCGTGCATGAGTCCCACAGTCAGACTCCTCTGTGCCCCTCAGGGAAGGAGCTGAGGGATCCTGGCCTTGAGGACCACCATGGTTGATGGTGGCTCCAATAAAGGGCTAAGACCTTCACTGGCTTGTGGTGGATCATCAGTTCCTTGAACACACAAGCCCCCTGCATTCCCACAGTGTCTCCCATCACAAGTGACATCTCTGGGCAGAGCTCCTGCCCCTAACTGCTGTGGGCCCAGCCCCAGTGCAGCCCCTCCCCCACTGCAGACCCTTTTTTATATGAGCGCCCTTTTCTATATGTCCCACTTCTCTTCCTGGAACAGGCCTGTAAACTTTTTTTTTTTTTCCTTTTATGGCCATACCTACGGCATATGAAAGTTCCCAGGCTAGGGGTCGAATCGGAGCTACAGTTGCTGGCCTAGGCCATAGCCACAGCAATGCGGGATCTGAGCCGTGTCTGTGACCTGCACCACAGCTCATGGCAACGCCGGATCCTTAACCCACTGAGTGAGTGAGAGGTCAGGGATTGAACCCACATCCTCACAGTTATTATGTTGTGTTATTAACCCACTGAGCCACAACGGGAACACCCCTGTGACCATTCTTTATGGGAAATACACAGTAAAGTAAAAAGAGACAGGACATGGGAGCAGAAATCCCAAAATCCAGTTCTAACTTTACTGCTCTAGCTGGAGCCATCAGCCTCCCTGATTGTGAATTCGGTGATTTCGGTGTAAAATGGAAACAACAGCTGCTCTACATCAAAGGAAGCCCCCCCCC
>PVHT021183619.1:17184968-17255084 GCA_004024745.2 Catagonus wagneri | reverse complement strand
AGGATAAACACAGAACCCACTAAATAAACAAGGTTGTGTGCCCCCTTAAGTCTGCCCTTTGCCACAGTGGCTGCAGCAATGGGGCTAAGACCTGGCTCTGCCCTTAACTCTGGCAAGCCCTGGGTCTCTTTGGAAAGTAAACGGAACGAGGAAACATCAGATTTGGCTCTGGAGTTCCCATCATGGCTCAGCAGAAACGAATCCAACTAGGAAGCATGAGGTTGTGGGTTTGATCCCTGACCTCGCTCAGTGAGTTAAGGATCCAGCATTGCTGTGAGCCATGGTGTAGGCTGCAGACGCAGCTCGGATCATGCATTGCTGTGGCTGTTGTGTAGGCCTGCAGCTGTAGCTCCAATTCGACCCCTAGCCTGGAACGTCCATATGCCACAGGTGCAGCCCTAAAAAAAAATTATATATATATATATATATATATATATATATATATATATATATTTCATTCTGGTTTGGATTTTGGTCTGGATTTTTTCACTTACTGGATATCATTCAACTTCAAGCAAGTTTGCTCTACTGTGGAATAAATAAATGGGACAGAATGAAAACCGTGAAGAGCACTATTCACTGAAAGTCTTTGGTTTTCCTGTCTGGGCAGAGGGAGGTTAACACAGACCTACACCCCCACCCCCACCCTGTTCTGACCCCGTGTGTGAGGGGGTGAGTGCAGAGCCCAGCAGAGCTCGTCCCTGACAGCCTCCTGGCATTCAACGCCCTATTCCCACTTTCCAGGGCCTTTCAGGATGGCAGCCTCTCAACGCCCTATTCCCCCCAGCCCTTGGGGCCGTGGAGAAATTGAGGCGGCTGGGAAGGCAGGGATCTGCCCCACTCTGCCCTGGCCCACCCGGAGAGCCCCAGTGAGCTCATGTCTGCAGTAACCTCACTTTTCTCATAACCAGGAAGGTGAGGCAACCCTGGAAGCCAGGCACAGGTGAGAAGCGATGGGTGTCTCCTCAGGAATGTGCTGCCCAATTAAAACTGCCTCCTGGATGGCTGTGGCGGATGCAGGACTTCTACCCCAGGGGATGCTGGCCAGGCTCCAGGCTGAGTCCTTCTGTAAGACTTTTGAGGGCCTACTACGTACCAGGCTTCAAGCTGGGAGCTGGGGAGACAAGGAGGAATAAGAACAGGAGCCAAGAGTTCCTGCTGTGGTGCAACAAAATCGGTGGTGCCTTGGGAGCCCTGGGACGCAGGTTCGATCCCCAGCCCACCACAGTGGGTTAAAGATCTGGCGTTGCCGCAACTGCGGCTTAGGTTGCAGCTTTGCTTAGATCCGATCCCTGGCCTGGAAACTCCATATGCTGCAGAGCGGCCAAGAAAAAAAAAAAAAAAAAAAAAGAATAGGAGCCACATTTGCACCAGAGTCTATCCATTGCAGAAAGGGGGATCCCTTCCAGGGCCCAAGAATGGGCACTTAACTAACATTCAGAAAAGAGTTATCCCAGGAGACATATCTGCTGTCAAAGCAAAAGACTTGGCTGGGAAGGGGCGCCCAGGCGGAGACAGCGGGGAAGGGAGTCCGAAACTGCTCTGCCATGTGGCTCACAGTCTCCAGTTTTATGGAAATGGGGTTAGTTTCTGGGTTGTTTCTGGCCAATCGTTCTGCTCAGCCCGTGTTTGGTCTGGCTCAGGGTCCTTTTCAGTGGCATGTGCGCCTTGCAACAAAGATAGATTCCAGTGCTAAGGATCGTGGGAGGTTGGTTGTCTCCTCCTTCCTATTGGCTCCTCTCAAATTGTCCCCGTTAGTTTTCAGGGCAGTACCAAGTTCCTTATCAAGGCCTCCTGTTCTGAGACAACTCATGCAAGCGGCTATTATCACGCCTGGCCAAGGTGGGCCGGTGTAGTCAATGGTTCCCTAATAACCGCCCCCCACCCCGAGAGACTTCATACTCAAGATACTTCTTGGGAATTGGGGCAGAGTGCTCTTTCGTCCATGATTACTTTCTGCTGGGAGTGGGCTGTTTCAGTCAATGGTCCTCCCTAACATACCTCTTCCAGAAAGCCTCACGAGTTCTGCTGGTTAATTCCCCAGGCCCCCTTGACAGTCCCCAGCAACCTGAGCCCTGGTTTTCCTCACCACAGGCCCAAGCCCTCAGCCGGTTTCCCTTCCCTTATAAAGCAACCACAGCCCTCAATCTTCCCCTGATCTTTTCTTCCTCTTAAGCTGGTATAGGTCAGGCTGCTGCCTCAACACCTTTGCTGCTCCTGGGACAGCCTGGACCGCCCTCAGCAGTGTCCAGCCATAGTGTGGATATTAGGCTTACTGCCTCTTGCCCTTGGCAGGGTTCCAGCGGAGGCCGAAAAGTGAGGTGCTACCTATATAACTAAAGGATGGGCTTATTCCCCAGATTCCCCAGGTGGATTCTCTGTCAATAGCGGGTCTTCAGACAAGAAAGCCAAACCTGGAAGACAGGCCTCTCTCTAAATGCATGTGCCCTAAGGGCAGCTGTTAGAAGAGACTAGAAACCTAAGTGTGGCCTATGTGGTATATGGGTAAAGCAGTCACACTGCCTGTGTTAAAATCCAAGCTACCCACTTAAGTAGCTCTGCTTCTGTATCTTCCAGGATTGTATCCCACTTTGAGAAACACACGCACACACACACACAATTCGTAGGGGCAGGGGTGGTTATTTTTCTCATGAGAAGTCAGAGCCTGAGCGTGGCTTTAAATGATATCAGGCACCCAGGTTCTTTTTACTCTCTCTACCCAGGCTTCTTTATCATGTACTTCTTGCCTCATGGACACAAGATGGCTGCACTATCTCCAACATCAAGTCCAAATTCCAAACAGGAGAAGGTCAAAACAGCACTTGAGTATCCATCCATTTTAAGGTGCTTCCCTGGAAGATGCACACATTTCATTGTCTCAAACTGTCATGTGACAAGTAAAAGGGGTGTATTTTTCATTGAGCATATTTCTGCCTTCAACAAAATCAGATTTGTATGAATAAGGACTATAAACTGGTATATAGCTTGAAAAGAGAGAGGTGAGGAATGACTTCAGGAATGAGAAGTTGCGGGCTGGAGGTAGAAAAAGAAGAGCAGTAGCTCCTTGTTTCTGACAAATATTCCTTTTTTTTTTTTTTTTTTTGTCTTTTTGCCTTTTGTAGGGCCGCACTCACGGCATACGGAGTTCCCAGGCTAGAGGACTAACAGGAGCTGTAGCCGCCGGCCTATGCCATAGTCACAGCAACGCGGGATCCGAGCCGCGTCTGCAACCTACACCACAGCTCACGGCAACGCCGGATCCTTAACCCACTGAGCAAGGCCAGGGATTGAACCTGCAACCTCATGGTTCCTAGTCGGATTCGTTAACCACTGAGCCACGATGGGAACTCCTGATAAATACTCTTTGCTTGACCAAATTTAGTCAGGTTCCTCAACCTTCTTAGAGGCTCATCTGTGCACTTATCGAAAAATCCAGTTTTAGCACTAACCCTGCTAAGTCAGCTTAGCAAGAACACCTGACTCTCAACATCTGATCACCTTCCATATCAGATCAGATTCCCCATCCTCCACCACCCCCCAGGTGATGACTGATCACCACAGCCTGTCTTTAGCAGGAATCCTGTTAGGTCAGTTTTAGCCAGAATTCCTCCTACCCCTGATGTTTCCTCTTAGGAATTTTCCATCCGCTGACCCCCACCCTGCTCTTTGGCTCTCAATTCCCTCTTGTCCTGCTGTATTCAGACTTGAGCCCAACCTCTCTTCCTCACTGCAAGACCCCACCTATCACCATGAGCCCCTCCCCCCAGGGGGGCACTTACTGCCTTCAACAAGTGGCATTCAACATCTTTTTTTTAATGTTTCTTACTCTAAAGGCTCAGTGGACTGATTGTGACCAGCAATTAGCAGGTGGCTAGACAGCAGCAGGGGCATCAGGCTTCCTCAAAGGAGAGAGATGGAGGTGGCAGGGAACTCACAGGTCGCCAGCCTCATTTCCAGATGAAGCGCAGATCTCCCCGCCTTCACCCCTTCGCCCTGTTCGGAATCTCTCCTGTCTCCAGTATCATCTTTATAACTTTACCTGCTTAAGTCTGTCCTTGTTCCCTTCTGTTGCAGGTGAAGCTCAACCTGGCAGTCCCTGCAAGCAACCCGCCCACTTAAAAGTGTCCACTACGAGTTCCCGTCCTGGCGCAGGGGAAACGAATCTGACTAGGAACCATGAGGTTGCGGTTCGATCCCTGGCCTTGCTCAGTGGGTTAAGGATCCGGCACTGCCTGTGACCTGTGGTGTAGGTTGCAGACGTGGCTCGGATCCTGCGTGGCTGAATCCCGCGTGGCTGTGGCGTGGGCCAGCAGCTGTATCTCCGATTAGACCCCTAGCCTGGGAACCTCCACATGCCTAGAGTGTGGCCCTAAAATGACAAGAGACAAAAAAAAAAAAGTGCCCGTTAACCCTTTATGTGCAGGTGTGTGTGTGTGTGTGTGTGTGTGTACGTACTCTCAGCGACTACACAACCTCAGTGCTCAAAGAATAGTTGAGAATGACTTTGGCTTCTGGCACTTCCCGCTTCCCCTTCCTCTGGAACCCTGACTTGAACCTTTGCGAGTGCTTCTGGTGGACCACTGAGCACCCCCTCTGGCCCATCTCCCGCAAGCCCAGAGAGGCACTGCTCTTTCCTACTCTCTACCCACCTCCCCGGCGCCCTCAGCTGGACTGCGAAGAGCGCATGCGCGCGTTCTCGCCGCCGTCTCCCCGCTCCCCGCCCCGCCCCCGGGGGCTTGCCAGTCGGAGCATGCGCATCGACGGCGGGCGGCTCGGAAGACTCAAGAGGCAGGTAAACCCGCTGAAGCGGGCAGGTCGCGGGTGGTGTGGTCCGAAGAGGAGCTGCCGGTAGTTCGTGGCCTGCAGGTCTGGAGTGTTTGGCGTTCGCTGCTACTTGGGCGACTCTGGTGGGCTCCGAGTGCGCTTTCTGCTAAGGGGCGTGACCTGAGCCTGCCTCCAGGGACTGGAACCGGAGGGGGCTGGGAGTGGCGAGGGATGGGGATCTCTGAGGCCTGTTAGTAATTAGGTGCTTGTTGTTTGCCAGGAAGGTTTCTCAAGAGCACGGAGTTTGATATGATATATAGCGGACGGGAAGGGGGGAGGCTGGACCATGTGGAAGCTGGGGTGCCAAGAACTGGAGTCCCGGGGCGGTGGGGAGCTGGGCAGGTTAGCGGAGGTGGCCTATCTCTTCCGGCTGAGGTCGGAGGGGGATTAGGGAGCCCTGTGAAATGAGGGGCCTGGTAGAAATTGTGCAGGTGTTTGGGATCACACTCAAAACGGCAATTGAGCCGTTTTTGTGTTCTCACTCTTTTCATAGAAAGGGGCACGGCCACTGACATGCACTCATCTGCCTAGGACATGACACAAGTGGCACATCCTGGCCATGGGGTCCCAGCATTCTGCCTCTGCTCACCCCCCTTCCTGGAAGCGAAGGAGAGCAGATGACAGGGAGGATTTGCTGGCTGATCGGGAGCAGGAAGAAGCCATTGCTCAGTTCCCATATGTTGAGTTCACCGGGCGAGATAGCATCACCTGTCTCACTTGCCAGGGAACAGGCTACATTCCAACAGGTGAGAGTCTTTGGTGATCATGGGAAGGTTGCTTCCCCAGCGAGAATCCTAAGGTACCCACGGGGCTTCTCTTGTCTCTCAGAGCTTTTCTCCTAGGCAGCAATATCACAGTCAAAAGTAGTTCTCTGATTAGGGGGCAGCTCAGCCGACCTGATAAACTTGGGCAGGTTCCACAACTTCTCTGGGTTTCATTATAGTTGAAAGCCACGCTTTTCTTCACCTCCACACTTCAATTTGCTGTTTCCTTGGCCTGAAGCATTTGGTTTGTTCTACTTTGTGGAATTTGTTGACAGGCACGTTTCTTTATCGCTCTCACTCTTAAGGCCTGCCACGGCTTGGGTGGTGGGGGAAGGGGGGGGAGGAACAAACACCATCTTGGAAGCTTCTGTTCAAGGAAGCAGGTGTTGAATCATTAATAACCTGAGACCTGAACATTCATTCAAGTGTGAAGTGAAAAACATGCACAGGAATGGAGCCTGGGTGGGGTGCAGAATCATCGATCACTAAGTTGGCCCTCAGAAAGTCTTAACAGTTTAGATGGAGGATCGTAGAACTTTAGAGCTGATAAGAACCTTAGAAAACATCTAGTCTAAAGCCTTTGTGTTGTGGTTGAGGACACGGTGGCCTGGGGAGGTATTGACTTCAGCAGCTGAAGGCCATGTAGCCCCTGAAGGCCAGGAGGCAGCTGAAGGCAATGCAGCAGCTGAAGGCCATGCAGTAAAGCTGGAACAAGATCCTAGATTTCTCAACTTGCATGTCATTTCCCTGGGAGCACTGAGAGATGTTTTATAATTTGGAGCACTCTGCAGATTTACTTCTTTCTTGTTCATTTGACCCCCAAATTTGAAACTATTGTCTTAGAAACTCCTAATGCCTCACAAGCATATGTTTTGCTAGGTTGCTCTATGTGTGAAAGAAAGTACTGCAACATGTGGGATTTATTTTACCAAAGTTGTTGTTTGGTTGTTTTCTAGAGCAAGTAAATGAGTTGGTGGCTTTGATCCCACACAGTGATCAGCGACTGCGTCCTCAGAGAACGTAAGTCACCTGCCTCTCTCCTGTTAACGCCTACCACTGTCCCCAGTCCCTTTTTAGGCGTGTGAATGCCAGTTAACTTTTTGAAACCTTTATCAGTTCTTGTAAATTCCCCACTTCCTTTAATACTGTTTTCTCAAGCAAGATGTCTCTGCCCACCCCCATCACAGTCTGGGGAAGGAAACTTGAAGTTAGAAACATTCTTAGGGCCAAATGAAGGGACTGAATTGGAAGGAATTGGAGAAGAGGGTGCCCTGGGCAGTAAAGAGAGGTTTCTGTCCACACAGCTCCTCTTGTCAGCTTCTCTTCCCAGATTGGAGACGGCATGCGGATTGGTTTGAAAGGCTTCTCCCACTCCACTGCTCCTTACCTGGTTCATGGTTCCTGGTTCTTTGCACTTTCTTGTCCCTCCCCCGTTGTTTCTGGTTTCATGTTTAATCTTGACTGATTGGACTTTGATGTCTGACTGCCTGGGTCAGTCATGTGCCTTTTTTTTTTTTTTTTTTTTTTTTGCAGTAAGCAATATGTCCTCCTGTCTGTCCTGCTCTGTCTCCTGGCATCTGGTTTGGTGGTTTTCTTCCTGTTTCCACATTCAGTCCTTGTGGATGATGATGGCATCAAAGTGGTGAAAGTCACGTTTAATAAGCAGGACTCCCTTGTAATCCTCGCCATCACGGTAAGGTTAGGGCCCCCGTTCCTGGATTGTGCACCTGCGAGCCTTGGACCGAGGACATTTACACGTGTTTCCTCACTTGCTTGATGCAGGCCACCCTGAAAATCAGGAACTCCAACTTCTACTCAGTGGCGGTGACCAGCCTGTCCAGCCAGGTCCAGTACATGAACACTGTGGTCGGGTCATACATGACCACCAACGTCTCCCTCATTCCACCTCGGAGCGAGCACCTGGTACGCTGTCCTTGTAGGGTCCTGGCCCCTTGGGCCCGAGAGGAGAATAGGGGCCGTGGAATGCCATCGCCTCGTTACTTCCCTCTTCCTCTCCTCATCTCCACTTGGAGGACCTGGTTGATGAGGAAGTCCTGACAGGCTCTGTAATTAAGAAAAATTAAGGAAAAAGTCGGCTAGCACTTAAGTGTTTATGGGAACAAAAGAATTTGTAAGAGAAAGCAGTTTGCCCAGAATCAAGAAGAGGCAGTGTAATAGTCTGGGATCCACTGGCCTCTCAAAAGGGAAGAGGTTGGAAGATTTGTTAGAGGCTCCTAGTCTGTAGTGGGGAAGTCTTGAGGCAATATTTTGTGTAATGATGGGAGAATGCTTCCAGGTCCTTGGGTTGCTAATAATAGTACTCTTCTCTGTCAAGCCTACCCAACCACAACTGACTCTGGTGTCGTCTTTTCAGGTGAATTTTACTGTGAAGGCTGAGATGGGAGGACCATTTTCCTATGTGTAGTAAGAACAGCATTCTCTATATATGTGCTTTTTGCTGGATGAAAGGGATTCAGAGTTGAGCTCAATTGACTGGGGTTGGTCCAGACTTAGGTTCCAGCTTTTGCCCTGTAGGTTGCCTAGCTTTGGCCATCATGAGGTTTATTTGGAGGATGTTTTTTTTTTCTTTTTGTCTTTTTAGGACCACATCCGCGGCATATGGAGGGTCCCAGGCTAGGGGTCCAGTTGGAGCTGTAGCCACTGGCCTGCGCCACAGCCACACGGGATCTGAGCTGCATCTGCGACCTACACCACAGCTCATGGCAACTCTAGATCCTGAACCCACTGAACGAGGCCAGGGATTGAACCTGCATCCTTATGAATGCTGGTCAGAAACGTTTCCGCTGAGCCACGACAGGAACCCCAGGATGTGATCTTTGCTAGGTGATTGAGGTGCCGGAATTTCTAAAAGCGAACATTAGGCCACTAGAAACATTTCTGAGCTCTAGCCTTTTGTGGTGGGTGTGAGAAACAAAAAGATCATGGTGGGGGAGGGGGGAAGGACACTTGGGGGCGGGGGTGGGCTCAGAACAGTTCCAAGTTCCCAGCTCCAGGAGTTCCAGCACTTAGACTGGAAGGGTGGGCGCGGGGCAGGGGAGGCCCCTCAGGCAGGGCTGACTGCTCCTCAGTTTGACAGTGTAACTCAGCAGTCCTGTGGATTCTCTCTCTCTCCTTTTTTTTTTTAATCCCAAACTGACTGTTTCCCCATTTGCTGTTTGGCAGCTTCTTCTGCACATTACCCGACATCCTGGTGCACAGCATTGTGGTCTTCATGCGGTACGTTGCTGTCTCCCCTGTGCCCTGGGCCTTTGTGTTTGAGCCTGGGCCACCGGGCAGCGTCAGCTGGCCACCTCTGTCACGAGGGCCTGTGGGGCCCACAAACCAAAGAGGGGATGCCCAATGCCTTGCAGGACAGATACGGCAGACACTCGGTGTCCTCTAAGTGCAGTGTCCAAATCCCTGTCACCAGAGTCACGGTGAACTGGTTAGACATAGAGTTTTCTCCATGACCGGGGTCGAGTTGTGTGATTCCCTGTAGAATCCTGATGAAACTAGTAAAAGAAGAGAAGAGCTTTCTCAAGATGTAAGCACTGGGCGTTTGGCCAGACTTACTCTCTAGCCACACAAGTTACCACGTGTCACGGACCTGTAGGGTTCTTTCGAGAACCACAACGTTTTGAATTTGCAGGTGATGAATTGGCTGCAGACGTTTGAAATATGAGGGTTTAGAGCAGGGTTTCTCAGCCTCGGCACTGCTGACGTTTTGGGCCAGACAGCTCTTGGTTGCGAGGGGCTGTCCTGTGTGTTGTAGGATGTTTGACAGCATCCCTGCCTCTACCCGCCTGATGCCAATAACACCGCTTCCTCCTCCACTCAGCTGTAACAACCTCAGATGTCTCTAGATGTTGCCAGAAGTCTCCTGTCGGGTAAAATCGTCCCCGATAGAGAACCTCTTATTTAGAAGGTCAGCTCAGGGCACAGTGTCTCTGGGGATGTGGAAATATCCTCTGACCGCCTGGTTGCGTAATCATGAAGATATGCATCTGGGACCTGTGGATGTTGTTGTCTGAGCCTGCAGAAAATTGTTTGGGCAATTTTTTTCTTCCTTCATCTCAGAAACAGAATTAATTTTTCTTGGTTTTCTTTTCCCTAGGACTTCAGTGAAGATTTCCTACATTGGCCACATGACCCAGAGCTCCTTGGAGACACATCACTATGTGGATTGTGGAGCAAATTCCACGGCTGTTTAGAAACTGGCCTTGGTTTTTCCATGGCAGCACCTGTCAGAAGAGACCACAGCATCTGTGCCTGGGGCCTGAGCTCGTACATACCCCAGGTGGTGGAACTGGAGGAAACCTTGGTTCTCTCAGTCCCCAGCAAACACCCTCCTGCCGCTTGGGAGGAAAACTTCTCTCTGTAGCACAGTGTACACTTCTCAGAACCAGCAGGATCACTGCCTAGTGCCTAGGCTGTGCCCAGCAAATAGTAGGCACTCCCAAGTTTTGAAGAGTTTGAGATCTTTTCAGCTGTTCTCGGGCATTATAAATTCAAATTGCACCGTGATTCTAGGTTATCAGGGTGACATGGAAATAGGACTTTCAGGGCCTCATCACAGAAGAGGCAGCAGGAAGGGAACATTTGAATACATAAAAGAAGAAAGCACAGACCATTCAGTATGTAAAAATGTTTCATCTGCTCCCAGATGCCTAAGAACTTCATTGAAACTTATTTTTTTCCTGTAGAAAGTTATAAATGTTTTTACCAGAAGTCTGTGTGGGGCTTGATTTACCCTTCATGCATAGGCTGGAACATGGATTAATGAATTTGCTAGAAAAATAAACCCCGCTTTTGATTCATCTGTGTCTCCTCTGATTGCCCGGATGTCTTGGTAGGCACCTCTGGGGTTTGCCTGCAGAGTGGATCAGCACAGGATGGGCAGAGAAGAGAAGCAACCCTGATTGACTGTCCCTGTGAGCTCTTACTATAGGAAGCAGCCTTCTGCCAAGGCAGCCTGACTTTTGTTCCTCTGCCTGTGGTGGTGACAGGCCATCCTATTGCTGTCCCAGAACAGAGCATTTAATGCCCTCTGGAGGTTGGAAGAGGTAGGGCAGAGATGCCTGAGGAGTGAGAAGCTGCTTCACTGAAAAGGAATAACTTGCTGAGTAAGAGGACCTGGTTTGAAGTTGAAAGTTTGTTCAACTGTCTCCATTCTCTTGGTCACTAGAGTGCAGGCTAGTGCATCTGGGTGGGAAGCTTGAGTAACCAGTTTTCAGAATTGAGGTGGGTTTTAGCTCCTTCACCAGCAGTGGTGCCTCAGGAAACCCTAACGGTAACAGGTGGTGGCAAGGGTCTGTTTTAGTTTTTGTCCCCATTCCCATAGCTTGACTTTCAGTGTTGATGGTTTTGTGCACTCTGCATCTTCACACTAAGGCTAAATTTATTGAGTGTTTGGTTGATACAGGTGACTGAGTAACAAATGCCTAGAGTTGAAAGCTAAGTGTGTTTACCTGGACCCTTTAACAGTCTGTGTGTATGTGATGGTGATGACTCGTGTGTGTATAAATGATGAAACACTACTTGTATGGAAGCAGACTGCACATTTTTGAGAGCATGCCCTAAGCACGTGAAGATGTTCTCATTGCTACGTTTTTTCTTTGATTTCCTCATTTTCCAAACAGCTTCTAGCATATTTTCCCATTGAAAAAGCTACTCCTATTGGTACTTCAGGTTTTTTAAAATTTTTTATTATAGTTGATTTACAGTGTTCTGTCAATTTCTGCTGTACTTTAAAGTGACCCAATTTACAGTATGTGCGTTCTTTTTCTCACGTCATCCTCCATCATGTTGCATCACAAGTGATTAGATATAGTTCCCTCTGCTATACAGTAGGATCTCATTGCTTATCCACTCTCAAGTCCTATCGTTTGCATCTGTTAACCCCAAATTCCCAATACATCTCACTCCCTCCCCCTCCCCCTTGGCAACCAGAAATCTGTTCTCTATGTCCGTGAGTTTGTTTCTTTTCTGTAGATAGGTTCATTTGTGCCATATATTAGATTGCAGATATGTGATACATAGTAGTTGTCTTTCTCTTTCTGACTCTAGTTCCATCCATGTTGTTGTAAATGGCATTATTTTGTTCTTTTAAAGGCTAAGTAGTATTCCATTGTGTATATATACCACATCTTCTTAATCCATTCATCTGTGGTTGAACATTTAGGTTGTTTCCATGTCTTGGCTCTTGTGAATAGTGCTGCAGTGAACATAGGGGTGCATGTATCTTTTTCAGTGAAAGTTTTGCTCAGATATATGCCCGAGAGTGGGATTGTTAGATCATATGTTAGTTCTGATTAGATCATGTTTGGTTTTCTGAGGTACCTCCATACTGTTTTCCATAGAGGTTGTACCAATTTTCAGTCCCACCAACAGCGAAGGAGGGTTCCCTTTTCTCCACACTCTCTCCAGCAATTGTTATTTGTAGACTTACTAATGATGGCATTCTGACTGGTGTGAAATGGTAACTTCATTGTAGTTTTGATATGCATTTCTCTAATAATCAATGATGTTGAGCTTTTTAAAAATTTTTTTTCTAATATATTGATTTTTTTGGTATAATGATTTTTTTTTCATTATAGCTGGTTTACAGTGTTCTGCCAGTTATTTACTGTATAGCATGGTGACCTGGTTACACGTACATGTATAGATCCTTTTTGCTCACATTATCGTGCTCCATCACAAGTGACTATATGTATTTCTCAGTGCTATACAGCAGGATCTTATTCCCTTTCCATTCCAAAGGCAATAGTCTGCATCTATTAACCCCAGATTCCCAGTCCATCCCACTCCCTCCCCCTTGGCAACCACAAGTCTATTCTCAAAGTCCATGATTTTCTTTTCTGTGGAAAGGTTCATTTGTGCTGTATTTTAGATTCCAGATATAAGTGATATCATATGATATTAGGCTTTCTCTTTCTGGCTGATTTCACTCAGTATGAGAGTCTCTAGTTATATCCATACTGCTGCAAATGACATTATTTTATTCTTTTTTATGGCTGAGGAGTATTCCATGTGTATATATACCACATCTTTCTAATCCAATCATCTGTCGATGGACATTTGGGTTGTTGCCATGTCTTGGCTATTGTGAATAGTGCTGCAATGAACGTGTGTCAATGTGTCTTTTTCAGGGAAAGTTTTGTCCAGATATATGCCCAAGAGTGGGATTGCTGGGTCATATGATTGTTCTATGTATAATTTTCTGAGGTACCTCCATACTGTTTTCCGTAGTGGTTGTACCACTTTACGTTTCCACCAACAGTGCAGGAGGGTTCCCTTTTCTTCACACCTCCTTCAGCATTTGCTATTTGTCGACTTGTTAAATGATGGCCATTCTGACTGGTGTGAGGTGATATCTCGTGGTAGTTTTGATTTGCATTTCTCTAATAATCAGGGATGTTGAGCATTTTTTCATGTGCTCGTTGGCCATCTGTGTATCTTTGGAGAAATGTCTATTGAGGTCTTTTGCCCATTTTTCCATTGGGTTGTTGGCTTTTTTGCTGTTGAGTAGTATAAGTTGTTTGTATATTTTAGAGATTAAGACTTGTTAGTTGCATCATTTGAAACTATTTTCTCCCATTCTGTAGGTTGTCTTTTTTTTTTTTTTTTTTGATGGTTTCCTTCCTTTGCTGTGCAAAAGCTTTTAAGTTTGATTAGGTCCCACTGGTTTAGTTTTGTTTTTATTTCTATTGCTTTGGGAGACTGACCTAACAAAGCATTTGTACAGTTGACGTCAGAGGACGTTTTGCGTACGTTCTCTTCTAGGAGTTTTATGGTGTCTTGTCTTATGTTTAAGTCTTTTAGCCATTTTGAGTTTATTTTTGTGCATGGTGTGAGGATGTGTTCTAGTTTCATTGATTTACATGCAACTGTCCAGTTTTCGCGCACCACTTGCTAAAGAGATTGTCTTTTCCCCATTTTATATTCTTGCCTTCTTTGTTGAAGGTTAATTGACCATAGGTGTCTGGGTTTGTTTCTGGGTTCTCTGTTCTGTTCCATTGGTCTGTATGTCTGTTTTGGTACCAGTACCACACCGTCTTGATTACTGTGGCTTTGTAATGTTGTCTGAAGTCTGGGAGAGTTATGCTTCCTGCTTGGTTTTTGTTCCTCGGGATTACTTTGGCAGTTCTGGGTCTTTTATGGTTCCATATAAATTTTTGGATTGTTTGTTCTAGTTCTGTGGAAAATGTCATGGGTAACTTGATAGGGGTTGCATTGAATCTGTAGATTGCTTTGGGTAGTATGGCCATTTTTACAATATTAGTTTTCTGGCCCATGAGCATGGAATATCTTTCCATTTCTTTGTATCTTCTTTGATTTCCTTGATTAATGTTATATAGTTCTCAGCATATAAGTCTTTCACCTCCTTGGTCAGATTTATTCCCAGGTATTTGATTTTTTGGGGTGCGATTTTAAAAGGTATTGTATTTTTGTATTCCTTTTCTAATATTTCATTGTTAGTATACAGAAATGCGACTGATTTCTGAATGTTTATCTTCTATCTGGCTATTTTGCTGAATGTGTTGATCAGTTCAAGTAGTTTTTGGGTTGAGTCCTTAGGGTTTTCTATGTATAGTATCATGTCACTTGTTATTTGTAGGGAGTATTTTTATTACATATTCAATTTCATTTGTAGTGATCGGTCTGTTCCGTTGATCTGTTTCTTTTTGATTCAGTTTTGGTGGACTATTAAGTTTCCAGAAAGTTGTCCATTTCTTCTAGGTTGTCAGATTTGTTGGCATACAGTTGTTCATAGTATTTTCATAAGGTTTTTTTTTGTATTTCTGCAGTATCCATTGAGATTTCTCCTTTTTCATTTCTTATTTTGTTTGAGTTCTTTCTCTCCTCTTCTTGGTGAGTCTGGCCAGAGGTTTGTCAATTTTGTTTACCCTTTCAAAGAACCAGCTCTTAGTTTTAATGATTTTTTTCTATTGTTTTTTGAATCTCCTATTTCATTGATTTCCTCTCTGATCTTTATGATGTTCTTCTTTCTGCTGACTTAAGCTTTTGCTTGTTCTTCTTTTTCTAATTCCTTTGGATGGTGGGTTAAGTTTTCGATTTGAGATTTTTCTTATTTTTGAGGAAGGGCTGTATCACTGTGAACTTCCCTCTGAGGACTGCTTTTCGGCATCCTGTAGGTTTTGAGTGGCTTGTGTTTTCATTATCATTTGTCTCGAGGTATTTTTTAATTTCTCTTTTGATTTCCTTATTGACTTACTGGTTTTTTTAGTAGCATGTTGTTTAGTCTCCATGTAGTCAGTTTTTTGTCATTTCTTTCCCTGTGGTGGATTTCTAGTTTCGTGCCATAGTGGTCAGAGAAGATACTTGAAATAATTTCTATCCTCTTAAATTTGTTGTGGTTAGTTTTGTGCCCCAGAATGTGATCTGTCCTTGAGAATGTTCCATGTGCACCTGAGAAGAACGTGTATTCTGATTTTTTTGGATGTAATGTCCTGAAAATGTCAATTAAGTCTAACTTTTCTGTTGTGTCATTTAGGATCGCTGTTGCCTTATTGATTTTGTGTCTAGAGGATCTGTCCATTGATGTGAGGGGGGTGTTAAAGTCTTCTACTGTTATTAATAGTTTTTCCATCAATTTCTCCTTTTATATCTGTTAGTATTTGTTGTAGGTATTTGGGTGCTCCTATATTAGGGACATATATATTGAGTGTAATAATTTCTTGAATAGATCTTTTTTAGCATTAAATAGTGTCCTTCTTTGTCTTTCTTTATGGTCTTCATTTTAAAGTGTATTTTGTCTGATATGAGTATTACAACTCTTGCTTTACTGTCTTTGTCATTCGCCTGAAATATCTTTTGCCACCCCCCCCACTTTCAATTTATATGTATCCTTTGCCCTAAGGTGAATCTCTTGTAGGTAGCATATTGTAGGCTCTTATTTTTTTTTATCCAGTCTGCCATTCTATGTCCTTTGATTGGAACATTCAGTCCATTGACATTTAAGGTAATTTTTGATAAATATGTATTTATTGCCATTTTAAACCTTGTTTTCCAGTTGATTCTGTTTCTCCTTTGTTCTCTCTCTCTCTCTCTCTTTTTTTTTTTTTTTTTTTTTTTTTTTTTTTTTTTTTTTTTTTTTTTTTTTTTTTTTTTTTTTTTTTTTTTTTTTTTTTTTTTTTTTTGGTTGTATGGTTTCCTTTTATTTTATGCTTGTGTCTTATTTTTTGTGGATGTATTGTTTGGTTTTGATTTGTGGTTGCCGTTTTTCAGGTATGTTAACCACTTCCTATATTTGCTTGCTTTAGCCTGACAGTCATATAGGCTCAAACCTGTTCTAGAAAAAAAAGAGTCCAGATTTTCTTACTTTCCTTCCCAACATTTTATGATTTAGATATCCTTTTTTTTAACATTTTCTTACTTATTCTTTTGCTTTTCTTTGTTTATCGTTGCTTTTAAAATAAGTTTTTCCCCCCTTTTAGTCTGTATACCGGCTTACTTAAGTGATTGCTTCCCAGTTGTGATTTCCTCTGTCCTATTTCTTCTTACTTTTTTATTCAGAGGCAACCTTTCAGTATTTCTTTTAGAATGGGTTTAATATGGCTGTAGTCTTTCAGTTTTTGAGAAATTATTTATTTTTCCTTCTATTTTAAATAATGTTCTTGTGGGTAGAGTATTCTAGGGTACAAATTTTTCCCTTTTAGAACTTTAAGTATATCTTCCCACTCTCTTCTGGCCTGTAGTGTTTCTGTAGAGAAATCAGCTGATAGTCTCATGGGTTCTTTATAATTAACTCTTTGTTTCTCTCTTGCTGCCTTGAGAATCCTCTCTTTATTTTTAACTTTTGCCATTTTTATTATGATATGTCTTGGTGTGGGCCTGTTGGGGTTCAACTTGTTTGGGGCCCTCTGTTCTTCCTGTATCTTGATATCTGTTTCCTTTAGATTTGGAAAGTTTTCAGACATAATTTCTCCAAATATATTTTCAGTTTCCTTTTCTTATTCTTCTCTTTCTGTAATCCCTTATTAATGTGTGATCAGCCACTTTATACTATCCCATAGATCTTTTACATTGCTTTCGTGTTTTTTTCATTTGGTTTTCTGTCTGCTGTCCTGATTGGGTTATTTCCATTATTCTGTCTTCCAAGTCACTAATTCATTCCTCTGCTTTATTAATTCTGGTCTTCAGTGCCTTTAACTCAGTTTGCCTCTCTGCAAATGAATTTTCTAATTTTTCTTGGCTCCTCCTTGTATTTTCTAGTTCCTTTCTAAAGTAATCTGCATTACTGTTCATATCCACTCTTAAGGCCTTCATATTCGTCCTTAAGTCCTTCAGTATTTTCACTGTCTCCTTTTTGAACTCTGTGTCTGTTAGACTGCAGAGGTCTGTTTTATTGTTTGTTCCTTCAGATGAATTCTCCTGTGTTGTTTAGGGCTGCACCCACAGCATATGGAGGTTCCCAGTCTAGGGGTCCAATTGGAGCTGTAGCCACCAGCCTACACCACAGCCACAGCAATGTGGGATTCAAGCTGTGTCTGTGACCTATACCACAGCCACAGCAATGCAGGATCCAAACTGTGTCTGTGATCTACACCACAGCTCATGGCAACGCCGGATCCTTAACTCACTGAGAGAGGCCAGGGATTGAACCTGTGTCCTCATGGATGCTAGTCAGGTTCATTAACCACTGAGCCATGATGGGAACTCCCCAAGCTTCTTCATTTTGCTTATATTTTCTTATTCTGTGAGTTTAGGGAAAACAAATACTGTGGTCTTGGAGGGCTATTTATATGCAAGAGCACCCCCAGGTATTTTGTGAGGGCTTACTATTTATTTTTGGTGTGAGGGTTTGGATGTTTGCTGTCACTTTGCTCGGTGTGTGCAGGCTTTTATCCCCTTGATAGGGTGCTGTGCATGCTTCCAGGGAGATGGAGGCTGTGGGCAGGGCTAGTAGCCAGTGCGTGGTTGCTGGGCCCTTGACAGTAGCAAGGACCCACAGGAAGGTACCTGGTGCAGGCTGCTCCTAGTTGCAGGGCCATGGGAAGTGGCAGTGAGCCTCAGGAAGGTTTAGGGCAGCGCCTGGCTATTGGGCAGTGTCAGCTGCAGGGCGTGTATGTTCCCAAGGGAGAGCAACAGTGGGTGGTGCTCAGTTGCAGTGCCCTCCTCTGTGCTGACCTCTGAGGTGACTGGGGCCTCAGTTGGTGCCTGTTCAGACTCTAGGCCACATCCACCTCTAGAGTCATAGATAACTTCGGTGGTTTTGCCCCAGCTGCCTGTAGACCACCCAAGAAATGCCCCATCAAGCATAGCCTGCACAGGAGGCACTGCCACCCCTAACTGGCACAAGAGGGACCATTGCCCGTAGCCCACTCGAGAGGTGCCTCATCACCCATTGCCCTGCCCTCTGAGGGTCTGTGCGTGCACAGAGAAAGATATTCCTGTGGCAGTCTGCCCCTCTTCCTCTTGCCTTCCCCAACAGAGGCACCTTGCCTCTCCTGTGAGCCCAGGCCTCCTCCCAGTTTCCCTCAGCTGTAGTACTCTGCTCCTCAGCCCTTGGTGCATCACTCCCTAGCTCCCTCAGGGTGTCTCCACACTGCCAATCCTAGTCCTCTCCCCAGAGCTGACCTCCAGAGCTTGAGTCTCAGTGCCAGCCCCAGCCCAAGTGTCTCAGGCTGTGGTGTCCAGGGGTGGTGGTACCGATGGTCTCGGTGGCTCTCTCTCTGCTTTGCCTTCCTCAGTCCAGCTGCTGTGCTTTTCTCTGCAGCTTTGAGGTCCCTCCGTCTCTGCTGTTCTCCCCATCAGTTAGGTGGCTTCCTGGAGTGTGGGTTCCTTTCTTTTTTCAAAGCTCCCTCTTAGGAGTGCTGTTCCCATCCTGGTTCCTTTCTCTCTCTCTTTTTCCCTTTTGTTCTGTGCAGTTATATGGAGGGTTTCTTGCCCTTTTTGGAGGTTGAAGTTCTTCTGGCAACATTCAGTAGATGTTCTGTGTGAATCATTTTACAGGTAGATGGGTTTTCCTTTTTTCTTTTTTTTTTGTCTTTTGTCTTTTTAGGGCTGCACCCACTGCATATGGAAGTTCCCAGGCTAGGGGTTCAGTCAGAGCTGTAGCCACTGGCCTAGACTACTGCCACAGCAACATGGGGTCCGAGCCGCATCTGCAACCTATACCACAGGTCAGGGCAATGCTGGATCCTTAACCCACTGAGAGAGTCCAGGGATCAAACCTGCAACCTCATGGTTATTAGTCAGGTTCGTTAACCACTGAACCACAAGGGGAACTCCAGATGGGTTTTTTTGATGTAATTATTGGAGAAGGTGAGTGCCAGGTCTTACTCCTCTGCCATCTTGATCCCTTGTTCCCACCCTGGTAGTTCAGTTTTGAATAATTTTTGTGACAGCATGTCTCAGTAGCCTTTCTTGTTTCTCAGTGTTTTCTTTAAATCCAGCTATGATATTCAAATGAGAGCAGTTAATTTTGTATTTATTTTTTAATGAAGTATAGCAAATTTACATTTTCTTAGTTTTAGATGTATAGCAAAGTGATTCAGTCATACATATATAATTTTTTTCAGATTCTTTTCCCTTACAGGCTATTACAAAACATTTAGTGTAATTCCTTGTACTAAACAGTAGGTCCTTGTTGACTACCTATTTTATACATAGTTGTGTACTTAAATCAGTCCCAGACTCCTGGTAACTGTAAGTTTGTCCTCTATGTCTGTGAGTCTATCTGTCCTGTATACAAGTTCATCTGCATCTTTTTTTTTTTTAAGATTACAGTTGTAAGTGACATCATGTGATAATTGTCTGGTTTACTTCACTCAGTTTAATAATCTCTAGGTCCATACAGGTTGCTGCAAATGGCATTATTTCAGTCCTTTTTAAGGTAATATTCCATTGTATAAATATACCACATATTTTTTATCCATTCATCTGTTAATGGACAGTTAGGTTGCTTTCATGTCTTGGCTATTGTAAATAGTGTTTCCATGAACACGAGGGTGCATATATCTTTTTGAATTATGGTTTTCTCTGGATATATGCCCAGGATGGAGATTACAGGATCATATGGTAACTCCAGTTTTTTAAGGAATCTCCATACTGTTCTCAGTAGTGACTATAACAGTTTACATTCCGACCAACAGTATAAGAGGGTTCCCAGGGTTTAATATTTGTAGACCTTTTCATGATCACCTTTCTGATTGGTGTGAGGTGATAACTCATTGTAGTTTTGACTTGTATTTCTCTAATAATTAGTGATGTTGAGCATCTTTTCATTTGCCTTTTGGCCATCTGTATGTCTTCTTTAGAGAAATATCTATATCTTTTGCCTGTTTTTTGTTTGGGTTGTTTTTTTTTTTGATATTGAGCTGCATGATTTATTTGTATATTTTTGAGATTAATCCCTTATCAATTGCATCATTTGCAAATATTTTCTCCCATTCTGTAGGTTGTCTTTTCATTTTGGTTCTGGTTTCCTTTGCTGTGCAAAAGCTTTTAAGTTTAATTAGGTTCCATTTATTTATTTTTGTTTATATTTCCATTATTCTAGGAGATGGATTTGAAAGATATTGCTATAATTTATGTTGAGTGTTCTACCTATGTTTCCTGTGTTTTCCTCTGGGAGTTTTATAGTATTTGGTCTTATATTTAGGTCTGTAATCCATTTTGAGTTTATTTTTGTGTATGGTGCTAGAGAATGTTCTGATGTCATTCTTTTACATGTAGCTATCCAGTTTTCCCAGCTCATTTACTGAAGAGATTATCTTTTGTTCATTGTATATTCTTGCCTCCTTTATAGAGATAATTGACCATAGGTGCATGGGTTTATTTCTGGGCTTTCTGTCCTGTTCCTTTGATTTATATTTCTGTTCTGTGTCAGTACCATATTGTTTTGATGACTGTAACTTTGTATTACAGTCTAAAGTCAGGGAGCCTGATTCCTCCAACTCCGTTTTTCTTTCTCAAGATTACTTTGGCTATTCAGAGTCTTTTGTGTTTACATAAAAAATATAAAGTTTTTTGGGAGTTCCCGTTGTGGCTCAGTAGGTTAAGAAACTGACATGGTATCCGTGGGGATACATGTTCAATCCTTGGCCTTGCTCAGTGGGTTAAGGATCCAGTGTTGCCACAAGATGTGGTGGTCCTGCTGGGCAGATGTGGCTCAGATCCTGCATTGCTGTGGCTGTGGCAGAGGCCAGCAGCTGCAGCTCTGATTCAGTCCCAGCCTGGATACAGATTGTATTGAGTTTATAGATTGCCTTGGGCTGTGTAGTCATTTTGACAATACTGATTCTTCCAATTCAAGAGCATGGTATATCTTTCCATCTGTTTGTGTCATCGTCAGTTTCTTTCATCAGTGTCTTATGGTTTTCAGAGCACAGGTCTTTTGCCCCCTTACACAGGTTTATTCCTAGGTATTTTATTCTTTTTTGATTTGATGGTAAATGGGATTGTTTATTTTATTTCTCTTTGTGATCTTTTGTGGTTAATGTATAGACATACAAGCTATTTCTGTGTATTAGTTTTGTATTCTGCAACTTTACTGAATTCATTGATGAACTCTGGTAGTTTTCTAGTAGCGTCTGTAGAATTTTCTTTGTATAGTATCATGTCATCTGCAGACTGTGACAGTTTTACTTCTTTTCCAATTCGGATTCCTTTTGTTTCTTCTTCTTTGATTGCTGAAACTAGGACTTTGAACACTATGCTGAATAAAAGTGGCAAGAGTGGACATGCTTGTCTTGTTCCTGATCTTAGAGGAAATGCTTTCAGCTTTTCATTTAGAGAATGATGTTAGCTGTGGACTTGTCTTATATGGCCTTTGTTATGTTGAGGTAGGTTCTTTCTATGTCTATTTTCTGGAGAGTTGGGTTTTTTTTGTTTTTTTGTTTTTTTTTTTAATGGCCATGTCTGTGTCATATGGAACTTCCTGGGCCAGGGATTGAATCCAAGTGGTAGCTGCAGCCTATCCCACAGCTGTGGCAACACTGGATCCTTTAACCCACTGAACCAGGCCTGGGTTATGGAGTTTTTATCATAAATAGATGTTGGATTTCATCAGAAGCTTTTTCTGCATCTATTGAGAATATCCTATGCTTTTTATTCAGTTTATTAATATTAATGTGGTGTATCACACTGATTTACAGATTTTGAAAAATTCTTGCATCTTGGGGATAAATCCCACTTGATCATGATGTGTGATCTTTTTAATGTATTGTTGGATTCAGTTTGCTAGTATTTTGTTGAGGATTTTTGTGTCTATGTTCCTCAGAGATTTTGTCCTGTAATTTTTTTTGTAACATCTTCTTCTGATTTTGGTGTCGGGCTGATGGTAGCCTCATAGAATGAGTTTGGAAGTGTTCATTCCTCTGAAATTTTTTAGAATAGATTCAGAAGGATAGGTGTTAACTCTTCTCTAAATGGTTGATGGAATTTGCTCTGAAGTCATCTGATCCTGGACTTTGATTTGTTGGGAGTTTTTAAATCAGAGATTCAATTTTAGTACTTGTAACTGGTCTGTTCATATTTTCTATTCCTGGTTTAGTCCTGGGAAATTGTATCTTTCTAAGAATTTGGTGATTTCTTTTAGGTTGTCCATTTTATTGCTGTATAGTTTTTCAGAGAAGTCTTTTATGATCCTTTGTATTTCTGTGGTGTCGATTAAAACTTCTTTTTTGTTTCTCATCATACTGATTTTGGCCTCCTCGCTTTTTTCTTGATGAGTCTGGCTAAAGTTTTGTCAATTTTATCTGTCTTTCTGAAAATCAAGCATTTGATCTTTTCTATTGTTTTCTTAGTATCTATCTCTGATCTTTATGAGTTCTTTCCTTCCACTAACTTTGTGGGGTTTTTTTTGTTGTTGTTGTTGTTTTCTTATTCTTTAATTGCTTTAGGTGTGAGGTTAGGTTGTTTATCTGAGATTTTTCTTGTCTTCTGAGGTAAACTTATGTATCACTATAATCCTCCATCTTTAAACTGTTTTTACTGCATCCCAGAGGTTTTGGATCGTTGTGTTTTTTGTTTTCATTTGTCCGTAGATGTTTTCTGATTTCTTCTTTGATTTCTTCAGTGATCCATTGGTGATTTAGTAGCATATTATTTAGCCTCCGCTTGTTCATATGTTTTGCAGGGTTTTTTCCTTATACTTGATTTCTAATCTCATAGTGTTGTGGTGGTAAAAGATGCTTGATATGATTTCAGTTTTCTTAAGTTTACCAGGACTTGATTTGTGGCTCAGCATGTGATCTATCCTGGAGAATATTCCATGTGCACTTGAAAAGAATATGTACTCTGCTGCTTTTGGATGGAATATCCTATAAATATAAATTAAGTCCATCTACCCTAATGTGTCTTTTAATGCCTGTGATTCCTTACTGAATTTCTGTCTGGATGGTCTGTTTATTGATGCAAGTAGGGTGTTAGTGTCTCTTTTATTATTGTCTTACTGTCAATTACTTTTCTGGTTGTTAGTATTTGCCTATATATTGAGATACTCCTATATTTGTGTGTGTGTGTGTGTATGTATGTGTGTGTATATATATATATATATATATATATATGTATATATATACATACATACACATACATATATATAATTATTATATCTTTTTCTTGGATTAATCCCTTGATCATTATGTAATGTCCTTCTTTGTCTCTTGTAACAGTTTATTAAAGTCCATTTTGTCTGATGAGTATTGCTACTCCAGCTTTCTTTTCATTTCTTTTTTTAATTTTAATTTTTTTCCATTGCTTAATGATTTTTATTACAATTATAGGTATACAGAAATCATCACAACTCAATTCGATAGCATTTCCATCCCAAACCCTCAGTGCATCCCCCCACCCACCAGATTGTCTTATTTGGAAACCAAAGGTTTTCCAAAGTCTGTGAGTCATTGTCTGTTCTGCAAAGAAGTTCATTGTGTCTTTTTAGTTTCCACGGGTAAGCGGTAGCGTTGGGTGTTGCTGTCTAATTGTCTGACTGGTTCCGCGTGATAATTTCTAGGTCCATCCATGTTGCTATAAATGTTGTTATTTCATTACTTTTAATGGTCGAGTAATATTCCATTGTATATGTACCAGATCTTCCCTATCCACTCCTCTGTCGATGGGCATTTAGGTTGTTTCCATGACCTGGCTATTGCACGGAGTGCTGCAATGAACACTGCAGTACATGTGTCTTTTCAAGTCATGGTTACCTCTGGATAGATGCCCAGGAGTGGGATTGCTGGATCAAATAGTAATTCTATTTTTAGCTTTCTGAGGAATCTCCATACTGTTTTCCACAGTGGTTGCACCAATTTGCATTCCCACCAACAGTGTAAATAGGGATCCTTTTTCTCCACACCCTCTCCAGCACCTACCGTTTGCAGACTTTTTGATGATGGCCATTGTGGCTGGTATAAGGTGGTACCTCATAGTGATTTTGATTTGCATTTCTCTAATAAGGAACGATGTTGAACAACTTTTCATGTGTTTATTTGCAATCTGCATGTCTTCTTTGGAGAATTGTCTGCCTAGATCCTCTGCCCATTTTTTGATGGGGTTGTTTGTTTCTTGGGTATTGAGCTGTAGGAGGTATTTGTAAATTTTGGAGATTAATCCCTTGTCAGTTGAATCATTTGCAAATATTTTCTCTGATTCTGAGCGTTGTCTCTTTGTTTTGTTTACAGTTCCCTTTGCTGTGCAGAAACTTTGAAGTTTAATTAAGTCCCATTTGTTTATTTTTCTTTTTATTGTCCTTACTCTGACAATGGATCTGAGAAGATGTTGCTATCATTTATGTCAAAGAGTGTTTGGCCTATGTTTTCCTCTAAGAGTTTTATAGTATCTGGTCTTATATTTAGATCTTTAATCCATTTTGTGTTTATTTTTGTGCATAGTGTTGGGAAGTGTTCTAGTTTCATTTTTTTACATGTGGCTGTCCAGTTTTCCCAGCACCACTTATTGAAGAGGCTGTCTTTTCTCCAATGTGTGTTCTTTCCTCCTTTGTCATAGATTAGTTGACTATAGATGCATGGATTTAATTCTGGGCTTTCTATCCTGTTCCACTGATCTATACTTCTGTCTTTGTGCCAGTACCATACAGTTTTGAGGACTGTAGCTTTCTAGTAGAGTGTGAAGTCAGGGAGCCTGATTCCTCCGGGTCCATTTTTCTTTTTCAGGATGTCTTTGGCTATTCCAGTTTTTTTGTGCTTCCAAACAAACTTTAAAATATTTTGTTCTAGTTCTGTGAAAAAGGTCCTTGGTAATTTGATGGGGATTTCATTGAACCTGTAGATCGCCTTGGGTAGTATAGTCATTTTGATAATATTGACTCTTCCAGTCCAAGAGCATGGTATGTCTTTCCATCTGTTCATGTCATCCTTGATTTCTTTCATCAGCGCCTTATAATTTTCAGAGTACAGGTCTTTTGTCTCTTTAGATAGGTTTATTCCTAAGTATTTCTTTTTGATGCGATGGTAAATGGGATTGCTTCCCTAATTTCTCTTTCTGATCTTTCATTGTTAGTATATAGAAATGCAGTTGATTTCTGTGTATTAATTTTGTATCCTGCAACTTTGCCAAATTCATTGATGAGCTCTAACAGTTTTCTGGCAGAGTCTTTAGGATTCTCTAGGTATAGTATCATGTCATCTGCAAAAAGTGATAGTTTTACTTCTTCCTTTCCAATTTGGGTTCCTTTATTTCTTTTTCTTCTCTGATTGCTGTAGCTAGGACTTCCAGAACTATGTTGAATAGTAGTGGCGAGAGTGGACATCCCTGTCTTGTTCCCGATCTCAGTGGGAATTCTTCCAACTTGTCACCATTGAGAATGATGTGAGCTCTGGGTTTGTCATAGATGGCCTTTATCATGTTGAGGTAGGTTCCCCCTATGCCCACTTTCTGAAGGGTTTTTATCAGAAATGGGTGTTGAATTTTGTCAGAGGCTTTTTCTGCATCTATGGAGAGGATCATATGGTTTTTATTCTTCAGTTTGTTGACGTGGTGTATCACACTGATTGATTTGCGGATATTGAAGATTCCTTGCATCCCTGGGCTAAATCCCACTTGATCATGATGTACAATCCTTTTAATGTATTGTTGGGTTTGGTTGGCTAGTATTTTGTTGAGGGTTTTTGCATGTATGTTCATCAGTGAGACTGGCCTGTAGTTTTCTTTTCTTGTGGTGTCTCTGTCTGGTTTTGGTATCAGGGTGATGGTTGCCTCATAGAATGAGTTTGGGAGTGTCCCTTCCTCTGCAATTTTTTGGAAGAGTTTCAGAAGGATAGGTGTTAGCTCTTCTCTAAATGTTTGATAGAATTCACCCGTGAAGCCATCTGGTCCTGGACTTTCATTTGTTGGAAAGTTTTTAATCACAGTTTCAGTTTCACAACTTGTGATTGGTCTATTCATATTTTCTATTTCATCTTGGCTTAGTCTTACAAGATTGTACTCTTCTAAGAATTTGTCCATCTCTTCTAGGTTTTCCATTTTATTGCCATATAGTTGCATATAGTAGTCTCTTACGATCCTTTGTATTTCTGAGATATCTGTTGTTACTTCTCCTTTTTCATTTCTAATTTTATTGATTTCTGTCCTCTTTCTTTTTTCTCTATAAGTCTGGCTAGGGGTTTATCAATTTTGTTGATCTTTTCAAAGAACCAGCTTTTAGTTTCATTGATCTTTTCTATGGTTTTCTTCGTTTCTATTTCATTGATTTCTGCTCTGATCTTTATGATTTCTTTTCTTCTACTAACCTTAAGTCTTGTCTGTTCTTCCCTCTCTAGCTGCTTTAGATGTAAAGTTGGGTTGTTTATTTGAGCTTTTTCTTGTTTCCTGAGATGGGCTTGTATTGCTGTAAACTTTACTCTTAGAACTGCTTTTGCTGCATCCCGGAGGTTTTGGAGTGTCGTGTCTTTGTTGTCATTTGCTTCTAGGTATTTTTTAATTTCCTCTTTGATTTCTTCAGTGATCCATTGGTTGTTTAGTCTCCACGTGTTTGTATTTTTGGCCATTTTTTTTCTTGTTGTTGATTTCCAGTCGTATAGCATTGTGATCAGAGAAGATGCTTGATATGATTTCAATTTTCTTAAAGTTACTGAGGCTTGATTTGTAGCCCAGGATGTGATCAATCTTAGAGAAAGTTCTGTGCACACTTGAGAAGAATGTGTATTCTGTTGCTTTTGGATGGAATGTCCTATAAATATCTATTAAATCCATCTGATCTAATGCTTCATTCAGGGCCTGTGTTTCCTTATTGATTTTCTGCCTGGGTGATCTCTCCATTGCTGTGAGTGGGGTGTTAAAGTTCCCCACTATGATTGTGTTACTGTTGATTTCTCCTTTTAAGGTTGTTAGCAGTTGCCTTATATATTGTGGTGATCCTATGTTGGGTGCATAGATATTTAAAATGGTTATATCATCTTCTTGGATTGATCCTTTGACCGTTATGCAGTGCCCTTCCTTGTCTCTTAGGATGTTCTTCATTTGAAAGTCTATTTTGTCTGATAGGAGTATTGCTACTCCGGCTTTCTTTTGATTCTCGTTTGCATGGAATGTTTCCTTCCATCCTTTCACTTTCAATTTGTATGTGTCTCTAGAAGTGACGTGGGTCTCTTGAAGACAGCATATATATATGGGTCTTGTTTTTGCATCCATTTGGCTAGTCTGTGTCTTTTGGTTGGGCATTCAGTCCATTAACATTTAAGGTATTTATTGATATGTACATTCTTATTGCCATTGTATTAATTGTTTTGGGTTTTTGTTGCTCTTTTTTCTTCCCTTATTCTCTTGTTGTCTTCTCTCACAAGATGACTGTCTTTAATGTTGTATCTGAGTTGACTTTTCTTATTCGTTTGTGTATCAGTTGTAGATTTTTAGTTTACAGTTACCCTGAAGTTTTGATATAGGAGTCTATATATAAATGAGATTGTTTTAAGTTGTTGGTTTCTTAGTTGCACATGTTTCTCCAGTGTCCTGCATTTGTGCTCTCTTCTCACGATTTCTGATTTTGGTAGCATAATTGTGCATGGATGATTTAGTATCTTTACTGTATATATACCTTTACTGGTGGGCCTTGTCATTTGTGGTGTTTTTGTTTCTGGTTGTGGCCTTTTCTTTTCTTCCTAGAGAAGTTCCTTTAGGATTTGTTGTAAAGCTGGTTTAGTGTTGCAGAAATCTCTTAGCATTTGCTTCTCTGTAAAGGTTTGAATCTCTCCTTCAAATCTGAATGAGAGCCTTGCTGGGTAAAGTACTCTTGGTTGGAAGTTTTTCCCTTTCATCACATTAAGTATATCATGCCACTCCCTTCTGGCCTTTTAGAGTTTCAGCTGAAAAATCTGCCGATAACCTTCTCGGGGTTCTCTTGTATGTCATTCATTTCTTTCCCCTAGCTGCTTTCAATATTTTCTCTTTGTCTTTAGTTGTGGTCATTTTGATTAATATGTGTCTCGGGGTGTTCCTCCTTGGGTTTATTTTATACGGTACTCGTTGCACTTCCTGTATTTGACTGAGTGTTTCCTTTCCCATATTAGGGAAGTTTTTGGCTATTATCTCTTTGAATATTTTTTCTGTCCCCTTCTCTCTCTCTTCTCCCTCTGGCACCCCTTTAATATAGATGTTGGTGCATTTAACTTATCCCAGCATTCTCTGAGACTCTGCTCATTTCCTTTCAATCTTTCATCTCTTTTCTCTTCTGTGTTAGTGATTTCCACTTATCTGTCCTCCACCTCACTGATTTCTTCTTCTGCCTCCTGTATTCTACTGTTGGCTGCTTCTAATGAATTTTTTATTTCAGTTATTGTATTTTGCATCTCTTCTTGTTTAATTTTTACAGCTTGTATTTCTCTGTTCAGTGTTTCCTGTAAATTATCAATCTTTGCCTCCAGTTTATTTCCAATGTCTTGCATCATCATCAGCATCAACAGTCTAAAATCTCTTTCTGGGAGGCTGATAATCTCCTCATCACTGAGCTGTTTTTCTGGGCTTTTTTCTTTCTCCCTTATCTGAGTTAGAGTTTTCTGTCTTTTCCTTTTTATAGGTTTTTGGTGTGGTGACGTTTTAGCTGACAATAGAGTGGTAGCCTCTCTTAGTTCTGGTGTTTTCCTCCCCTGTGACTAATGGTATGGGGGGGAGGGGCTTGCTGTAGGCTTCCCGATGGGAGGGACTGATGCCTGCCCACTGGTAGGTGGGGTTGATTCCTATCCCTCTGATGGGTGGGGCTTTGTCTCTGGGTGACATTAGAGGCTGGTTGTGTGCCTGAAGGGTCTTTAGGCAGCCTGTTTAGTGATGGGTGGGGCTGTGATCACACCTGGATTATTGTTTGATCTGGGGCTGCTCAGCGCTGATGGGAAAGAACAGATTTTCCCTAAAATGGCCACCTCCAGAGAAATGCAGGCTGATGAATGTTCCCGAGAGCTTCACCTCCAATGCCCTTCCCCCACAACAAGCCACAGTCACCCGTTTTCCCAGGAGATCCCCCAAGAATTGCAGTCAGGTTCCACCCGGATTCCTATGGAGACTTTGCTTTGCTCTGGGACCCAGTGCACGTGAAAGTCTGTGTGTGCCTTTCAAGAATGGGGTCTCCTTTTCCTCCAGTCCTGTGGAGCTCCTGCACACAAGCCCTGCTGATCTTCAATGCCAGATGCTCCGGGGGCTCTTTCTCCCTGTGCCGGATCCCCAGGTGTGGGAATTCGACTTGGGGCTCGGAACTCTCAGTCCTGTAGCTGAGTCTCTGTGATACAGTTACTTTCCAGTCTGTGGGGCTTCCCACCCGGGAGGTATGAGGTTGCTTCTATCTCGTTATTGCCCCTTCTACCTCTTGATGTGTTCTTCTCTTTTGTCTTCTGGAGTAGAATATCTTTTTGAAAGTTTCCAGTCCATTTGGTTGAAGGTTGCTCGGCGTTTGCTTGTAGTTTTGTTGTTTTGGGGAGAGAAGTTGAGCTCCAGTCCTTCTATTCCGCCATCTTAATCTGATCTCTCTCTATATAGTTTTCTAAGTTACCTCCATACTGTTTTCCACTGTGTTCGTACCAGCTTACATACCCACCAATAGTTTAAGAGGGTTCCCTTTTCTCCACACCCCCTCCAGCATTTGTTGTTTGTGTACTTATTAATGATGGCCATTCAATTTTTTTTAGTTTTTTTATTTATTTTTTTTTGTCTTTTTGCCTTATCTAGAGCCGCACCCGTGGCATATGGTGGTTTCCAGGCTAGGAGTCTAACAGGAGCTGTAGCTGCTGGCCTTCACCACAGCCACAGCAACACAGGATCTGAGTCGCATCTGCAACCTACACCACAGCTCATGGCAACACCGGATCCTTAACCCACTGAGCAAGGCCAGGGATCAAACCCGCAACCTCATGGCTCTAGTCGGATTCGTTAACTGCTGAGCCACAATGGGAACTCCAATGATGGCCATTCTGACTGGTGTGAGGTGGTATCTCATGGTAGTTTTGATTTGCATTTCTCTAATAATCAGTGATGTTGATCATTTTTTCATGTGCTTGTTGGCCATCTGTATGTCTTATTTGGATAAATGTCTATTCAGGTCTTTTGCCCATTTTTCCATTGTGTTGTTGGCTTTTTTGCTGTTGAGTTATATAAGTTGTTTGTATATTTTAGAGATTAAGCCCTTGTCAGTTGTATCATTTACCACTATTTTCTCCCATTCTGTAAGTTGTCTTTTTGTTTTCTTTTTGGTTTCCTTTGCTGTGCAAAAGCTTGTCAGTTTGATTAGGTCCCATTGGTTTATCTTTGGTTTTATTTCTGTTGCTTTAGGCGACTGACCCAAGATAACATTTGTAAGGTTGATGTCAGAGAATGTTTTGCCTGTGTTCTCTTCCAGGAGTTTAATGGTGTCTTGTCTCATATTTAAGACTTTAAGCCCTTTCGAGTTTATTTTTGTGCATGGTGTGAGAGTGTGTTCTAGTTTCATCGATTTGCATGCAGCTGTCCAGGTTTCCCAGCAGTACTTACTGACAAGACTGTCTTTTTCCCATTTTATGTTCTTGCCTCCTTTGTCAAAGATTAATTGACTCTAGGTGTCTGGGTTTATTTCTGGGTTCTCTCTTCTGTTCCATTGGTCTGAATGTCTGTTTTGGTACCAGATACTGTGTCTCTTCTTTTATTTAGAAGGGGAAACTATTTTAGAAGTTGGTCTGTGATTTACCTGGGATCCAGGGGCTTGAGTAATCCTGAGCTGGAGTCAGACTCCTGGGCTCCATGCAGTGCCAAAAGCTAAAGCTCTTTGAGACTGGACAATTTCACAGAGATGTGGAAGCTCAAGAGAGGAAGAGTAACCTGACTGAGGCCTACAGTCGGTAAGCCAGGTCTGTCTGTTCAGTCCTGCCACGGTCAGAATGTTGTCAGAGAGTTTATTCTCCCTGGAGAGACCTTCTGCCTTTCCTGGGCTATCAGGGATCATGGGAATTAGTAGGTTGGGACAAGTGGGCAGTAACACTGACCCGGGCGGTCTGTTTTGATCTGACCACAGATGCAGGGCTTCCTGTCTCACTGCTTCTCTTTGCTTGAGCTCTGCCTTATTGTTCACACCTCGGTTCCCTAAGCAGCAGTTACTGTTATTTCTAGGTTGTACTGGGTTCCTGGGAGATGGGTGGGCTGCGAGGGATCAACTTGATATCCTGGTACAGATGGGACTCCTTTGACCAAGATCTGTGCCTCTGGTCACGATCTACTGAGCTGCTTTAGAAGCAGCTCTGATGCCACTGTGGACAGTAAAGTGAGTCAGTAGGGTGGGCTTTGATTGTGGCTGACAGGTTGGAACCAAACGCAACCATTCAGCTCCACCTGTGGTCTGAGGAGGCTTTCATAAGCACCCCTGTACCTCTCCCCATGCCCCGTTAGCTCTCTTGTTATACGGAAAGGTTAAGTTATGAGATAGCTGTTGGACTTAGGTCTTCATTATATTTGCATTTTACTCTTTTAGTTTGTCATGAACTAGCTCCCTCTAGTGGAGAAGGTGACTGCCTCATTTTTGACTCACACACTGAAATCTGCAAAGCAAGAAGTAGGAGGCTGTCCATTCATAACCCTGGTGTTGGGACGACATCCAGCAAACTTTAAATGCCAGCCCAGGAGGTGAGAAATAGGGACCAGAGGGACAGGGTCAGGAAAAGCGAATAAGGGGGAGGGTTAGTGTAGAGCACTAACGCTTCTCAAAGTAGTCTTGGCATAAGACACAGATAAGTTCACCAAGATTAATTGTGTGCACTGATCACAGCGGACTCACTGCCCTCCCCTCCTCCCCTCACCGTGCACCCCCTCCTCCCACAGAGCATCTCTTATCTCTCCCAGGTATCAGGATGCAGCCCCACATCCCCACCCAAGCTCAGAGCACAAGTCTTCTCTTGCCTGGTTCCACCCTGGAGCTGTGTCTGGGTTCATGCTCAGGAACAAGCCCCCTCCCCTTTTTCACCTCCCTTCCCAAACCTTGGTCCCAGTTCACGCTTGGGTTCCACACAGTGCCAAGGTTTATGAAAAGAGGCCGGTTTGTGTTTGTGTGGGGTGGCTTCAGTCAAGAGACGGCGGCCTGCAGACAGCCACCGGGTCCTGCCCACAGACCCAGGACGAATGGAACGTAAAGAACAAAGCACAAGCCAGTATGTACTTTCCAATAATTTTTTTGTTTTTAATATCAATTGACGTTTTAAAAAATACAGAGGTGTTTGACACAGAATAGCACCATTGTGTAGGGCACACACAGTTCCTGTGCCCGGCACCTGAAGGGGGTCCTCTTGCCTGGGCTGGGGGGCAGTCACTCAGGGGGCGTTTGACTCACACCAGTTAGTTTCCTGCCTCTGCCTCGACCCAAAGGTCTTACAGGAAGACAATAAATAAATAGAACACCGAGATTTTATTTTGCAGTCTGCCCAGTTCAGGTCTCTTAGAGAGGGGAGAAAAGTCCAAACTGTGAGAAGGTGGGATGAATGGACATCAGGTCAGGTCAGCCATTCAGTGCAGAGTCCTAGAGTGACTGAGATTGGAAAGCACTTGGGTCCTCTGGGTTTGCAACGGATTGCGTTGTTTCTGGGTTCGGGTTTTTACAAGAAGCAGACAGGCCCTATGTCCACACCAAATTCCTGCTCGGGCCCTCCTATGTCCATAGGCGCGATGTCAATGATGGGGAGGCGAGAGGTCTTCTGTGACCGGTACTCGATCAAAGTCTGGCCCCACTTACCGGTGTGTTTCTAGGGGAGACAGGAGGAGGAGGGTCAGCGGACGCCTTGCATCCCTGCCAGCAGCCCAAGGGCCCCCAGACCTCTTTTGGACTCGCCCCCGGTCCTCAGCGGTGGGGCAGCGCCCCCCTGCCCTCCTCCCCGCCCCCACCGCCCACAGTGAGCACCCGGCCTGTGAGCGCAGGGCCCACAGGCACCGCATGAACGTTCCTACCACAGGCACTGGACGCGCCGAGCCCAGGGAGTGGGGGAGACAGGACAACAGGCACCCCCCGCGTGTCATCCCCCCCAGGGCCCCTCACACTCACTCAGCCCCTTTAGGGCTGCACTGCCTACTGTGGACCCACCCTCCGCCTGCTCCAGCCTGAGCCCCGGGCCCCCAGAAGCTCATCTCTCTGGCGACCCAGCTGGCCCGACTCACCGTGCAGCCATCCTTCAGGACGGTATATGTGAACCTGCTGTTGCCCTCAGCCCGGATCTCCACGTCGTTGGAGCCCTGGATGAGCAGGGCCTTCTTGAGGTTGCCGGCAGCTTCGTCCAGGTAGGCAATGCTGTTCTTGCAGTGGTAGGTGATGTTCTGGGAGCCCTCGGTGGACAGCAGGCGCAGGAAGGTCATCTGGACATTGGCCGTGTTGGGAGCCAGGCTGTCATCTCCATAGCTGAACTGTCAGGGCCGAGAGCAGTGGCATGAGGCCCGGGGACAGGGGCTGCCAACCGACCAGGGTTCAGAGGAGCTGAAGGGGCTGCGGCAGTGGGTCACTGCAAAGACATTTTTGCTTCCAGGGAGTGGAGCGAGACTCCACAGACCTCTTCCTTCTCCTCGCAAGGGGGCCAAAAAAAAAAAAAAAATACTCCTCCTCTTCCCTTCCTGAAAGCCCCAAAGAATACTGGTGGGAAGGTGGGCAGGTCCTAAAAACTGCCAGGGAGAAAGCAGAGGAAGGGTTTGAGGCGCCCTCTCGGGCCTGGAGCAAGCAGCCACTCACGTGGAAGCCACCGTTGATGGTCTCTCCAAACCAGATGTGTTTCTTGTCCTTGCCGCTCCACCAGTTCTTCTTGGGAACGCTGGCTGGGTTGGGGTAGACGCAGGTCTCGCCGGTCTCCATGTTGCAGAAAACCTTCATGGCGTCCAAGGTGCATCCTTGGTTGGGGTCGATCCAGTAGTCTCCTGCGGAGGGGGGACACCCCGTCGGGGCTCAGACAGGTACAGATGCACGCTCCCTAGAGGGCCAGCCCTGTCTGGGGGAGATAAAAGCCTACGGGACACGGAGGGGGCGGGTGAGGAGCAGGGTGTGAGGCCCACATGCGGCCAAAGGAGGGCAGACGGAGATCCAGGGCAAGGAGACCCGGACGGGAGTGTCTGGTGCTAAACCGGGGTGCAAGCACAAGGGCAGGAGCAGGGCCTGCCTGGGGCGGGGTGTGTGTGTGTGTGTGTGGAAACGACTACCTCCGCCACGTGGCCATAGCAGGAGGGGGTCAGGCTGCAGTTCTCTACTGCGAAATGGGGGAGCCGCCATGCACCACACCTTCCGGGCCCCACTCTGCCCTGCACTAGGAGGCATCTGCTTCCTCCTTCTGAAGGGGACCAGGCCCAGCAGGCCGACTTCCTGCTCTCTGTTGGGAGTTGGGGTGGGGTCCTGCCCTCCGGGCTCACCGCTCTTCCACTCGGGGTGGCAGAGTTTCAGGTCCCGGCAGGTGCGCGCAGGGTTCTTGCGGGAGCCCTCGGGGCTGCGGATGCTCTCGATCTGGTTGTTGAGGGACTTGAGAGTGGCATCCACCTCGGCGTCGTGCTGCCTCAGGTTGCCGGCTGCCTCGTCGGCCCGCATGTACTGCAGGGGGTCGGGGCCCTTCTCTCTCTGGCCTAGGCCAGCAAAGGCGGACATGTCGATGCCAGGGCCGGGGGGACCTGGAGGGCCTGGGGGTCCAGGATTTCCAGGAGGACCCTGAAGCAGGAAAGAGAGAACTCAGCCAGGAATTACGGGGAGAAGGGCCTCCTGTGTCCATCCCACCGCTAGAATATACTAGACTGTGTCCTCCCCAGACCATGAGGTTGGGCAAGGGGGTGTGTGTGCAGCAGGCCAGGACCAAGAAAACCAGAGCCCACTCCTCGTTTCCTCATTAGCTCCTCTCTTCTCTTCCCCATGGACCCTCTGAACCTCCTGGGAGCCCCCAGGATAAAGGATGCCGTTGCATTAGCCATAGCATTTCACCCTGAAAGAGGCCCTTAGCATCAGGGAGCTCAGGCCTCCAGCGCTGGGAGCACCCGAGACAGCAGGAAGGAGTCGGGACACTTACAGCGGGGCCAGTTTCGCCAGAACGTCCACGGGGACCAGGAGGTCCAATGGGGCCAGGGATTCCGTTAGCACCATCTTTGCCAGAGGGACCAACGGGGCCAGGAGGACCCTGCAGACCGGGAGAGAGAGATGGTGAGAAAAGAGCCATCAACAAAGGGCAAGTCGAGGAGGAGTGGGGCTGGGGAGGTGGCCATCCCGGCTGGTGTATTCCCAGTTCTTCCCATTTCTGTCAGAGAACCCCCCGCTGCTCTCTGTGCGGCCGAGAACCAGCAGGATGGCTTCCTGGCTCTCCTCCCCTCCTTCGCTCCTCTCTGTAAAAACCTGTTCCCAGGGGGTTTGACAGCCAAGAGCTGCTCTCATGTTCACCCCTGATCTCAGCTACTTCTCAGGCCGTTGTCTCACCAAGCCAGTCCCAGCTCCGCTGCTGCTGGAGGCCCCCTGGGCCCGGGGCTCCCCCAGAAGCAGCCACATCACCCTCCTCACCAAACACCCGCCCAGCGCCCTGGCCCCGCCTCCGGGGAAGGGCTCGCTCCATCACTTACTCTAGGGCCGGAAGGACCAGCGGGACCAGAAGCACCTTGGTCTCCAGAAGGACCCTGGGCAGAAGGAAGAGGCAAAGGTCAGAGGTCAGCACAGAGCCCCATCTTCTTGAATACGCACATGTAGTGGGTGTATACACAGTGGGTGTCGGGGGTGCAGATACATGTCCCACCTCCAATCCCTTTCCCCACTCCGACCCTGAGGAGGGCCTGGACATTTCTTGGGATGATCCTAAGTCATCTTAGCAGCACAGGAAATTCAAGGGGGCCCTGCACAGTGGGAGGCCTTGGGGAGCCAAGCACAGACAGCAGCACTCACAGGGGGGCCGGGCAGACCCTGCAGACCAGTGAAGCCACGGTGTCCCTTCAGTCCTCTCTCGCCAGCCTCTCCAGCTTCTCCTTTGTCACCTCGGGGGCCTTGAGGGCCCTGGGAACAAGACACGCAGACACAGGTTGGGTCAGCTCAGGCCAGAGCAAGAGCCTTCTGCTGGCCTCACCCCAGCCAAGGAGCCTCAGGTCCCTGCTACTGGGACCTTGCACAGGACACCCAGATACTCACTGGCATTCCTCGGGCTCCAGCCGGTCCTGCAGGTCCCATGGGGCCTTGTGCACCCTGTGGGGGTAGTGGGAGCAGCATCAGAGCAAGTCGGGACAGAGCTGGCCCTCCTCTGCCTCTGTCCCCCTGCTGGGCACTGAACCCAGGGCCTGGGGAAGTGGGGGTGGTGGAAGAGCTCCCCGCTCCCCCAGCCAGCCTCCTCCACCACCACGGCTTTAACTGAGTCAAAGATACTCACAGCTTCTCCTCGGTCTCCCTGTTTGCCAATTGGGCCGGCGGGGCCAGGAGAGCCGGGGGGCCCAGGGGCTCCGGGAGCACCTACAGCACCAGCCTCACCACGATCACCCTGGTAGGAAAGAGGGTTCAGGCTCAGGACTGTTCCAGAAGAGACAAGGAGAGCCCTACTTTTGTGACCCCAACACCCCAACCCGGGCTAGCCTGCCAGGCCGCTGGAACGTCCCCCTTGCCCGATGCACGAGAGACAGACGCCCATACCCACCTTGACTCCAGCCGCACCATCTCTGCCAGGGGGGCCGTCAGCACCGGGGCTTCCCTGGGCAAAGGGAAAAGGGGCTCTCAGAGCTGCCCACCATCCCCACTTCTGCTCCCCATCCTCCCCCACAGGAGCCCAGGGTCGTTCCCTCTGTCTGTCCAGCCGAAGCTTCGGAGACAAAGTGCTCTCACTGAGGGCCCTGCCTCCCTCCTGTGCGCCCAGCGTTGAGCCCGTGCCCTTCTCTCTCCCAGCACCACTTGCCCAGTGCGCCTGGCCTCGCGCTCGACCTGTCCTGTCCCGTCACCCCTTTCTCCAGGGCTCCCCTCTGCCTAGAAAGAGCCACTCACAGCGGGTCCCTCTGCTCACCTCACGTCCAGGTTCACCAGCAGGACCAGTCAGGCCGGGAGGACCCACGGGACCAGGGGGACCTCGGTCTCCAGATGCTCCAGGAGCTCCCTGCTTGCCAGGCTCGCCCTGGGGACGGCAACAAGGGGGATAAGTGTGCCCTCCGAGGCCCCACTGAGCCTTTCTGGGGAGAGGGCTGACCGGGGGTCAGTTCCGAGCACGGAGCAGGGTGGCAGCCAGGCCACTGGACCAAGGACACCGGGTGAAGAGCCCCTGCGGGAGCCAGGCTGGCCCAGCTCGCCGGGCGGACGGGGCGCCCCCACTCACCGACGGGCCGGGCAGGCCGGGAAATCCTCGCTCGCCACGCTGGCCGGGCAGGCCGACGATGCCCCTTTGACCAGCCAGACCCTGGGGACCTGGAGGACCATCGGGACCCTGAGAAAGGAGAGGAAAGAGGTAAGTACTTATGTGACATGGAGCCGTCCCCACTCTGAGCAGCAGCCGGCTGCTGCCGCAGGGGTCAGGATCAGCACTGCTGGTGGCAGGGCTCTTCGCCCCAGCAGCCCCACAGCCTGCTCCCCGACTCCGGGCTCAGGGAGCCCCCATGCCCTTCACATCCCTGCCCAGCGACCCTGGCTCTGGGCTACCGCAGCCCGCAGCGGGACTTACAGAGGGACCATCCTCTCCAGGCTCTCCCTTCTCGCCAGGGGGTCCGGCAGGACCTTGGAGGCCAGGGTCACCAGCTCGGCCGGGGGGGCCGCTGTCTCCTCGAGCGCCTTTAGGACCATCTTTTCCAGAAGGGCCAGGGGGACCGGGGGGTCCAGGGTTGCCCTAGAAGGAGCAAACATGGGAAGTGAGGACTCGGCTCACCCTTCCCCACCCAGCCAGGCTGCCGAGGCCACCACGACTGTTTGGGGGCTTCCTCCACACTAAAGGCAGTTTGGCCCCCACCCCAGTCAACCTCTTCCGTCCTCTCTGCCACGGGAGCTCTGGGCAGCCAGCCTGGCTTCTCCAGGCCCTGCACGCTTTCCTTTTCCGGATCTGCTCGGATCGTTCCAGCCTCCTCTGGCCTCAAGCCCACTGCCGGTCCTCAGGGAACAGCTCCAGCCTTGATCCCCTGACCCCTAAGCCTCTGTGCCCACTCTGTCTGCACTTGGCGGTACTGGTGGGGGGCTGACTTTTCACCGTCTCTCCTCCCTCCACGGCAAACTCCCCAAGGGCCAGATGTGGACTTTTTTGTGTGCATATTTCTCAAGAAATGTGTGTCCGTGATGAAGCCAGTTGTACCAGTCCCGTCCTACCCGCCGAGCTAGAAGCCCGTGGCCAACAAGAGAGGTGCACGCCCTGCTTCCAATTGTCCCCTTGGTCAGCTGCTCCTCCCAGGAGTGAGAATGGGCATAATGACGTGCAGGGGCTGGGCCAGACTCTTGGACCTCTGCCCGCTGTGCCTCCCATGCCGGGAGGAAGGCAGGAACCAGCCAGGAGCAGCACTTACATTGGAGCCTGGGGGTCCGACACGGCCAGCAGCTCCGGGGAATCCGGTGGCTCCCTATGTGAGGAGAGGGGAGAGTCTGATGGCCTCAGGCCCTCGGAGCCCCAAGAATCAAATTGGGGGCGTGTGCGTCTCAGAGGTTGGTGTGGAAAGGGGCAAGGGGCCGCACAGCAGCAAGGGGAGGGAGAAGGGGCCTCAGGGTCTGGCCACTGCCTAGTGCAGCGGCCCCGTTCTGCCTTGAGGTCCTGCGGGGGCGCATCTGCTGCTGCAGGGAGCTGAGCAGGCGTGAGCCTGGGGCCCGGGAACTCCCAGGATCACTGCGACCCAGCCAAGAGGGACGCCCCCTCTCCCCGCTGGCTGTGTGATGGGCTCTGGCGGGGGACAAAAGTGGGGCTGAGGAGGAAGGAGGACAGGGGGGCCAGGCCTTCTTCACAAGGCCAGGGCCAGGCGGGAGAAGTGCCGCCGCCCCCGCAGTGCCCTCCACCTGACCCAGTGACAGTGGGATGGGGGCTTCACTCACCGGGGGGCCTTGAGCACCTCGGGCTCCTTTAGGACCAGTCACACCAGTAGGACCCTGGGAGGAAGGAGAGAGACAGTGAGGCCCGGTTGCCCCAGGGGCGGGCTGAGGGCTTCTGCCCAGACAGCAGACTCCTAAGAGCCAGGTTCTCAAACACACAGCTTTCATGGCACAAAAACCCCAGCCTGGACAAGCTGTCACAGGCAGGCCTGCCACCTTGAGCAATAGGAGGCTCGTGTTTTAGGAGACTTGGGGGAGGAGAAGCCCACTGGGTGTCCTCAGAGCCAGTCCAAGGTCTCCCAGGAGACCAGCTGCTCTGTCCCAGGCTGTGTGTCCTCAGGGAGACACGGCTGATACCCTGTGTCCATCCCCCAGCACACCCACTACACACCCACACCCACGACAGTGAAAGCCACTGTCTACTTGAACCTTTATCCCTGGGTACAGATCCTGCTCCCTGCAGCCTTCCCCTCTTATGGCTGCAGCAGCAGCAGGCTGCAGAGTCTGCTGGGTGGAGGGCCCTAAGCACAGGCAAGCGTCCCCCAGGCCTCCCAGCCATCCTCTGCCTGCCCAGGCCCCTCCCTCTGCTCTGGGGGATCAGTTCCCAGGGGAGCTCAGCATAACCCACCTGAGGCCCAGGAGCTCCGGAGGGACCCTGAGGACCTGGGGCACCAGCGTCACCTTTCTGGCCGGCCTCTCCTTGCTCGCCTTTGGCACCGGGCTGGCCATCGGCACCCTGTCACAGGAAGGAAGAAGCCGGTGAATGGGGCCAATATTGGAGGTTTTTCCAAAAGGGTCAGTGTGTGTGTGTGCGTCTGTGTGTCCTCTGGGGCTGAGGAAGGACTGCTACACCGGTGGAGGCGGGGGGACAGGAGCCCTTTCCCTCTTTAAATCCTGTCCCTCCGTCCCCCGCAGAGTGGCGGGTGCCCTCGGGAAGGATGCACAGCTGGCCAGAGGGAGGGTGGACAGAGATACTCACGGGAGGACCGGCGAATCCAGCGGGTCCGGGGGGTCCGGTCTCTCCGCGCTCACCCTGTGAGAGAGGAGGGCGGGGGTGAGGCTCAGCCCTCTGGCTGCTCTGTTCCCTCCCGGGAGCACAGGGCTCTGGCCTGGCCTCGCCTACTGCACAGTCACCCCCAGAGAGAAGCGAGGCAGGGACCCAGGTCAGAAAGCCTCCCCTGCTCAGAGGATCCTGGGACCCGAAGGCCCTCCACGCCGGCCACGTCGTGAGGGTGACGTGCCCACTCTCCTCCCACCCGCAGACTCGAAGGGCCGGGGGAGCCAGGGAGGGGGGCCTGCAGGGCCGGGCCAGGGCCAGGGCCAGGTACTCACCGGGGCGCCACGAGCGCCAGCAGTTCCTGCAGGACCAGGAGGTCCAACTTCTCCCTAAAGTGAGGAGGGGGGACAAGTGCCAAGGATGAGGGGTGTGGGGTCAGAATGGGCGCTTCGAGCGCAAAGTGCATCCAGAGTCCTGACAGCGGACAGGGCTCTGGTCTCCCCACAAACCCACAGCCTGTCTTCTCCTTGTTGCTTCAGCCACACTTACACCCTCCTTGGGGCTTGGCTCAGCTCCTCCCCCTGACACCCAGCACAGCCATGACTTTGTTTCTAAGGAGACCCCCGCCCGCCACCCTGGCTGGAGGGCAGCAGGGTGACAGTTGCTGAGCAAGGGGAAGAGACAGCAGTCTTCGGCAGGAGATGAGGAGGCCTGATGGGGGAGGTGAGGGGGGAATCCATGACTCACCTTCTCACCATTGGCACCAGCTGGGCCAGGGGGGCCGATGGGGCCAGTCAGACCCTGGGGAGAGAAGGCGGAGGTGAGGGGCAGAGAGAGGCAGCCAGGGATTTGTTGCCCAGCAGGGAGCCTGGGGGCCCACAGCCCGTGGACCTTGGCCACCCTCCCATGGCCCCCAGAACCCTCTCACCGTGGGGCCCCCAGTTTTGACGGGGGGGGGGGGTTCCCCTGCAGTTACCCAGCCCACACAGCTGAGATAGGACCACGGACCCTCTGTCCCCTGAGTGCAGGGCTGGAGACCTCTGACAGTCCCCCGCATCTGTTCCCCCTCCCAACCCTGGGGAGCCTGTAACCAGCATCACTTACACGTCCGCCATCTTTTCCGGGGGCTCCCTCGGGGCCTTTCTCACCAACGTCACCCTGGGGGACAGAGAAAATGGGCCAGCTCAGTGCCCCCCTGAATGGGGCTCCCGCAGAGCTGAGCCCGGCCAAGGGGGACTTGCTGTGGTCTCAGGGTGAGTAACAAGGAGTAACAGGAGCGAGATGGAGGGAGAGTCGGGAGAGGATGTCACTAAAGGTCAAGCGCAGAGCCTTGGAGGGGGGTCTCCAGGGGCCCTGGGGAGAGGGGCGTGTGGGGAAGCGCGCTGGGCCCGGTACTCACCCGGTCTCCCTTGGGCCCGGCAATACCAGCAGCTCCCCTCTCGCCGGGCATCCCCTGCAGGCCTGGAGGGCCCTGAGCCCCAGGGGGGCCAGCTGGGCCGGCTGCGCCCTAGGCGGGGGGAGGAGGACTTAGTGAGCAGCCCAGACCCCCTTCTGCCTCATCCTCCAGGCCGCCCTCCTTCCATCTTCCTCCCCCCTCAGCCCCCTCCCCTCCCCCTTCATCCCCCAGCAGCGCCCCCCCGGGCCAGCCCAGAGGACCAGCAGGACCCGCCTCACTTACTTTGGGACCATCGGTGCCAGGAGTTCCGGGAAGGCCACGGGCCCCCTGGAGGCCCTGGGATCCGGGAGAGCCACGCTCCCCTGGGAAACCTCGTTCACCCTGTGGCAGAGACACCAAGGAGCGGTCACGTGAGAGACGGGGGCAGAGAGAGGGGAGATCCAGGGAGAAGCAGGGAGCGGGTGGCAGAGCAGGCCCCGGGCCCCGTGCCGCTGGGACGCGCCCACAGAACCACACCGGGGGAGAGCAGGCCCACCGAGGCCACCCAGAAATGGGCAATGGGACACTCACCCTGGGACCCACGAGGCCGGGAGCTCCAGCTTCACCAGGAACACCCTGAAGAACAAATAAGGATGAGTGAGAGAGCGGAGGCCTTTCTGTCCCAAAGCCATGGCCTCCCGCTGGGGGCTGAGCGCAGACTGTCGCCTGTGGAGAGCTGGGCGGCAGGTCCCAGTTACTCCTGGGGCTCCTGGTGCCCTCCTGCCGTCTCCCGAGCATCAGAATGGATCTTCCCCCCCGCCCCCGAAACAGGTTGCAGGTTCAAAGAGCCCCATGCTCACCTGGTCGCCTGGCTTTCCACCTTCACCTGGGGGACCCGGAGGGCCAGGTAGTCCCTAGAAGCCAAAGTGATTTCATTAAGCAAAGAGCAAGTTTGCTGCCCCAGCCTCCAGGGAGGCTGACACAAGGCAAGAGCCAGGGTTCCAGGGACAATTCATCCCCTGGTCCCCCTCAAGGGGGTGGGCCTTCCCCCACGGCACCTGCTGCCACCCCAGGGCCCTGGGTACAGACGGGGGTGCCACCACCTACCTGGAAGCCAGATGGTCCAGGAGCACCCTGCTCGCCTCGTTCACCGGCTGGTCCCTGCAGAGGAAGACAAAGGTGTGCTGAGCCAGCACCGCAGAGAACCCGGGAGCCTCATCTAGGCCTAGAGGGGCCTGGGGCCTTCCTGCACTGCCCAAGCAAGGCATGCGTGCCTCACTGTTCTCCCACCAGTGACCCGAACTCCCAAAAATCAGGGTGGGGTCCACACTGCTGCCCGGGTCAGGCATCCCAGATCAACGCAGATCCACATGTGTCAGCTCCGTTGCTCTGCACCTGTGCCCACCGAGCCCCAGCCCCTGCCCGTGGGCCACCTGGAGAGGCTGAGCAGGTACTTACAGCGGGTCCGGGAGGGCCTGCAGCACCTGTCTCGCCATCTTTGCCAGGAAGACCCTAAAGGGGAGAGAAAGGGGTGAGGTCATGATACACTTTTCTTTAGTTCTACAGACCCTAGGGCGGGTGCACTATGTGGCCCAGAGTTTCTAGACGATCCCCCCACCTGAACCCCATTTTCAAATACTCCTTCCCCTTCCATCCTTCCCAGGCCCCCTCCTTCCCCTCAGTCCTTCTCCACACGGGAACTTTCTCCATAGCCCTGGGTGGCTATCAGCAACCAGAAGTCTCCCCACACGGACTTCCACGGGGCCCAGGGCAGCATGGGCCCAGCCACAGGAATCCACTGCCAACTAGGGACCCAGGAGCATGCCGGACGGCTGCTGTCCTCACAGGTGTCCAGCAAACACCAAGACACAGACAGTGGGGAGGGTACTTACTCTCAGACCAGGAGCACCAGGCAGTCCCTTCTCACCAGCTTTGCCAGGCTCACCCTGGAAGAAAGAGAGCAGGTCCATGAGCTGAAGGCTTTGGGGGGAACTGGAGATGCAGCAGGCTGGGGAGATTAGGCCTTGGGGCCACGGCCTGATGGACAGCAAAGCCGAGTATCAGCAGCTCTCCTGCTCAGAGGTGTGAGCTGATAGCGCTGGCCCATGGAAGACTGTTGTGACTGAGATGTGCCAAGGGCTCCAGAGACCCCTGGGTTTCCCCTGATCACATGCACTCTTGCAGAGCGTGGAGGGCCAGGCTGCCCAGGGCACTGTGCACCCTGCCCATCACAGCCCGTAGATCCCGATCTACGAGGGGGCCAGCCCTTTCCCCGGGGGCAGGGCGGTAGCGGCACCGTGTGGAAGGAAAGGGAAAGGCAGGTGGTTACTTACATTGGCACCTTTGGGACCAGGGAAACCCATGACACCAGGCTGCCCACGAGCCCCTTGGGGACCTGGAGGTCCAGGGCGACCATCTTCACCAGGAGCTCCCTGAAAGAGAGGACATGGTTCTCAGAACATGGACAGCCAACCACATTCATCCATCCAGTACCTGCTAAGTGCCTACTGTGGAGAAGGCCCAGGGCCAGGCACCCACCAGACACACAGCCTGTGGGATTGACCAAGGCTATAACCAGCAGCCCACATCACAGGCGGTTCCCGTCGGTGACAAGGCACTGCTTAGCTTGCAAGTTTTATCCCTGAAAGTGCACATCAGACCTCCCCAAGGGAAGGCCCCAAGGCGGCGGCATTTTCAGAACTCACAGCCACCACACAGGACACGCCTGGCCCTCATACTGATCATCTGTCCCCTCCCCAATTCTCCAAATTCCCAGGCTGCCCCCACCTCACTCCTGTCTCCTCCCACCTGCCTCCACAAGCATATCTCCCAGCCCCTCCCAGCGACCTCCGATGACGGACTTACAGAAGGACCAACTTTGCCTTGAGGACCAGCATCGCCAGGGCGACCAGTGAGACCCTTTGTTCAGGAGAGAGAAGAGGATGGGTGTCAGGGCAGCCCCGGGACCTCCCAATGCCGGCAGCGCGGGGCTGGAGGGGGCAGGCAGGCCGGGCATGCAGAGTCTGCCGCGAGCCAGAAGCAGTCTGTTCAAGGACAATGGCAGGTCTGCTACCTACCCGGGCTCCAGGAAGGCCAGGCTCTCCGGGACGGCCAGGGTCACCGTTGGCTCCCTTGGGACCAGCAAGGCCGCTGGGCCCTCGCTCTCCAGGGGCTCCCTACACATGAGGAGGCAGAGGGTCAGCAGAAAGCCATTTGACCGGTGATGCAGGGACCCCAGGCCCTGTTCCCCCGCTTACCTTGGGGCCCGCTAGGCCATCTTGACCAGGGAAACCACGGTTGCCAGGGGCGCCCTAGGAACAAGCAGAGAGGAGGGGTAGTGGGTTAAAGGGGCCCCTGGCCAACCCTGGCTGCAGAGAGCCTAGCCAGACTCCAGAGGGTCCAATTTCCGTGGGGCAGTAGCTACAGCTGCCAGATTCTGAGAGATTAACTTTTGGGGCCTGTCCCCCCCCCCCTTCTGGGAAGGAGCTCCCCTGTTTCATGTCATCCTGGGGGTGAGGGATACAAATAAGAAGGTTCCCTATCCCCATCAGATAGGCCGTCCAGTATGGTGTCCAGAAGGCCACAGACTGGGCAGAGACCCAGAGCCACGGGGATTCAACTTGCCTCTCTAGGTCACGGCCCTGAGCGTGGGGGCTTCCGGCTCACTTACTCTTTCTCCAGGGGGACCGGCAGGCCCAGCACCACCAGGCTCTCCACGGGCACCTCTTTTGCCTTCTTCACCAGCAGGACCAGGGGCTCCTTGGGGACCAGCAGGGCCCTGAAAACCAGCACAAAAGAGAAACAGGATGAGTCTTCGCCTGGGGCAAGCACAGGCCTGGCCCGCAGAGGAAGTGGCTGCGGCTACAGTTTCAGGGCCGGGGGGACCTGGGGAAAAAGGGGTCACAAAGGACGAGATGGGGAAGAGCCAAAGTGGCCTGGTGGGACGACAGGATAAAGTTTGAATCAGCCAAGCTGGTCAAGCCAAAGATGGGAGCTGAAGCTGCATCAGCTTCTCAACCCGGTTGTTGTAACTCTTCTCCAGGCACGGTCTGCGAGGGCCCAGATGCGGGGACGGGGGCTACTGCAGAGGTGGGCAGCGGGCCAGGGGTGGCCGCAGAGCAGCGACCTGGAAGACTAGGGCTGGTGGGCAGATACTCACCGGTTCTCCCTTGGGGCCTTGTTCGCCTTTGAAGCCAGCAATTCCAGGCTCACCCTTGACAAAGGAGAAGGGCGGGATCTTACGTTCTGTTCTTTCCGTGGCCCTGCCCCCACCTCCCGAGACCCTTGAGGGCACCCACTGAAGGCCATGGTGTCGGCTCAGGAAGGGGAGATGCAGGTGTGATTCCAGGGTCGTAAGTGGGACCTGGGGTTCACTCTGGGTCTTACCGTTTGACCTTTCGGGCCCAGAGGACCAGTTGCACCTTGAGGGCCGGGTGGACCACGGGGCCCAGGGAAGCCAGGAGCACCAGCAATGCCAGGAGCACCCTGTCAGCATGAGCAGAGAGAGGGGCATCAGGAGAGAGGCCGAGGAGGGACCAACACCACTGGGAGGAGCCAAGGCCAAGGGCAGAACTCACAGCAGATCCTTTAGCTCCAGGAATTCCATCAGTTCCAGGGTTACCCTGAAAAAGGAGACAGTGTCGTTACAAAATAAGCAGCAAAGAATAAACGCCAGCCACCTCCCTGCCCTCCCAGGCCCCAGGTTCAGGGGTGGGCCGGCAGCAGCCCATTCCAGGCATGGCCCTGTCAGATATTTCAAGGGGAGGTCGGGTGATGGAGGGAGCTGTCTCTAGAGACAGAGGTGTGGGGGGCAGGCACTGAGCCGGAATGAAGGTTTGATGAGTGGGGCACCGTTTCCCTCCTAGCTAGGCACAGAGTCAAGTGTGCCGAGGCCTGAGACCCCAGATCCTTCAGGCCAAAGAGAAAATGCACTTACAGAGGCACCAGCTGGCCCGGGGGACCCAGGATTTCCAGGTTCGCCTCGGGGACCTTGGGCGCCTTCAGGACCTCGAGCACCGGTGGGACCAGCTTCACCCTGAGAAGTGACAGGGAGAGATGGAGTGAGGACAAGTCAGGGTGACAGAGGCCTCTCGTGGGCCAGCAGCAGTTCAGAACAAGCTATACGCATGCACCCCAAAGCCTAGCCCTGCACACGTACCCCCATGGCCCCGGCATGTGAGCACTCGGGGTCCAGCACGAGAGAACACACGCAGTTTCATGCCGCAGGCTGGGCGTCATGCTGGGCCCATCAGCACCCATCAGAAAAGCCGGAGCTGGGCGATCCTGCCAGTCCAGCATCACGAGATGAAGATAGCTAGCGGAGATGAGCAGCACCTCTACCTCCGCCCTCCCCACCTATTTCCTCTTTCATTGAGGCCCTCAAACATCTCAGCTCAGGGCACCCCTTGGCTTCTATCTGGCTGATGTGTTAACTGGGCTCGGGTCCAAGCCGGTCTGAAGGAAACCCAAAAGCCGGGAGCAAGAGCAAGCCGGGACCAGCGCCCCCGCCTCTGCTTTTTCCAAAAATGGCCTCTGCTTTTCCTTTCACTTTTTCGCTGAAAGTTACAACTGGCTGCGATATGGGCTCTCTGGACGGTGAAGTCCCTGGGGGAGGACCGCTGACCTGGAGGGAAGGCGGAGGCCCCTCAGGTTTCTCCTCAGAACATTCTTGCTTCACTTTTGTAATTATCATTCTCTAAGAGGTCAGGCCCCCTCACCTTCCGCCATCCCTCTTCACAATGGGTCTCCTTCAACCCGGGCTCTGGGGCCTCAGACACCGTCTGGTTGCCATGGAAACCCCCAGGAGGGGAAAGGCAACCTGATGCCAGTGACCACACGGAGGCTCCTTATTGAACTCCTGGCAGCACTGGCGGCACTGGGAGAGAATTCCCAGGGACACACCACGTCGGAATCCCTCCCGGGCCACAGGCACAGAAGCCTTTCCCTGAACTGGCTGACCTCCCACTGGCCTCTATTAATCCTCGGAAGAACTCTATTAACACGGCTGGGAAGAGCCAAGCCTCCCAAATGAAGCAGGGGTGAGAGAGAAGCCTGGAACCATCTCCAAGCCCACTTCCCTCCAACTCTCGGCTGAGCTGTGGCTTCTTCTGTCCTTTGGCTCCTGGTCTGCCGCTCCCCCCGCCAGGTCTTGGGTGTCTCCCCATCTTCGTCTGCTTTTCCCCACTCCTCTGAAGCTGTAACTGTAACTCCAGCTTTTTATCATTCCACCTTCCTTTCCCTTCTAGCTGGTGACTCCATAGAATGCCTAGCTTCTCCCCTGCCACCGTGAAGAGCAGCAGCAGAGGAAGGGGGGCCCGCCTTGGAAAGGAAGGGGGATCTGGGGGGAGGGGGCAAGGAGCCGGGTCATGGGGGAGGGCAGGACACGCACCTTGGCACCAGGAGCACCAGGGAAGCCGGGACCGCCAGCAGGACCCACGGGACCCTGGAAGAAAGAAGCAGGTGGACAGGTGAATGCCTCGCTCCAGCCTCCAAAGTGAGCCAGCCCCACGCTGCACGTGCCTTCCCACCTTTGTGCTGGATCTTGTGCTACCTCCATTTGTAACTGAACGTCCCTGGATGAAAACCGTCCCCAGATGAAAACCTTCCCCACTGCCAGTGTCCCCAAGCCTGGCCTCACAAGGCAAAGCAAGTTTCTGACTATGTCCACAGTGAGAAGCTGGGGACACTTTCACCTCCCTCTGCATCCCTCCTCAAAAAAAAAAAAAACAAAAACAAAAACTGCTGAAAGGGTGGCTAAGAAAAAGGAACCACTGCTTCAAGGCTTGTCATCAGCATGCTCTCACAGTAAGGACAAATTACTCCTTCCCCTTTGCAGTAGGAGCCAGGGCATGGTGCGGGTACTGAGTAAAAGCTGCTGCCTGGGACTGGGTAAAACTTCCTGGGACAAAGTGAACTTACCGGAGGCCCTGCAGGACCTGGTTGACCGTCATTGCCCCGGGCACCCTGTGAGCGAGAAGGAAGCAGCTTTGTGAGAGGTGCCCTCCAGTGCAGTCCCTCCCTGCCTGGCCACCCACACAGCAGCGAGGCTGAGCAGGAGGCTGGCGAGGTGTGGGCTGCGGGAGGAAGCAGCCCCAGGACCCGCCACGGGGGCTTTGAGAACCAGGCAAGCAACGGCCTGTTCCCACCCTAACACAGCTTGGGTTACTTCCCATCCAGTGCATCGTTTCTTTCTCTTTTTTTAATTTTTATGGTGGCCCCCATGGCATATGGAATTTCCCAAGCCAGGGACTGAATCCGAGCCACAGCTGTGACCTACCCCCCAGCTGCCGCAACACTGGGTCCTTTAACCCACTGAGCCAGGCCAGGGGTGGCAGCCGAGCTTCTGCAGCGACCTGAACCACTGCAGTAGGATTCTTAACCCACTGTGCCACAGTTTCCTGTTCCACTGTTTCTTAAACTTCCATTTGGACCCTAAATATCTCCAACTTCAAGGCCAAAATATCATTTAATGACTCAGTGAAATGGGCCAAAGGGAAATGAAACAGCCAAGCAGCGATCCTGACTCAGTTCCTCCTGCCTGTCACAGCAGAAAGCACTTTTTAACCTCCTTGGTTAAGGCTTGATGAACCCCAGGATCTGCACCCCGAATCCCACCCTCAACCCAAGAGACAACCTTCTTCAAAGGAAAACAGAAGCTGCGGGACGTGTGCCCCCAGCCCGGGAAGAAGCTGTGTGTTGGAGACAGGGCACCGGACTTGGCCCGAGGACCACATCTGAGCTCGGGCCCCCAAGACGCCAAGGCCGCCGTCTCTCCCTATACAGGACTTGCTCTTTGAGGGCCCCCCACCCCGTCCTGGGTTTGTGGTGAGCACCTCCAGTCTCTCTCTCAAGGCTTCCCAGGGCCCAGGGAACCGTGCCACTAGGGGTAGCGGGGCCTGGCACTAAGGTGCCGGGTCTTTGGAAGGGACTGAGCCGGCCAGGGGGTGACTTTTCTCGAACTGAGCCCCGCCTGCCGCCTCTCCTCAGAGGCCGAAGAAGGATGCTTAAGAGGGAGCTCCTGTTTTAAATAAGACTCAGATCTTCCTCCTGGCTGTGGTCCATTTCTCTAGACTGAGACTCTCCAGGTTGGCATTAAACAGGGAAGCAGAAGAAGACTTAACAGAACGAAATGTCAGAGGGAACACAAAGCACTGGCCAGAGTCCCTTCTGGACCGGCCTGGCCTCCCTCCAGGGGCTGGCATGCAGGGCTCCCCCGGCAGCAAGGCCGGGGAGTGGGTACCATCTGGCCCAAGGAGGAGGGTGGCACGTGACCACAGCAGACAGAGGCCAACCCAGCCCCAGTCCCAGGTCCGGCCTTGACACCAGGCCTGCACTTGGAACTAAGTGACGTTGTCAGTCTGCTAGTGCCAAATCCTGTGCACACCCTGCCAGCCTGACTACCGTGGGGACAGAGCCAGCAAGAGAAAGCAAGAAGCAGGGCCCACTGTGCCCAGGAAGGAAGGGGAACAGGATGCAGTCCATCCGTGTCCCTCACGGGCTGCGGCCACCGTGACTCTGAGCCTGGCCCCAAAGCCACAGGGCAGGTGTTGATAATCTGCAGAAATTACACTGTTTCTTGGCAGGCCCAGTGCTCTCTAATCCCCTCACACAAAGTCACCCTGGGACAAGCCACTTCAGCAGCTCTGGCTGACAAACGGGGGTGGTCGAGGCTGCTTGGTATTCCACTGATCTGCTTTTGAGGGAAATTTCTGCCAAAACAGATACAGTATCTGGAAAGCAGTACAACTGAGTGTGGTGGATTTACTTTGGCCGGCCCTGCAAGGACCCATGAGGAGGGGCCTCAGAGCCTGGGTGGTTGGGGCACAAAATTAACAGCGAGTGTAATCTTTCTTCAGTGCGGCTTTCATCATATCACTTGCCCAACCAGGCGCCCCCCCCAACCCCCCCCGCGCCCCAGAGGCTCTTTATTGCCAAGGGATCAGAGCTCAACACCTGCACCCTCCATCACTGCAAATCCCGCACTCTCGACTTCCCCCATTAACAAGAAGCCACCAGAGTCTGAGGCTACAAAGTGTTGTTCCTTAAGCTAGTCAAGCTTTCAGTGCCTCAGTTTCTTCTTCTCTAAAATGGGCAGGACAATAGAATCTCAGAGGCTGTGAGGGAAGGTTAGATGAGACACAGAATGTCAGGTATTAAACACAGGAAGTGCCCTTAAGGCGGCGGCCGCTGGTGTATCGCAGTGTCACCAGCAGAGCAGCAGTGTCAAGTACACGAAGTTGACACGAGACTCTTACACTTTTCTAGAGCAGCATCTGAGCAGCCAGAAAGAATAAAAAAGAGCACAGTACTACAGCTGATCTAAGTCTGTCCATAAATGCAAATGGGATTGACCGGGATGTGGGTGGAGCTGCTGAGGGGATTATCTGCATAATCAGACGGGTTAAGGAGACTCCTGCCCTCACCAGCCAGCCCTCCCACAGCCCACTCCCAGTCCCCTGGCCTGGGGATTTGTGGCCAGCATGCTGGGAGTGAATCCCCGTGGGAAGATGACACTGTCTACAGCCCTTGGGGTCGTTCTGAGGCTCAGGTGAAATAACCCTAGATGCATGCCTTGTAAACTCAAAAGTCCTGGCTCTAGGTCTTGTCAATTACTCACCGCAGCGCCAGCAGGGCCAGTCCGTCCTCTCTCACCAGGCAGGCCGCGGGGACCCTGGAACATACCCCAGGACAGCACAAGTTTGAGTTGGCTCAACAGCACTCTGCAATCATCACTTAACCTGCAGGCCCTTCCCGGACACCGGAGGGGAGGGAGCACACACCCCCAGGCGGCAAAGGTGTGTTTGCCCCTGATCCCATCTTCCTCACTCACAGGAGGCCTTGCATCACCCCCAAAGGTTTTTCTGCCCGGGGTACAACACGTGCTAATGTTGTTACCTATCGGGAGCCTTGTTATATAGGCCCATCTCGCCTCTTGCAATAGATGAGCCCCCCGAAATGTGGAAAATATTTGTAAGCATTGAAGCATCTCCTTAAGAGTGTTAACAGGACTATTTCAAGGAAGTGTTGGGGAACCCTGGGGCAAATCATCTGCTTGATACATTTTACTTTCTTTCTCATAATCAGATCAACCTGCAAAACTGAATATCTACTTTGCACAAAGGGAGCAGTGGCATTTACCGTGGCACCGTCTGCCAGGCTTTAGAAGGTGCCTGAAGAGCGTCTGGAGCCCACACCCCACCCCGCCCCCCTGGGGGACGCTCATACTCACCATTGGGCCTGGAGAACCGTTCTCTCCTGGGGAACCGCTCTCACCCTGGAAAAGAGACGCCGAGGATCAGGGACTGGGACCCCGCTGCCAAGCCCCAGACAACTCCCATGGAAGAAGCCGAAAGCTCTGGTTATCTCAGCCAGCGCTGATGTCCCCAAGCTTCAGTTCTGTGAGGGACAATTCCCAGAGCCTTCCAGACCGGCTGTCTGTCCGTTAGGATGCAGCGCTCGTCGTTCCTCACCCGAGCTGTCCGGACGTCCTAACTCCGCCAAGCTCAAGGGCATCTCCTCGTGGTCCGTCCCCGCGCCCCCCCCCCCATGCTTTTCAGTTCTTACCTTCACACCTGGAGCACCAGCTTCTCCCTTAGCACCGTCTAGACCTGGGTAACCCTATGGGACAGGAGAAGACATCCGGTCGCACTTCTGGGAAAGCCGAAGAGGAAGATCCAGGTCCCCAAATGCTTTTCTCTCCCTGGGTGGTTCCCCTTCCTTGCAACACCCTCACCCAAGATACTTACTCTGTGACCTTTGACACCAGGAAGGCCTGGGGTTCCTGGGAAGCCGCGAGCACCCTGCAATCCAAAGAGATGTTCAGGGCACCGAGCAGACCCGAGTCAAAGCTGCCCCGTGCTGCTGGAGAGCCTTCGGAGCCAGGTCCCTAGGCTGCCCCGCAGCAGTGGAAGCCCAGCACTGGGACCATCCTTCAGCCAGTCCCCGAATCGCCCTCACTGTGCCTCGCCCCGTCTTGAGCAAAGTGGGTATAAACAGCTGCCAGCCTCCCGGGGCCTGAGTTAGGATCAGAGACACGGTCAGCAGCATGAAGGCATCATGCAGTGGGGACTGTTGGAATTTGAAGAGTGAGCTTAGCAGCGAGCTGGTAGGTGACCTGGGCCACAAAGAGGGAGACCCTGGGAAGGAGTCTGAGGCTGGGAAAGCTGGGGCTTTACCTGAGGGCCAGGAGGGCCTCTCTCGCCAGATTTTCCAGGCTTTCCAGCTTCACCCTGAAAGGAGAGAGACGGACCTCAGCTTCCTCAGAAGAAGAAGCAGCGCAGAGCGGTGTCTCTCCCCTCCACCGGCCATGCCTTTGCCTGCCTGCTTCCTCAGCTGGCCCACGTCCCTCAGATCCCTGACCTCCCCGAATGCCTTTCCTGGGTCACGGTGTGTTCTCTCAGGCAGCTGCCTGGGACTCGGGCAGCCTCCCCTGATGGGGTCCCTCCCTCCTCCCGTAGGCTGCTGACTGGCCTCCAGCTCCCTAACCTGGAGACGCTTCCACTGTCTCCTGAGACGCACAATAGCTCAAGTGCCAGCTCTTGTCTTTTCCCTTCGTTTGCATCCGTTGCAGACATCCTGACTCAGGCGAACTTTTCCTAACTCATTTACAATTAAGATGCTGCTGGGCCCCCGAAGGGTGTCTTTGTTTTTCCTTCTCTACATCTTTCCCCTGGTGTTTGCCCTCTCCCTTCTCTCATTTCTCAATTTCCCTTCCTGGAGCTAATGATGTTTTAATTATGTCCCTTCCCAGTGGGTCCAAAGCCATCCCCAGGCCACTCGCAAGCTGAGTCGCTGGTGGAAGTGTGGACAGTGGGCAGAATCCGAGTCTCTGACTGACCAGCCCCGCCCCTCAGGATGCCTGCACCCGGGGCTGTCCCAAGGGCGCACAGGCAGCACCACCCAGCACGCCCTCTCCAGGCTCCCTCAAGTGCGGTGGCCATGTGTCTGACTCCTCAGTGCACTCACATCATCGCCAGGTTTTCCAGGGGGGCCAGGAGGACCACGGGGACCCATGGGACCCTACAAACAAAATAGAGTTTAAGAGAGGAGTTTCCTGGTGGCCTAGCGCTTAAGGATCTGGCGCTGTCACTGCTGTGGCTCAGGTCAGCGCTGTGGCACTGGTTTGATCCCTAGCCTGGGAACTTCCACATGCCACAGGCATGGCCAAAAAAGAAGAAGAAGAAGAAGAAGAAGAAGAAGAAGAAGAAGAAGAAGAAGAAGAAGAAGAAGCAGCAGCAGCAGCAGCAGCAGCAGCAGCAGCAGCAGCATTGGTGTAACACTGTAAATCAAATATATTTTAATTTAAAAAGTTTTTTAAAAGAGAGCGTTGGAGAGGGAAAACATCTAATCAGTGGACAAAACTTTGGGACTGTTGTTTTTGGAAGTGAGTTACCTTCTAAGGAACAAAAGATGAAAGAAGCCACTCTGTGCCAAGAGAGAGAAAGCAGAGGTACGGAGCAGATCGGAGAGGGAGGCAGCGGACAGCGCAGGCCAGATGTGACCCAGAAAGAGGACTGAGATGACAGAGTTCCAGGTGGTACTTGCCACATTTGCTTCTCAGTCAGAGCTCGCCCAGAGCTAAGAAGGGACACCTGGGTTTCCTCTGGGCCCCCTCCACTGTGGGAGAGAGCCAGGCAGAGCCTGGGAGGTGAAAGGACTGGGGTCTGAGTGGTACGTGTCGGAGGCCCCCCTGGAGGAGGGCAGGGCCGGGCAGGCACTTACTGACACGCCGGGTTCTCCAGGTTCACCAGGGTTGCCTTGAAATCCTTGAGGTCCCTAAAAAGTAAAGTGAGAAACACCCAGCTGACCCCCCACAGACAGATATCAGGGTGCTTGAAAGCATCTGTTGTCTCCAGTTCCCAAGAGGAAAGACCCAGTACTTACGGGAGCACCAGCAGGGCCTGGAGGTCCCCGAGGTCCCATGGGGCCCTGCGTTGGGACAGAAAATGAGGGCATTTACTGGCAAGGCCTCACCCTCAGCCTCCAGGGTGCCACCTCCTCCCAGCTAACAGCCCAGACAAAGGACAAGGAGTGACTCTGTGGGCAGGGGGCCTGCCTCGGCTGCTCCCTCTCACCTCCCACTCCACGCAACAATCTATTTTTATTTATAGGTACCATTCGGACAGAGAAGCTGGCCTTGCTTTCTCCTGGACAGCAGCCATGTTTACTAAAGTCTGAGTTTCATTTAGCATGTGCCAAGTGGGAGCTTGCAGGGCTGAGATTTCCTGCTGGAAGTCTTGTGGATGCTGGAGAACAGTGGCTGCTGTCTGCCTTCTTCAGTTCTCCTTCCAAGAGCAATAGCAACTGGCCTTCTAACAGATCAGCCTATATGCTTCTCTGCATCCTCATTCTTAGTCACTCCAGCGCATCATTAAAACTGGCATCCATCACCATTAAAAACCAAAAGCTTTGGGCTAGCTCAATGGGAGGTTATGTAACTGATGGGGAAGAGCCGCTCTAAGCAACTGTCTATAAAGTGAGGGTGTCAGAGTCCCTGGCTCTGCTCAGGGCCACCTCCTGCCGTTTTGGCTGCAAAGAACCGGTGTCTTTTCTTACCATCGGGCCCTGCATTACTCCCATCTGGGCGCCACCAGCCTTCTCATCGAATCCTCCAGCCATCTGGGCAGCGAAGTTCTGCAAATAAACACAACCACATAAAAAGTTTGAGAGGCCCTAAGTTTCTCCTACTTGACTAGGTAAGACATATCTGGATAGGAAAAAAAAAAGCTCTATTTAGATAAACTCTAATTATCGGAGACTAACCTAGCACTGATCAGAATTACTAATGATTCCTGAAAAACAGTTTGGGAAATGGGTTATCAGATGACGGGGCATCATCATTCCCCTGGGAGACGAAGTGTTACTGGGAAGAGTATCCATGACTTGCATTTTATTTTGTAAGGTTTTTCTTTTATTTTTTTTTCTCAATTTTTATTTCTTTTATTTTTTAATTTTTTTTACAAATTTTATTTTTTTTTATTTTTCCATTATAGCTGGTTTACAGTTTGTAAGGTTCTTCTTAAATTCCAAAATATTAAGTACATTATTTAATACACATCGAGAAACATAACTAAAAAATATCACTTTTAAAGATTTTTTTTTTCATTTTCCAAGACTTTACTGCCCTGCAAAAAGACTAAAATCGACAGTCTTGAAATAATTTAGCAGGAGATGAAACAGGCATCCAGGGCCATTTGAGTTTAAAAAATTTACATCATAGCAAACATCGAGATGGCAAACCTGCAGAAACTGGGCAATAACATAATTTTTTGTTTGGTTTGATTCCAAAAATGACTCTAGCCACACACCTCCACTCACTGGGGCTCTTTCATGAGAAGAAAGAGTGGCTTGGAATGTACTTGGCAAAGATGAAAATGCAATGTCTTCCAAGGACAGTGGTCACTCTTCTTCCAGGGAACTCTAAGTGCCTAGTCATCCTTTCCCGCAACCCCCACACCCACTCCCAAGAATCAGCCGCACAGTAGAGATGCCAGGAAGCCAGGTAACTGAAGACTTTCTTTGCAGAACCCCGGTGAGTGAAAAAAGCCATCCCTTAGCGCCCCAGTCCCATGTCTCCTTGTGTTTCTACCAAATTATAGGCCTGGGGGAGAAGCCCAAGGACAGGCTGTGCACACACTGCTGGCAGCCCTGGGAGCCAGCCAGGTAAGCGCTGAGCAGTAATTTAGAGGAACAGCCTCAAGGAATGGGACACAAGGACACTTACTCCGCCAAGGCCAGGGGGGCCGGGAGGACCGGGAGGACCAGGGGGCCCAGGATTTCCAGGGGTCCCAGGCTCTCCATCTCTGCCACGAGGTCCAGGAGCACCCTTGGAAGAAAGAGAAAAAAGGCCCCAGTGTGAAGCAGTGTTTGGGCAAGGCCCATCTGTCCACAGGCTGCCCTTGAGGAGCTGGTCAGGAATTTGGGGGAGGGGCTTAGGGGACCAGGCAGTCCACACAGGTCGGTCAAGGAGCACTCTTTCTCTACTTACTTTTTCACCTTTGTCACCACGATCGCCTCTGGGTCCTTGTTCACCTGCAGGTCCCTACAGATGAAGAAAATGTTGAGATGACAGCAAGACCAGGGGCCTGCAGATCAGTAACTCAAGGAAGGCATGCTGGAAGGGACGTCTCCCTCTCTTACCTGAGGCCCAGGAGGTCCTTTGGGTCCTACAATCTGTAAAAGAGAGACCCCGCCCAGGGTGGCAAGTTAGAGGGGACCACGAGGAAAAGACCAGGTAGAGCCATAGAGGCAACATGGATGCAAAACTCGGACTTACATCTTTGATGTCTCCAGGTTCTCCTTTCTGTCCCTGAAACATGAAACACTGTCAGGACTGAAGCCAGCAAGCCCGCCAAACCCCAAGCACATCAAAACCCTGCTCAGTAGCCCCTGCATCAAGGTGGCCTTGATCTGTGTTGAGGTATAAAAAACATGGGCTAGATGAGCATAGCATTGCTTCTGAAGAAGAAAAAATAAAGGCAAAAGAAAAAGCAAACAACAACAATCCTCACCTTTGGTCCTGGTTGCCCTGCAAATGGGAAAAAAACAGAGAAGGAAAAGGTAAGATTTGTGAGATGGGTACCTACAAAGTCTTGTCACTCGAGCACGCTTTAAGGGCTCAAACAAAGAAAGGGACACAACCAGGGAAGGAGGCAGCTTCGTGTTACTCCGCTGAACCCCTCTGTTGGGGGTGTTAGGGTCCCGAGGAGCTGAGGTCGTGAGGAAGGGAGATGACCCAGACTTTGTTATTCAGAAAGCTGTCAGCATGCAAAATAATGGGCGTAGGCGGTACAAAGGGAAAATGAAGAATTCAAGATCTAATCAGCCACCGAGAAAGAAAGCACTTGAAACTGAGAGCTTCAGTCTCTCCTCTCCCCCACAGGGTAAAAAGCCCTTCCCGTAGCCCCAAGCTCCCCGCCCCTTCCCCTTCTCCACCCCAGAAAAGGGCTTAGGTAGTTAGGAAGGGCTTACATTCAAGCTGGGTCTCCGTGAAGCAAGCACAAAAAAAACAGCAGAGCGCAGGAGTTACAGGGGCGTGGGGGCCAGGCCCCCACCTCCCCCAGTCAGAACCCCCTCCCCCTGTGCAGCAGCAGAGTAGGAAAAGCTGTCAACGCTTCACTCATAGGGCCCCCCGCCCCAGAAATAATCTGGGGAACCTGGCCCAGAAAAGCAGCTTCCCCAAGCAGCTTTCCCGCGTGCGTGAAGTGTTAAGGAAAGGCAACTGCTCGCTTCCCTTTCAACTGTCTTCTCTTTGAGCAGGAAGGGAACAGTGAGGGCCACCCAAGAGGCCTAGATGCGTGTCACCACCCACACTACAGGGGGACAGGGGCTATGCTGGAAGGCTGGGGAGGGGTCTGCCAGCCCCTGTTCCAGCTGGCAGTTAACAATGACCCAGCAGAATGCAGGTGGCCCACCTTTTCCCTTTTCCCCCAACTCCTCCTCCTCCTAGTAACTTGCTTCTTAATTGGCAGTCAACTCCGACAGGGGCAAAAACCAAAGGAAACTGCCGCCCACAATGTTCCGTATTTCAAAGGGGGCCTGTCCTCTGTCTCCCCTCCCTGGCCAGCAGCGGTGTCTCCGTCCTGAAGGCCATGTACTTGGAAGCCTTCTATAGAAGACAGATGCGGGCGACAGAGGAAGATAAAGCGGTGGTTTGGCCAGAATGACCACTGTGGCTCTGGTCATTGGCAGAGGTGGCTTCAGACAGGACGCTCCAGGTCTGGACGCCTATCTTTCGGAGATCTTAGGTCAGGAGGGAACCCTCTCATTCTCAACCTGCAAGCGAGAAGCGGCCTTTTCCTTTCAGCCTCAGCTGCTGGGGCGCCATGGATAACCAGCCCCTCCGCTTCGCAGAGGCGACCAGCATCCATGGCAGGGCATTCGCTGCCCCTGCGAGTAATTTATTTATGTGGAATAGGAAATAAATAAATTACGACCACTGGCAGTGGCGAGGTCAGTTGAGCAGATGGGACAGCACTCTCCGAAGGGGGTCTCGGGGCTGAGGCAGTCTTTCATGTCTTCACAGATTATGTCGTCGCAGAGGACAGTCCCAGTGTCACAGACACAGATCCGGCAGGGCTCGGGCTTCCACACATCCTTATCATTATACCTCTGCCCGTCCTGCTCGCAGCTGCCAGCCTTCTCTGCACCAGGGGAGGGGGCAGGGGAAGCAGAGAGCCGAGGGAAGGAGGGAGTGAGGAGCCAGAAGAGAAAAAGAGAAAGAGGATGCGAGTCAACTTGACATAATTCAAAGGCTGAAGAATGGGGGCTCGGGCCACCCGAACATACAGAACTTGAACACTGTTTTTCCTAAGACGTCATTCATTCTTCCATGTAGTCAACAGCTCTAGGTTGTTCACCTTTCACACGGCTGCCTATTCACCAGCAAAAATCCTGACCCAGGTGAGCGGGCCGACTGTGCCCCTATGATGTGGTGGGAGTCCAGGGCAAGTCAGAGTGGGCTGAGATGAGCCTCTGAATGGGAACTCAGGCACTGTCAAGATAGAGCAGGGGGGAAATGCAGAGACATCTCTTCCCCCGTGTTCCCCACAGCACTGAAACAGGGGCCTTCTTTTTTCTGCCTTCCTCAATGAGATGTGCTACATACAACTGACAGCTAAAATTCAGAAGGTGGAGTTCCCGTCACTGCTCAGTGGTTAACGCATCTGACTAGGAACCATGAGGTTGCGGGTTCGATCCCTGGCCTCGCTCAGTGGGTTAAAGATCCAGCGTTGCTGTGAGCTGTGGTGTCAGTTGCAGACACGGCTCGGATCTAGAGTTGCTGTGGCTGTGGCGTAGGGCAGCAGCTACAGCTCTGATTAGACCCCTAGCCTGGGAACCTCCATATGCTGCGAGTGTGGCCCTAGAAAAGGCAAAGATACAAAAAAAAAGTCTGATTTAAAAAATAAATAAGTAAAAATAAATAAATAATAAATAAATAAGTAGGAGTTCCCGTCATGGCTCAGTGGTTAATAAATCCGACTAGGAACCACGAGGTTGTGGGTTCGATCCCTGGCCTCGCTCAGTGGGTTAAGGATCTGGCGTTGCCGTGAGCTGTGGTGTAGGTTGCAGACGCGGCTCAGATCCTGCGTTGCTGTGGGTGTGATGAAGGCCAGCAGCTACAGCTCCTGTTAGACCCCTAGCCTGGGAACCTCCATATGCCAAGGGTGCGGCCCTAGATAAGGCAAAAAGACCAAAATAATAATAATAACAATAATAATAATAATAAGAATAAGAATAAGAATAAATAAGTTCAGAAGGCATGTAGAAAATTCTCCACACAGAAATTAGACTCTATAAGTCAAATAGCCAGGCTCCAAAAGAGGATATATATATATATGGGGGTGGAGAGGTGGTGGAAGGAGGAGCTATCAGAATTAGGATCTTGTCCCATTCTTTAAATCATATCAGGATTAGGACCAGTTGGGGAAAGGGGATAGGCCCATTCAAATAATACCGCTTTTGGCCGGAGGATGCTAATAAAATGCCCCGGGGAAGCAAGGAGGGCCAAAGAACCCCTCACCTCTGCCTGCCATGACCTCCAGCTGTAGCCCTTTCAGGAAAGACCCCGCGTCCTTCTGAAAACAACAGCCTGATTTGGGGCGGGAGGGGAGGGGGGCGTGTAGAAGGAAGAGAAGAGGGCTTCGAATGTCTCGTCCTGGCTAAGATTAGCCAGTCCGTGCCTGGCCTCTTCCAAGAACGCAGACCAAGAATGGCACGGACTAGTCCCTCTCCACGAGTGCCCTGCCGTCTGGAATTCACCCTGCAAACGAAGCCGGTGCTGACAAGCGCGCTCCGGAGAGCGCCAAGCACTGCAGAGCCCGCACCACGTGCTAGGGAGCGCCCAGTGCTGTTTTTCTCATCAAAATCCCCAAAGCCCTGGTGGCGGCCGGCCGGGCGATGAATAATAGGCAAGGGCCACAAACCAGGTGGGCGGAGAAATAAATCCGCCTGCCCCCTGCTCTTTAAGGAGACTGAAAGATAAACTTTTTTTTTTTTTCATTTCCACTAGAAAAATTCCGCCCAGCCTTTTGCCAAAATAATCACGGGGCGGGGAGGGGGGTTCCTAGAGTCTATACAGATGTTGTTGGGACACACCCACCGCTAAAATAGGTAGAGCGGTAGAAAGCAAGGTGGGGAAGGAGGAGAGATTATTGCTCACCAGTCCGGACTAAGAATCCACACTCACCCAAGAGGAGGGGCGAGGGGGAAGAGAGGAAAGTGCTGGGAGAGGGGGCTACAGCCCCGAAAGTGGATCGGATTTCCTTCAGAAGGGCCGCCCCTGGACGCGCTCGCAGGGGCGCGCGCGAAGGGGGGAGGCGTATGGGCCGGCCCGGCAGTGCTGGGTGTGAGAGCCGTTTGGTGACTCTTTGTGACTTTGATTCTGGACACGGCTTGCCCACAGACACCGGGAGGGTGAAAAGTGGGATTAAATGACTGCCCCAGAAAGGAGCCAGCACCGTAACCGGATCCCCTAGGTGTGGATGGACGAGCCCAGCAGCACCATAATTGCTGTTCGAAAACGGCCGCCGATAGCATCCCGGCGCGCCCGATCGGGTTCCCCTCGTTACCGCAGCGCAGTATAAGTGATTCTTTGTAGCAGGCCAATTAAAAAGTTACCTCTTTCGGGGAACTGTTTTGCTTCGCAGCCTCTTTGCTCAGGGTTGGAGCCCGGGAGGTGGCGGCGGGCAGGCACAGGGGGGCATTGTGGAAGAGGGGGTCGGGGCGTCCAGGGGAATCCACCGGACCTCGCCTCTCATGAATGGGGCTTTTCTCGAGCGCACACAGAGCCCAATTCACAGGTCTCCGCAAGGAACCAGTTTAAATAAATACGGGCAGCATTTCAGCCCCATCTGGAAGCCATCGCTGCCAATCTCCCAACGCAAACAAGCCTCACAAAGGAGGATTGAGGTCTCTCCCCGAGCACTTTCGGAGGCGAGGGCTGTGAAATGCAGATGTGGGTCAAAGATTCCGCCGCCAGAGTTTCTCAAACTCGTACAAAGATGTGGAGGAGGGGCGTGCCCTAGCCCTAGGTTTTTTTCATTCCTGACGTCCACGCAGACTGCGTTTTCCCCACGTCACGTCTTTGGGTCCGCTGACCCTGGGGAGAGGGTTACAGAGCTGCGATGCGCCAGGGCGCAAAGTCAGCCGCTCCAGATACTTTCCCCCCCGGGAGGGAGGAGCAACTGTAAGATCTGGGCCCAAGAAACTATGGAATTTACTCCCTCCCAGGAAAGCTGCCGCACTGAGAATGCTCTGCCACTTAAGTGAGCACCTCTAATACCGGCTGGAGAATCTGGAAATTATTTTAAAGTCACCTAGCTAATTCCATTGCACACTAAGGCAGTGGATAGTAAAGAAGACAGATTTGTGAGTGTGTACATGCAAATTTAGGACAAATATACAGTCAGTCCGAGCTGGAGCCACTTATAGACACACCGTATTCCAGTAAGTGCCCAGGAGCGCGCCTCCAGCTTAGCTCACCATCCGACATTCCCCGCCGCCGGCCCCCCGCCCTTATCCCGGGCTCTTTGCGCTGTGCCACCGGCTCCAGTCCTGCTCCAGCCCCAGTCAGGCACTCTAATGAACGGAAAATCTCCTGGGCCCGCAGCCTTCTAAACTGTCTCTGGAAATAGCCTGGTGGCAGGAGAGACTACATAGAGCCTCGGGCGGCAAAGGGACTGAGATTCCCATACACTGACCCCCTCAAAAAAAGTTTCCCCTGCGATTGATTTACAATCTGTAACATACAAAGACAGGGCTGGAATCCCAGCCGTCGGAAACGTGCCCAAACACATGGAAAAAAAAAACTTCTCTACCTAATACACTTTCCAGGCTTCATTTGTCCTAAATATAATCCCAGACAGTAGGACTTTACCAAAGGAGGCGATGGAAAGGTACAGTTCGAGTCGCCTTTGGACTGGACTGTAAAACTGCCATCTCTAACTATATTCGGTTGAAACTGTTATTGCAATCCACCAACCATGTCCCCCTCTTCTGCTACACACACACACCTCGCAGAGTCTTGGTTAGTTCCAGAAACTTTTAAAAAAGTAACTCATTGTAGTAGTACCTGGCTGGGGTGGGGGTTGGGGGAAGACTGCTGGGAGGGGGCGCTATTTTCCGGGGCGTTTGAAAAGCACAGTCTGGTTGGAATGTTATCGCCTTTCAGATGGCCTCTCCTACAGTAGTAAGTTTCTGTACCCTTTAGAGGCAAGGGGAAAGCCGAGACGATCAGGGCTGCACCTTGCTACTGGGCCAGCCGTGAGGGGGAGGGAACCCGCGAGAGGCGCTGAGGTCTCAGCGCGTCTTTCTGAAGCCTTTCTTTGTGGCCTCGGATTTCAGTCCACCAGTTTCAGAGCATCTCCTTTGTCTAATTCCCCAGACAGTAACCCCTGGACACGACTGCCAAGTCAACCCTTTGGCCCTTGCTGGCTCCTTGGCTCGTGCCTTTCGCTCTTACTTCTCCTAAGCCTGATGAGCCACAACCAGTTTTACTGAACTCTGAGTGCTTCGAAGACGCAAGCGGTGTGCGTGTGCGCTTAATTATCAAAGCCGATGGAAAAACGCTCGCTTAAATCTGTGCGCAAACCTCTGATCCAATACTTTGCTTAATATTCCTGCGCAACGTAGGGACCTGCAAATGCCTTCGACCGCGACTGGAGCGGAGGACGCTGGAACAGAGCCCCCGACTTGCAGAACTCCGCTCGGTGAGCCCCTGTGCATCTTGCGCCTGCCGCGGCGCGCCTTGACCCAGGAAACCTCTCTTAACACTGACCTGCGGGCTCCAGAGAGGGAGAGGGCCAGGGAAGAGGATGCGGAGGGACGGCACAGAAGGGTGGCAGGCAGGGGCGGTGGGCGACTTACGGACATCCTGGCCGTGACACCGAAGGACAGCGGCGACGAGCAGCGTCAGCAGCACCAGCGTCTGGGGAGCCCCGAGGCGGATCATGGCTCACCGCGGGTCCTGGCGGAGCCGGGCCCGGGCGGAGCGCAGCGAGGCGGCAGGAGCACGGCGCGGGTCCGGGTCTCTACCGCGCCCTCATGCAGGAAGCCCTTGGAGCAGGAGGAGGAGGCAGGAGACCCGGCAGCCCAGCAGCGCTCTGCGTCTTCTCCCCGCCGCGGCGCCCGTTATATGCGCCCGGCCCCTCTCGAGACTGGCGAACTCACCCAAACCGCGGGCCGCCCCAGGCCCCCCGCGGGGTTGTAACCTGAGACTCCGCCCCTGGAGCCCGCCCGGGCCCAGCCAGAGCCCGCACCTGCCTGGGCTGGACACCCCCCCCCACCCCGCTTCTCTGCTAGCCCTGCTTCCCGCCCCCCACCCCTAGTGTGCCGAGTGGCCTGATCGGGCGGGGCGCAGAGACGGCCCCTATCCCCCCCCCAACTCGAACTCGGGACAGCGGCGCTGCCCTCTCCGACCGCAGGCGGGAAGGGGGGCCTCCGGCCCCTCCCCTCGGAGTTCTGCCCGGATTGGAGGGGCGGGGGGTGTTTGCAGAGGCTCAGGCCTCGAGCCCTAGACGGCAGACGGAAAAGACTTGGGGAGAAGGAGGGGAAGCGGTAGAAAGGAGCAGCGGGGGAGGGAGAGTGGGGCAGCACATTGGGACCTCGGGCGGGGGCGGTGGGGGGCGAGGGGAAGGGAGCAGCGGGAGCCCACGACGTACCTAGAGCTCTGAATCTTGGAGACCCGCCAGCTGGGCCAAATTTGCGGCGGCGGCGGCGGCGGCGGCGGGGGCGGGGGTCGGGGTCGGGGTCGGGGGTGGAGTTGTCCGGACCTATCTTCTAGCCCCTTCTCGGAGCACCTGGCCCCAGGGCTCCCACCTGGATGCTCAGAACTACAGCCCCCCCTCCCCCCGCCTCCTCCCGCCTCCTCCCCCATCCAGCTATGCAATGAACGAGCCTCCACAGGAACCTCAGCAGGAGCCGAGCCAGGAAAGGGGCCGGAGTGTGACACCGCAGAGGGAGACCTGTGTGAAGGCGTGGGGGCGGGGGCAGACCCTGGGGAGGGGGGCCGGAGGAGACACTGAGGACCGAGGGAGGCGGACTAAACCATGCACGCCACAGAAGCAGGGGACTGTCTAGTTCCAGGCTCAGACATGGTGTCTGCTTATCGTGGCCCCGGTTGGGAGTCGGGGTGGGATGGGGGGAGTGGGCGCTGCCTGCAGGCTTGAGCAGCTCTGGCCGGGGACCGGAGGGAGGGAGGACGCCACTCCAGCAGGACCAAGTTCTGTGAGCCAGAGAAGAAGCCAGAATTTCCTAGTTGGCCCCCGGGCCTCACTTCCCACCTCATCTCACCTTCCCCGGTGAGCGCCTTCTGTTACCTTGGCCCAGCTGTGCTCCTCTCTTGGCTCCAGGTGTCTCCGTTAATGCCAGGGAGGAAAAGCCCCTGAAGAGAACTTCTTCCTCTTGAGTCAATGGTTCTCTGTCCCTGAGGACTGTAACATTCCCCTCAAAGAACTTTGGGCAAAACACAAACTTTCATGAAACTCAGAATTTGGAGTTTGACTTCACCAGAACTCCCCTCCCCAGCGGTAGGGTTCCTGCAGAGCTTTGCTCCTTGAAGCTGAAAGCACTTAGAAGCTGCTTCTTCCACCCAGGCTTCAGGCTTCACTGGGGGCTCTGGGCTTCTCCTCCCTCCCTCCACCTGTCCCTGCTTTGAAGCTTTTCAGAGTAGAGCCCTGAATTCCAAGTGTGCAGAATTTAACTACTGTGCAAGTGTGCCACCTGGAAACTGAAGGAACATTCATTGTTTAAAGAAATACCTCCATGCTTTGTCTGGTCTGGATGGAGGTGGGTGAGGGATTTAAGCACTGCTTCCAAATTCTCTTCCACCTACTATTCCTTCCTTCACTCTTTTCCCATCCTCCTGTTCAAGGCTTCGCGTGAAGCTCTGACCCCTTCCCCAGCCCCAGTCTCTGCCAGGAGAAAACAAGCCTCACCTCCACAGTGTCCCATGTCCTCACTGAAGCCACAGGTCCTGTCTTCCCTACCCGGAAGGCAGAATGACCAGATCTCACACGTTTCTCAAGACCCATACATTAAAGTCCCTGAGGGCCTTCTCTGCTATCTCCAGGATGTGGTGTCTCCCCGTCTTTCTGAATCCCTCTGGCATTTATAGCCTGTATCCACAACTATATTCTAAGCCACATATGTGTGAGCCGTTTTAATTCCCCTCTAGCTCATATTCATTTGTCTTATCTTACCAATGAGCCTAGAAGCTCCTTGGAGACAAGAACAATGCCTAGCACAATTTTAGCACATAGGAGGATTTAGGTAAACCCCTGGGGACTAATGCGCTTAGATGCAAAATAAAATTTATTTTATGAGACAAGCAATATATAGGTAGCTATAAAGCTAGACATTTATACAAATGATGTCAAATACAAGTGGCCATGGGGTTGTCTGTTGACTTAGCCAGTTAAGGATCCGGCATTGTCGCTGATGTTTTGCAGGTTTGATCCCTGGCTGGGGAATTTCTGCATGCCATGGGTGTGGAAGAAAAGAAAAAGAAAAACCAAGTGGCTCTAAAAATACAACCAAAAAAAGTGTTTTGATGAAAACACTAAAATATGTGAAAAAACTAATACCTGTTTCAAAGTGATCTAGTCCTGTGGGCAACAAAACGATACATCTGTTGCTAAGTTGCTCTTGATTTCATCCTTTCTGTGATTCATCTTTTCAGTGAAATATGTATAAGAGCTCTAGAGTCTTTTCAATAATCATGGTTCATTTGTGAATGCAAAATTTAGTTCTCCACTCCCCATGGAAAAAACTCCCCACGTTTTTTCATCGGAGATGAGAACTGAACAAAACCAAAATAAAATTTAAAATTGAAATTGACAAAGCCAAAATAAATGATAGAAAATATTTAAATTCTAAAGTCAACTACATACCAATATTAATATTTTACCCACCCATGAATCCAACAACTATAATTTCAAACCCTCTAATTTGTGACTCAGACTGGGATTAAACCTGTATGTGGGTTCGATAATTAAAAAAAAAAAAATCACTGCTTTAGGGCTTGCTAACCCGGCAATCTCATGATCCAGCACATAGCCAAGAAACGGAAAAGAAGGAGAAATAAACCTGTGAGCTGAGCAAGAAGCAATACTCAGAATTCTGAGCAGCCAGAATTTGTGTTATGTACTAAAGCTTATGTATTTCATGCGTGGGAGCGTCCTTCTTACTCTGTGTCTATCAATTCATACTTTAGAGCTTGTATTAACAGGTAGTCATCTGATCTCACCAACCAGATACAGAAAAATTGAGGTAAGATAGGACAGCAGTTGATGAAACACAGTAAGAACAGCAAGAAAGGACAATAAGAGAGGAGACAGAAATGTAACAAACAAGAAAAACCCAGGATAACCCAGGGGCAACAGGATAGGAGTCAATAGCCCTACAGTCCTCAGTAGTCCCAGAGTATATCCTGGTTTATAGCATCTGCTGCCGTCCCTGTGGTCCATAATGATGAACTCAAATGCCCAGTAAATACACTCAAGTTTAATACGGTCTCTTCAGGGAGACAGGGAAATCTGTATTCCATTTTAGAAAGATCTCCATTAAACACAGTGAAAATAAATGTTCAGTCATTTAATGTGAAAAGTCTTATATCCCAACAGTGTTCAGTAGATGAGGAAGAACTGCAATGTCTAGAACTCTAGAGCTGGAATCAAGGAGCTGCTGTTTTCCCCTACTTAGTGGAAGGACACCAGTTGCTAAGGATGAAGGTCCCACGTGGCTTTCACCATTCACTTACGGGAGTACAGCAGGCCTTTAAGTACAGCAGGACTCACAGCAGGTAGAACAATTAGAAATTACACAGACACTGGAGTTTCCATCGTGGCTCAGTGGTTAACGAAACCGACTAACCTCCATGAGCACGTGGGTTTGATCCGTGGCCTTGCTCAGTGGGTTAAGGGATCTGGTGTTGCCGTGAGCTGTGGTGTAGGTTGCAGACACGGCTGGGATCTGGCGTTGCTGTGGCTGCGGTGTAGGCCATTGGCTATAGCTCTGATTCAACCCCTAGCTTGGGAACCTCCTTATGCCTTGGGTGCAGCCCTAAAAAGACAAAAAAAAAAAAAAAGAGAGAGAGAGAAAAAGAAAAAGAAATTAAACAGACGCAATCAGTGTAGCTACCCCAAATCAGACCAACTCAGTGAGACAGGTAGATTAAACCAGTTGTATTGTGTAGACAAAATAACTATTTCACTGTTTTTCTCTTTTTTATGGGGACAGTAAATTTAGACATAGTGTAGACCCAGCCTTATTGGGAAAGATATTTGTAGGTGGACTGTAAAGAAAATATCTCTTTCTCTCCCTCTACACAAATCCCATTTAAAAATAGTGATAAAGTGAGGAAGGATTCACATTCCAAAGAGGTAAGTCTGCCCCAAATATGGCAGGTGGTGAATGCACACACTTGACACAGACAGCCAAGGTGGAGGGAGAGCCCTGCCAGCTCACTCAATGTCACTCAGCTTCTGTTGGTGGTTGGGCTCAGTTCAGACATCCTTTCAAGATGTGTTTATGTTTTCCTTTGGTGTTTTGGGGGCAGAGGAACAGAATCAGGACTGTCCAGGGTAGGGTTTCTAGATTTATGGAGCAGGTTCCAACATAGGAGCACAAATATGTTACTATGTATTCTCAACACGGACAGCATTAAGAATCCAACTCTGTCTCTTCAGTCTTGTCCCAGCGCCATACGAATTTAGTTTAGGACTCATACTGAACATCCACTTCTGTATGAAATGGGGATACAGGGGGGATTAAGAGGCCGTCTTTACTCTGAAGGAGAAATAAGGGGGAAAAAAAGACGGTGAAAAATGCTGCAAGCAAGGTACCCTCCTCCCTCCTTAAAAAAAAAAAAAAAGAAAAAGAAGAAGATAAATCAAAACCAGAAAGAACAGCATTCTGTTTTGGTTTTTTTTTTGGGGGGGGGGTGCACACCTGTGGCATATGGAGGTTCCCAGGCTAGAGACTGAATCAGAGCTACAGCTGTAGGCCTATGTCACAGTCACAGCAACAAAGAACAGCATTCTGGAAGCCATAGAACTTAGAGAGTTTTTGTAGGATAACTGAGTCTCCAAGGATGGGCAGAGCTTTTAAATATGGAGGTAACTAAGAGAACAGAGTGGCACCTACAAGAAAGCAAAGAAGGACAGATGAAACAGAAGACATGGCAGGGGCACCCGAACAGTGTGGAGTCAGCCATGGGTCCAGTGGGAAAATAAGACATAGCACTAGAGATGAGATTTAGGCCAGACACAAACGACTCCATAAATGTCACTAGCGGTCACTGGGTCTGGCTCAGACCTGCCTTTCTTCTCATTTTTCCCGTTTCTACTTACCTCCGACTAGATAGGCCTTTGGGGCAAAAGAAAAGGGTGTCTAGTCTAGATTTTCTGAAAGCTTACTTTTTGAAGAAATAGCTGTACTTTTATACAGAAATGACCTTCCCATTTCACTTTTTCTTTTTTAAAAAACCAAACCCTTTCATGCAAACTCTTGCATTTTCTTTAAGCACATGGTTTTCTGGCTTTAAGGAACATGTATGTCTCTCACCGGCCCTTGATGGTTTTAGGGTGAAGGGGAAAACATCAGTGCCTCAATGCAGACATATCAGAAACACCCCCAGCGGAGGTCACATGTGAGGCAATCATGATTGTCCAGCCACAACTATCCCCAAGAGCCAGGGAGCATTTGCACTGGGCACTCTCAGGCAATGGCCCAGCACAGTGGCTTCAGGAGAAACCCTTTGAAGGGTCAACCACCTGTCAGATGTATGAAAGTGGGTGGCTTCTTTCTCCCATCTAGATCCCTCCCTTGAATTCCTTGCACTAATATATGGCCTGTACCACGCAGTTATGCCCTCATTCATTCATTCATTCATCCAACTATCCCACAACCATGTAGAAAAATCCTGTGTGAGTGTATTTGCACATCTCCTTGAGAACACAGGCCATATTTTTACATTTCCAGTCTCACCCACCCAGGTCTATCTAGCAGAGTGCTGTCATGGGGTAAGTGTTCTAAATTCTTGCTACTGGAAGAGTGGCCCGTGTAATCTACTCAGTCAGAGTTGGCAGGTTAGGGAGTTCCCTGGTGGCACAACCATTTAAGGATCCAGTGTTGTCATTCCAGTGGCTTGGGTTGCTGCTGTGGCGTAGGTTCGATCCCTGGCCCAGGAACTTCCACTTGCCACAGTGGCAGCAAAAAAGAAAGAAAGAAATAAAGAAAGAAATTGCCATTACCAGATATCCAGATAACTCATGTTCCCATTAGGGCTAAAGAAGTTCTATCTAAATATTGGTTTGAGGATAGTTTTGGGGGCCCTGGCTAATAGAGTGGGTGTTGTCTGCAGTTCCAGATAGCTGGGATCATGCGTGCACTGCAGGCATGGCAGGGAAGGGGCCCCAGTTAAGAAGGGAGAAGTGAGATAAAGGAGAGGGGTAGACAGAGGGTTGCCAAGGAGGTGACAGATGTAGGACTTTAGAGAATCTGCTGCTGGGGTGTGTGCGTGTTAAGTCTCAAAGGCCATCTCCTCCTGCAGTAGGTGGGAGGTCACTTTCCTTATGTGCCATTGCTCTGATGGGAAGTGGGGTCAGGCTAGGAAGAGACGGACCTCATCTAGAGCTTGAGCTCCAAACCCCTTGGAGAGTGTCGGGGGGAGCCTCTTTCTCACCAGCCCCACCTCTCAGGGACTCACAACTTGAGAAGTCTTCCTGGGTGAGAAGCAAGGAGCTGGACTGGGTGCCCCTGGGCTTAGCATCAT
>PVHT021183619.1:17173327-17183968 GCA_004024745.2 Catagonus wagneri | reverse complement strand
CACCCCCACCCCCACCCCCACCTGGAGAAAGCCAGCTGCCTGGAAACAAAGTTTATCCTACCCTGTGGGTGGGTGGGGTGGACCTGCCCTCCAGGAAGTACTTGAAAAGCTCCAGGGAACATGTGGTAAGCTTCTAGTGGGCTCCTCTGCCAAAAACAACCTCAGGAGGGACCAGAAGGACGTGTGTGCGCCCTTCCCCACCCGCAAACCCAGTGAAGGCACCTCGTCTGCCCTGCGGAGCCAGGCACCTGTCCAGGGGCCAGACAGGGCACCAAGCCGCTCTGCACGCCCACATCCGGCTCCAGGCTGCAGCCCAGCCCGTCCGCCCAACACCCACCCACCGCCCCTGACACCTACCCCCTACACCCTAGACTCCTGGGCTCAAAGCCAGGGCCTCCTCTTTGTCGCCCCTCACTCTGTGCCTGCCCCTCCCCCTCCACTGCCCCGTGCTGAGCACCGACACCAAAAGATCTCTTTGACATGGACCCTGTCCTTAAGGAGATTGCCACCTCAGGGGAGAGAGACACAGAAAGGGTCACACTCCGAGGTGAACAAGTTGCAATACAACGTATGAAACCAGCACAGTGCGACACCACCAAGGGAAGCATTCTGTCCTGGCTTTTAACTGAGAATAGCTCTTCTTCGCACAGCTCTGGGTGGTGAAGGTGGCTCAGTCACGTCTGTGCCACAGTGTAACTGATCATTAGACTCTCCAGAGTCTGCCATTACCCACCTCTCTCCACCTCCAAATGTGAGGTTCTTCCTCTGGCAGCTTAATTAAGATACCAGCGAGGCCCCCTAAATGGCTCTGTTCACGTGGGGACCCTGCCCAGGAATCCTCCGCCCGTGGTTCGAGAGCTCCATTCTCATGGGAACAAGAGCAAAGACTCCTGCTTGCACCCGGTTCCCTCCTATGCCAACCTGTCAAGGTGCCTGCCTAGCTTCATCCTGAAAATTCCTAGAAACGCACCGTTACTGTTGCCTTTCAACTTGCCCAGGTTAGACATGGCAACTGCGCTTCCCAGCTCTGTCCCCGGGGGTAAGTTACTTCATCCACATAACAGGGATACCAGCAATTTGCTCTTGGGCTCATCGAGAGGGGAAATGAAGTACAGGCGTGGGGCCTCGGCAGCCTGCTCTACAGGGGAGGCTCAAGGTCACGTTTATTATCTTCAGCCCTGCTTTCCATGGTCTCCATGTCCCCCCACCTGCATACCATACCATTAAGCAATAATCTCATTTCTCTGTTTTTAATTTGGTTGATGGATGAGGTATAGAATTGATGGCATTTTCATTGTTTGAAGTAACACAAACTCGGGATTCACACATTTTTAATCTTAGCTGAAAGGGAAACTTGGGGATACGTGGACCCAAAACTTGGGCACAGCTTCTCCCTGAGAAGGAGAACAGGAACTTCTAAGTTTATCATGAAAGCTAGGAGGGCTAGGATAGTGATTAACCTTCTTGGATAACTACCAGTTTAAACAAAAAGACGTTTGATATAACTGTGGAAAGACCAAGATTTGGGGAGAAATTACCTGCAAGGCTTTTTGATCCAGTTTTATGAGAAGCTCCGGAGGATCTAACTCAAAGACATGAGAGTGAACCTGGTTCTTCTGAGGTTACAATAGCACCGACACTATCCAGTCGAAGGGGAGAGAGGTTAGGAGCGCCACCCCTCCTGCTGTTGAAGACATAATTATATATAATTTACAGCTGATCCTCTGCATCTGTGGTTGCTCCACACATTCAGTTCTTTGGGGTTTTGTTTGTTTGTTTTGTCATTTTAGGGCTGCACCTACAGCATAGGGACGTTTCCAGGCTAGGGGTCAGATTGGAGCTACAGCAGTTGGCCTGTGCCACAGCCACAGCCACGCCAGATCCAAGGCACATCTGCGAACTACACCACAGTTCACGGCAATGCCAGATCCTTAACCCACTGAGGGAGGCTAGGGATCGAACCTGCATCCTCGTGGATACTAGTCGGGTTCTTAACCCACTGAGCCATGATGGGAACTCCAGACATTCAGTTCTGCATCTGCAGTTCCTCCATAGCTATGGATCGTGCAGTGGTATATACTGGTGGAAAAATCCAGTGGACCTGCACAATCCAGACCCACCATTGTTCAAGGGTCAACTGTATTTCCCAGCCAGGGAGAACAGTTCAGAAAGAGTGAAAAAGATACCTGGTTGTTTATAGGCACTTCTGTCTCTTTACATCTTGCTTGAAATTGTGTAACTTCATTTATAAATGATTGGTCCTCTGTGATCTTTATATTTAACTGGGTTAATAATGGGTTCTAGTTCATCAAAGAAGAAGTTTTTAAATAGAAAAATTCTGAAGGTTCGACCCTAAAAAGGGGAAAAAAACAACTTCTGGAGTTCTCCTGTGGCACAGCAGTCAAAGGATCTGGCATCTCTGTAGCAGCTTGGGTTGCTGCTGTGGCACAGGTTCAGTGCCTGGCCCAGGAACTTCCACATTGCATGGGCACACCCAGAAAATAAATAAATAAATAAACAGAAAACTTCTAGATTATCCAGACTGTCCACATATAAGACAGTGACTACCTGGTGGCAGAAGGTCACAATTGCAGGCAAAGTGCCCAGGAGTCAACCACCTGAAGAGTAGGGACTTCGCAAGCACATCCTTTCCTTTTCTAGATGGGTTGTAAATACTTATGTTCTACTTGGGAGTTTACTTATTATGCTCTTAGTGAGAGTGCACCTACTGATGTTGAGTAAATGCGAGTACTTAGGAAATGTTAGGTTCCCCTAAAATAATGTATGTCTGTCCACTTTGATGTGTTTGTCCTTGACATTAAGAGGCAGCAATTGTCTTCACTGATTCTCAGTGATGATAACACTGAATAATTACTCTGGCATAGTTTTCTAGCCTGAGAACTGGTGAGTAATATGATCAAAGCTGGGGTAGAGAAGAAGTAGAGAGATTTTGAGAAATGTTGGCAGATGTAAGTTCATGCATTTATCAAGAGCAGACTTTTTACCATTTTGGTGCCTTGGACTGCATGGCTTGCAGAAGTGCAGGGTGCTGTATATGAACTTTCTTTACCATTTTTGAAATACTACCTGTGGTTATGGTCCCATCAGTGCACCTTTCTTTACACATGGGGTGTTACTCATTAAAGATGCTGTTTTAGGAGTTCCTTTTCCTAAACACACTGGCACAATGGGTTAAGAATCTGACTGCAGTGGCTTTGGTGTCTGTGGAGGTGCAGGTTCAGTCGATCCCACTACCCAGTGCAATGGGTTAAAACATCCATCTTTGCTGTAGTTGTCATGTGGCTCTAAGCTGCAGCTTGGATTCAGCCCCTGGCCTGGGAACTTCCATAGGCCATGGGTATGGCCATTAAAAAAATGTGCTGTTTTATTACTGACATATGCATGAGAAGGGCGCACGTTTAGTTATCCTAGAAGCAGTGTGTGCAAGGTGAATCCAGCAGTAGGATGTGGAGGCTGGGAGTGAGAAGACAAGAAAACAGCAATTTCATTATCATCCTTACTGGCAAACATTTAAAGAACATGAACCTTATATCACGTTCTAGAGATAAACATTTAGGTAAAATTCCATTTCTTCTCTTAAATGGCTCATGCATTCTTGCAAATCTCTTGGGCGTGGAGCAGTGGAAAGAACACTGGACTTGGAGTCAGAAAACATAATCTTACACCTACCCATGCACCTAAATTGCCTCATGATTTTGATACAACTGCTTTAATCCATGAGCCTCAGATGCTTCATCTGTAAAATGAGGTATCTTCATGCGGTTTTGTGATGCGAGGCACCAGTTCCAATTTCTTTTCTCTACTACTTCACCCTAATCCTGGCAGAATTTAGTTTCACTATCAGCGACTCATCAGTTGAATTTGAAAATCAACCACGGTGAAGATAACAGATCAACTGACTGAGGGTTTAATTTAACCCAGTGGGCTAAGTCTCCCAGCAACACCTGTGTCCTGGGTCCACGCCAGTCACCCAGAGAAAAGCAGAGCAGTTACCCAGAAATAGGAAGCAGTCCATCTCCAGCACTTCCCTCTCCCAAGACCCAGGAAAAATGCCTTGAGAGAAAGGTCTAGATTTGTTGCCTCTGAGTTGGGCTTGGAAGACAAAGCGCCCCATCGGTTTCATTCCAGTCCACCTTCCAGGCTGTAATGATGGATGACAGCAGATGCTCTGAGAGGTGATCACTCAAGGCCTTGTATTTATTGTCTGAATCCTGGGCTGGCCAGAGATAGGGGAGGCACTCCCAGTGCAACCTGGTCGTTGACCTGTCAAGCCCACTGAGCTATCCTGGATACAGCTCCATGAGAATGCTAATTTGTGTCCAAGAAGACATCAGTCAATCATCCAGTGTTTTTGTGACACTTGTTTGTGGACAAAAGCAGGATTGCACTAACCTGAGTTAACCACGCACCTTCCACGGGCTCAGTGCATGGGAGTGAGAAGTGCAAAAGAGGAATTTTGTAGTCCCCACACCAAGAAAATTTCAACCCAAATTTCAAAAGAAGGCTGCTTTGAGATGGCTTCAGAGACAAAGAGATGCTCTAAGACAGAGCTACCTAACAGAACTTTCTATGGTGATGGAACAATTCCAGTCTGTGCTATCCAATATGGTAGCCACTAGCCACCTGTGATGATAGAGAACTTGAAATGTGGCTAAAGCAATTGAGGAACTGACTTTTTAAATGCAATTAATTTTAATTGCTTTTAATTTGCATTAATTAGCTAAATGTGCTAGTAGCTACCATCTTGGACTACGCATCACATCTTTGCTACTCAAAGTGTGGTCTGCAAACCAGCAGCATCGCATCAGCTGGGAGCCTGTTAGAAATGCAGAATGTGGAGTTCCCAATGTGGCTTAGTGGTAATGAACCTGACTAGTATCCACAAGGATGCGGGTTCAAACCCCGGCCTCGCTTAGTAGGGTAAGAATCTGGCATTGCTGTGAGCTGTGGCTTAGGTCAGCAGCTGCAGCTCCGATTTGACCCCTAGCCCGGGAACATCCATAAGCCATAGCAGCAGCCCTAAAAAGAGAAAAAAAGAAAAGAAATACAGAATGTTAGGTCCCATCCCAGACCCACTGGGTGAGAATCTGCATTTTAACAAAATCCCACTAGTCCAGGGCAGTGCTCCTAAACTTGACTGCATGTTAGGATCCTAGTATGGGAAACTTTTAAAACGCCCAGTGCTGTGACTGCACCCTAGAAAAGTTAAATCAGAAATTCCAGGAGGTGGGACCCACGCACCCATGCTTTTTAAGCCCCCTCTTCAGGTGATTCTGATGTGCACCCGAGGTTGGGAATGGCTGTTCCTGGGCCCTACAGTCAGCCTGGTTCATAGGCTGATGGATGAGTCGGTTTGAGGGCCAGCAACTCACTTCTCAGCCTCTAAATTCACTTGTTGGGCCCGACTGGCTGGGAGGCCAAAGGGAGTTATTCATCCTTAGCAAGTGTAAGAACTGGCCAGGGCTTATGTTTGTTTCCAATGCCTAAGTGAGATGTTCATTAATTTTTGACAAAACACATCCAAATGCCACACCGCCAGAGGGTACTGAACAGGCCTGGTGACTGAAGGGCTGGGAAGGGCTGATTCACTTCCTCACCCCTGGACTTGGATGACCTTGGCCTCCCAGAGCAGGGCCATGAAGGGAGCTATTCTTCCCATCCAGGGTGGAGGCAGCTGGTTCTGCTGATGCCACTCGTCTTCAGCTGCACTTCCCTGCAGCACAGCGAACGTCTGAGGGTCACTGGGGCCAAAGAGAAAAGGTGGGTTTTCCTGAAGTGCCGGACTCTCTCATCCTGTTGATTTGAATCAGACCTCAAAGGCCTCAGCCACTTTCTAGTGATGAATGACATTTTCAGAGATGAGACCAGCTGGCAAGTCCTTGGGAAAAGCACGTCTGAAATCAGGCTCTGAGAAAACCGGGTCCGCTGAGCAGCATGGCTGTCCCAAGCGATGGCTCCGAAGCCCCTGGGTGGAGCACTGCCTTCTAATGTCTCACTGAAGAATAGCAGCCTTGACTTGGGTGATATGGAGATGCGAGTCACGCACTGTGGAAATGGGATCCGCAGGAGTTCCCATTGTGGCTCAGCAGGTTAAGGACCTATGCTATCTCTCTGAGGGTGTGGGTTTGATCCCTAGCCTCGCTCAGTGAGTTAAGGATCCAGTGATGCCATAAGCTTCAGCATAGGTCAGAGATGCAGTTCAGATATGTGTTGCTGCGGCTATGGTGCTGGTATCAGCTGCAGCTCTGATTCGACTCCTGGCCCATGAACTTCCATATGCTGCTGGTGTGGAAGGAAGGAAGGAAGGAAGGAAGGAAAGAGAGAAAGAGAGAAGGAAGGAAGGAAGGAGGGGGGAAGAAAGAAAGAAAGAAAAAGAAAGAAAGGAAGGCAGGAAGAAATAGGATCCACAGCTAAATGATTATTAGATCCTTTGTGCTGACACATCCATAGAATCCCTTAAGGTTTCGATCCATAAATCTGCTCATGAATTCCATGCTGGCCTTAGAAGACTCCTTCAAGACAAGGGTGCCCTCATGAAGGTTACAAGAGAATAAGACATAAGCCTAGAATTATAGACTAAATCAAAGTTATGGGGTGTAATATTTTTATTATGTTTATGGATAACATAAACTTGTTTACGGCTTTTACGGGTAATTTGTTAAGTTAGAAACACCGAAGAGGAACTATGCCCTACATCAGCAAAGCATCCATTGTTTAAAAACCTCTTTAAGGCATATTTTGTAGAGGTAAATCTATATTCCTTTATGCTAGTTTGCAGTCACCTGAAACTTCAAACTGAAGGTTAGTGGTCAAAACATTCTCGAATTTAGTAGAACCCATTTACCTCAAATGACTTCTTCAGGGCTTTATCACCATCAATCAAAGGGCCAGGAATGTAGATCTGATGGAAAAATCATAAGGATGTGAGGGGAGGTAAGACTACAGCGATCATGGTGCAGCCCAAACAGAAAACACTATGTGTGCACATGAAGGTAGGTGAGTTTTTGTAAAATACAGTATCTGTAGAAAAGCAGATAGAGAGGAGTTCCCATTGTGGCTCAGCAGGTTCAGAACCCAGCTAGTATCCATGAGGATGCAGGTTCAATCTCGGGCCTTGCTCAGTGGATTAAGGATCTGGCGTTGCCTTAAACTGCAGCTGAGGTCATGGATGAGGCTCAGATCTGGCATTGCTGTGGCTGTGGCTTAGGCCAAGGGCTATGGCTCCAATTTGACCCCTAGCCCGGGAAATTCCATAGGCCTCGAGTGCGGCCCTAAAAAGACAAAAAGACAAAAAAAAAAAAGTCAGATAGAGAAGCTATTGAATAGACTCTTTTCAGCAACAGAAAATAATAGTCACTAATTTTTGCATGTGGCTATAAATGGCAAATATATGAAACAAAGGGGAGAAAAAGCCATGATGCTCTGCCCACTGCGGGCAGGAGAGGAGGGAGGGCCGGCTCAGGGAGGGTCCCAGGAAAGCCCCAGCAAGTGCTTCTGCTACTGTCTCCCCCACGCCCACCTCCATCTGCAGGTTAGCAAGCACCCTGCATACACCCTGACCTCCTTTGGCAGCTTTGGCAGCCAGCAGGCCCTCGCCACAAGCCACATCTGAATGAAGCTCTCTCTCTGCTCCAACGGGATGTGAACCCATTTCCAGGGGCGAATCAGGAAAAGAAGCAAGGAGAGGGTTTTCTCCTCTCTGTGGCTGCATAGGTTAGGTTGTGCCCAGTTTTGAGACAGAGACAGAAAGAGAGAGAGAGAGAGGTAGAGAGAGAGAGAGAGAGAGAAAGATGGCTAAATGTTACCTCCTCCAGCTGTCTCAACTCTGCTGTTGTCCGTCTGTCCTGATGAAGATCCCCTGTCATCCAGTCTACTGTGGTCTAGGCTGCACAATTAGCGCTTGGCTAAATGCTCCCTAATTCTTCAGTGGCACTTCATTACCAAGCCATAAAGCATCAGGGCCCAGCAGGCTACCAGGAGGTCAAATGGTCCAACCCTCTTGACTTAGAGATGGAGGAATGAGGCGTAGGAAGCAGAGCTGTGAGCCATAGTGGAGCCTAAAGCTCAAGGAGAAATCAATAATGCTGCTCCCATCTTTATTTAAAATGGTGACCTTCTGGAGTTCCTGTTGTGGCTCCACGGGTTAAGAACCCATGAGGATGAAGGTTTGATGCCTAGCAGGTGAAGGATCTGGCGTTGCTGTGGCTGTGGCATAGGCCAGCAGCTGTGGCTCTGATTCGCTTCTATATGTGGCAGCTGCAGCTATAAAGAAAAAAAAGTGGTAACATTATGTTCATCATGGGAGCCTGCTTTTTGTACCTTTGCAATTTTGAGTCATGTGAATGAATTACCTATTAAAGTCAGATTAAAGTTATGGGGTTTTTTTCTTAAAAAAAAAAAAAAAAACAGAAGAGAAAAGAAGTGAGGAGATGGTCCAATAAAGGAAGAAGAGAAAAACCAAGTTCATTTTTCTGTCTGTGGAGCTGACGCAAAGCTGACCCAACCTGGTTCCAGGAAAGACGGCCCCTCACCTCACTCTCGTCTCCTCTCTGGGCTCGCCCAGCAGCCACGCTCACAGAGATTTTCTGGGAACAAGTGTCTGTAAAAGCTCATCACCAAACCATGATTTCCATAAATTTGGATTTCCCAGCCTTTCCTTTGAGTGGGCCGCAGTTGGAGGACATGAAACACAAGCAGCACTGATTCTGGGCAGGGACTGTGTACTCTGAGAAAAATGCACGCTTTACGTTTGATCCACATACAACTTATTTCATTTTCAGGTGTGAGGTATGAGTTTGACTTTATTTTCTTCCTGCAAGTGTCTGGTGCAGTTGTTCCAGAGCGTCTATGGAGAAGTCTACCTTTGCTCACTGGCTGGAATGCCATGTTCCCTGTGCTGTCACTTGCAGAGCGTGTCTGTGCCTGTCTCAGTGCTTCTCCTGCGGCCCCACTGGCCCAGGTCCCTGAACACCAGCCCCATGCTCTTTCTTTCAGGCGCCACTTGGACTTGACTGCAGGTCCCTGGGTTTGCAGACACTGGGGAGGCGTGGGGTGGGGGAATAGCGATAAGGTTGGATATTAAGGTCAGAAAGTTTCTAAGCTCTCTCCAAAGAACCCCGCATCAAAAATGACTTCGCTCCCACACCGCCTCTCACCAGAAAATCAAAAAGAGAACAAAGAAGTTTGTGCCCTCATTAAAAGTAGCTGGCTAGGAGTTCCCGTTGTGGCTCAGTGGTTAACGAATCCGACTAGGAACCACGAGGTTGTGGGTTCGATCCCTGGCCTTGCTCAGTGGGTTAAGGATCCGTCGTTGCCATGAGCTGCGGTGTAGGTTGCAGACGCGGCTCGGATCCCGCGTTGCTGTGGCTGTGGTGTAGGCTGGCAGCTACAGCTCCTGTCAGACCCCTAGCCTGGGAACCTCCATATGCCAGAGGTGCGGCCCTAAATAAGGCAAAAAGACAAAATAAATAAATAAATAAAGCTGGCTATTTGTCCAGCCCGGAGAAAATCCCCTCTCCCCTGATCTCTTGTGCATCGTCCCAATTTCAGGAGCTCGGAAGGCCTTTGTTCACTGCGCTTGCTTCCCTCACAGGCTCCCTGCACCCCAAGCCCAGTACTTGAAGGTGAAGTGTAAACTGAGCAGGTTATCTTAGTGACATTACAACAGACCCTAAACAAACACATTAACAGCCACTGAGAGACCTAACTATTGCCCGCCAATAAACACCCCCCCAGAAGAGCTTCCTCCTCATCTCAAGACTGAGTTCTTGCTCCTTCAGCCCCCAGGCTCCTTGCCATGTCTCCCGCCTCCTGACTCCATCACTGGAGGAAAACACCTGGAAGACAGCTTCCCTGCCCTGGTTTCTTCCACCTTCCCCTCACCCAGCACGTCCCCTGGACTCAATGAGCAGCCGTGGCAAAAAAAACAAGAAAGTAAATCTGGAGTTCCCGCTGTGTCTCAGTGGGTTAAGAACGCGACTAGTATCCATGAGGATGCGGGTTCGATCCCTGGCCTCGCTCAGTGGGTTAAGGATCTGGAGTTGCTGTGAGCTGTGGTGTAGGTCTCAGATGCATCTTGGATCTGGCGTTGCGGTGGCTGTTGGGCAGGCCGGCAGCTGCAGTTCCAATTCCATCCATAGCCTGGGATTCTTCCTATGCCGCAGGTGTGGCCCTAAAAGGAAAAAGAAGGGTGCGGAGGGGAGGAGAAGGAGAAAGTAAATCTCCGGAGAAGGAACTGCTAAGAGTTCCAAAGTATTAAAAGGAAATGGAGATCTGGAGACAGAGATCCTCCTGTATAACTGAGCTTTTAAACTAGAGGCCTTTGAATGTGCTTCAGAGGTTCCCTGAACCCCTACATTGATTAGCAAAATGTATACTTAGGCCTGGGGGAGGAGGGTGCTTGATGTTCATCGGAGTGCAATACTTAAAAAAAAATCTGGATATCTATGATAAAATAATGTCTGAGATTTGCTTCAAAACATTCCAGTTGGAGGGCATGGAGTGGGTGTGGTATGTGTAGTTAGTTATAAATGAAATGAGATTGGCCCTGAGTTGATTTGATGCTTGCTAGTGTGATCCATGGGTGCTTGGGAGTTTATTGCATTATTCTGTCATGGAAGG
>PVHT021183619.1:17124676-17172327 GCA_004024745.2 Catagonus wagneri | reverse complement strand
GGGAGGGAGGGAGGAAGGAAGGAAGGAAGGAAGGGAGAGAAGGAAGTGAGGGAGGGAGTATGGGATGGGAGGAAATCCTTGTTACAGACACGTTGAAAGAACCAGGCAGCCCACAGTGGGTACCTGCAGTGTCACAATGCTAGTTTTACAGGAACAACTTCTGCCCAGTGGTTTCGCTAATTAGCACTTGGAAGTCTGGAAACATTTGTGGGTGCAGAAGCTTGTCCTCTTCACTCTCACCTCCACCCTCTGTCCTCAGCATCACCCAGAGAGAGGGACCAGAGTCCCTGAAGCCATCTGCGTTTGTCCATCCGTGTCCTCTCTGCTAAGCCTCCAACACCCCAGCGTGGGCTTGGTGGGGGCAGGGAGCCGGTCATCCAAGGCCCTTGGCTCTCCAGCCCCACCACAGGCAGACGGAGCCCTGGTTGCCTGAAGGAGCTTTTGCAGAAGGAGGCTGTGGCTGTTCTGTTTGGATATGCTTGGAGTAGAAAATTCACAAATTCCAAGCTGTGCTCCCAAAGCAAACGTCCTCGGCCAGGTGCTGCACCCCCTCACTCCTCCAAGCGGCTCCCCAGCTCCGCGGGGCTGCCAAGCGGGAGGCTTTGAAAACCAGCTTGTGTCTGGGCTGTGAAAGCACCAATGTTTGCTGTGTTTGCCCGGCAGAGAGGGAGCATACTTTCTCCCTTCCAAAGGCAAGCTCAAAAGATGCTCCACAGATTTTTCTTCAGACTTTCCACAGGAAACATAAACAAGGAAGAAAAATGACTTTAGGTGCTGAGACCTGAAGTGGAATTTCAACCCCGAGGAACGGCTGGTAACAAGCGCTCTCTGTGAAGCCTGGGTCCACCTCTCTTCCCTCCGAGCAAAGGCAGGAACCGGACCAGTTCTCAGGCCTGACTCCTGGCCAAGGCTTTACCCCCGTCCAGTGGGTGGCTGGTCCCTGGGCTCATCCGCTGCTGAGATTCCTTGGCTAACATTTTATCTTCTTTCTCAACTGCTTTGGGGTGGGACAAATGTGGGTGCTCCAGCTCCAGAAAGCCAGGTGCTAATCAGAGCTCGAAGTGCGGATGCGGCATTCCGTGCACCCTGAAGCCCTTTCTGCCCTGGTCTCCATCGTGGAAAGAAAAGAATATTCTGGTCTATGGTCCCTGTCCCAAGGGAGGTTATAGTCTACATGCAAATACAAAATAAGAGAGGTCATAAGGCAGCATTTGGGTGTACACGTATGAACATCAGTCGATCCAGGGTTTTGAATAATCTAAATTGACATTTTTCTGCACAGAAGTTCAGAATTCCTATTTGTGGGTTTTGACTACCAGCTGGCCGCTTCCACACTGAGGTGTTTTGAAAATTAAATATTTACAGATCAAATGATCCCTACAAAAGCTCCAAACCCAAGCACGGGGTTGAAATCAGTTTGGTAAGTTCTAACAAATTAGGTGCAAAAAAGCTGATTGATTTGTCATGAGCTAGCTAAGCATTGAGGATTTACTAGGGCTGTCGATGGAAGGCTTCAAGGCTGCCATTTCTGCCTTTTGACACCTGGGAACTTTATTTCTTGAGATGCTGGCCTCTCCTACAACAGTCTACCTTTGGAGACACCCAACAAGGCCATTGATCATTGACAGGTTTTTGAAAGAAGTATTATGAATTCATACATGTCAGTTAAACAAAACAAGGGCCACTGTTGGAAGGTGCTTGGAAGAAGCTCATGCTAGAACTTGATTGGTCGTTCATGCTAGTTCCAGTTCTAGTTCAACTAGAACTTGGATGGCTTTGATGTACCAAATTCAGAGAAAGATCCCAGGAACCATTTCCTTTCTGGCTGAAGTTTATCCAACTTCTCTGAAGCCAGAGCAATAATCCAAGTGGCTAAGAGGGTTTCTCAACATCAGATCAATAATTCTTATCACAGAAAGTTCAGCTGCTCTGTGGACCAGCCCGCTGTATTCCTGAGGGGTGCCAGCTCTGACAGGGTGACCTGGGGAGGAGGTACTGACATTTGAGAGGAGAGACACCAGCTGAGACTGGCTGCAAAAGGAGACGTAGAGGGAAGGGCAGGAGTGTGCTGATGTGGGCGAGGAAGACAGTACAGGTTATCCGGGTGCAGTGGCTCAGAGCATGGGCTTCAAGGTCGCACAGATCTGGGCCCAAAGGACTAGCCAGGCCCTGCCACTTAACAGCTCTGCAACCTGCTGTGTTCACACGTTTCCTGACATGTCAAAATGGCACCATTATGGCACCTGCCTTATAAGGAAATTATGAGCTCTAAATAAGACAGAATGTAGGGTGTCACCTGCGCTGTGGTGCAACGGGATTGGTGGCGTCTTGGGAATGCTGGGACACAGGTTCGATCCCCAGCCTGGCACAGTGGGTTAAGGATCCAGTGTTGCCTAGCTTCAGCTTAGGTTCCAGCTGCAGCTAGGATCTGATCCCTGGCCCAGGAATTCGGCCTGCCGTGGGGTGGCCTAAAAAGGAAAGCAAAACAAACAAAAAAAGAGACAGAATGTAGACCCTAATGGACCTCCCGGGGCTCAGTCGGTGCTCAGAAAATGGAAGCTATTCTACTTATGACAAAAAAAGAAGAACAAGGGGACGAGGCGACGACGGGGAGAGGGGACATCGTGGGAGGGGTGCATGAGACACAGCCCCTCACCCAGCCCCATCTCCAGGTACCTGGGATGATCCACGGCCCCATCCAGACAGACGGCTCAACTGTTTATTTAGAAACCATCCATGAAATTTATGGGAAATTTTACATTCGTAGTACAGTCTCCGCACACGGCCCAGCTGCCATGGCTTCAACAAGGCACCATTCACTTCCCCAGGCAGCTTGCTGGGCTGCCCCCAGCTCCTCTGTCTCATACCCACCAGCATCCCTTGCTGGGCCTGGTTTAGAGCCCCACTCCCACCTCATGCCTGGCCTCCTCCACTCCTTTGGCTCTGAGTGATTTCTGACTTGCTTTTTCCAAATGTGAAATCTTTGAATGAGATCACTTCAAGTCGGGGAGCCAGGGGAGGGTCACTAATATTTCCTAAGTGCACAGGTCCCTGGGGTGATTTTAGGTGGAACGTGGGTAAGTGTTTTTCATTTTAATAGATATACGTATACATTTTGGTAAGGTATCTATTTTTTTGTTTGTTTGTTTTTGCTTTTTTTTAGGACTGCACTGTGGCATATGGAGGTTCCCAGGCTAGGGGTCTAATCGGAGCTGTAGCTGCCAGCCTACACCTCAGCCACAGCAACATCAGATCCGAGCCGTACCTGTGACCTACACCACAGCTCACAGCAACACCGGATCCTTAACCCACTGAGCGAGGCCAGGGATCGACCCACAATCTCATGGCTACTAGTTGGATTCGTTTCTGCTGCATCACGATAGGAACTCGGTGATGTGTCTATTTTAATGTGCATTGGAGGAAAAGGTACACCGTCATTGCCATGAGCGAGAGTTTTCAGTTCAAGTAAACTGGAGTAAAGAAAAAAAGAGAATGAGAGCACTGACTTATGGAAACAATGATCAGTGGGGGGCGGGGGTCCTGGGAACATCACACACTTGATCTCAGCCTTCACCTAAAGTTCCCTGGACAGGGCAGCCTGATGGACAAGGTTTTGATCTAACCGGGAGGGTCCCACACTGGGCTGGGCAGAAAGGGGGCCCAGTTATTCTGGGCCAAAGAGCTCCAGTGACATGTCACTGCTCTGGATGGTGGTTCTGTCTGTCCGCTGTGGTCTGCACCTGGCCGGACTTGCTGTCCTGAAATGCTTCTCTCATCGCATCTCACTCAAATGCTCAGAAGCCCTCTGTCAGTCCCCATAGCCTATAGGAAAGAGGTTGACTCCCCATCCCGACACTCGAAGCCCTTCCTAATCCATCTTTCCAGTTTTTGCCCCAGGCCCAGTGCACTCACTCCTCAGACAACTGGTCTCCTGCCTTTGGCCTTCCCTCTGCTTACACTGCTTCACTGAAGCAAACTGCCTACCCACCTCCAACTTGTCCTTCTCCTCCTCAGCCTCCTCCGGGGCCCCCAGACCTCCTCCCTGTGAGAGGGCAGTCAGTACAGCATAATGCTCATGGGTAGGCTTTGAGTTCTGATCCTGGCGCTACCGCTTACCAGCTGTGTGTCCTTGAGCCAGTTCCTTACCCTCTCTGTTACCCAGCTGTCTCACCTGTAATGAGTGGGTAATGACAGCAACATCGTCCTCCTCGAAGGACTGTTGGGAGAATGAGATGCTCCTGGCATAGCACCAGGCACGTGGTAATGGCAGGTAGACTGCAGTGGCTGCGCCCTCCTTGAACTTGAGTTTGGTTCTTGCCAAGAGCAGCCTTTTGACGCTCGTTTTCCTAGGAGTGTTTGATAGATGTTGGTCGACTGATCGTGGCTGTCCTGGGCTGTATATTCTACACACACACTCGATCACAGGCTCCGCAGAGCCTGAGAGCCAAGTTCCCTTCCCTGGGTCTAAGGACCCTTCGGAGCCTTGAAGAGCATCTATTCCTGGGCCGTCTCATGGCCTTCTCCTCTCTGGACTGAGTTATCTTTAGTCTCCAGGGCTCTTTGTGGAACTACCCACCTCTTATCTCTCAAGTTTGAAAGAATAACTGGAGTCTTCCCAGAAGCAGGTGAGGCGGGGGTGGGGGGGGTGGCGTGTGAACCGTTCCCAGAGCGGTTGGGTGGAGACAGGACAGCCTGGGTACAGGCAAGGCCACGTGCATGGACTGGGTGGGGGAGAGAGACCCCCGGGCGACACTGACCCACAGGCTCCTTCTGCCAGGCCCTGTGCTGGGTGTGCCCTACAGGTCCAGGGCCTGGCCCCTCAGCCCTTGCTTAGGGTGATGACAGAGACAGCTCCAGAGCCTGGGGTTAGGATGAATTCTCCAGCAAATGTGGCCATCCTGGAGCCGGCCTGGAGGTAGCAGCCTGCCTGACCTCCCTCCCCGCCACCCCCGCCCCAGGCCTAGGCCTTTTCTGAAAGAAACACTCTGTTCCCTCAGCCCTCCCCGGCCTCCCCCCCACCACACGCATCCCCTTCCTCCCCCAGAGCCCCGGTCCCCAGGCGGCGGTCCAGCGGTCCCTGTGTGAGCAGACTCCAGCCATGCATGGCTTTGTTCGCAAACCTCATTAGCAGCGACAGAAAGGCCCGAGGCAGCTCAGAGCGGCATTCCAGGTGTCAGATGAGAGTGGCTGCGGGAGGAAAAGGCCATTAAACTATACTGAGGTCAGCCCCTAGCTCAAAGAAAATAATAAACTGCGACCTGGGAGGGGGTGGGAAGCAAACCATGGGGTTCAAAGGGGATGCCTTGTATTGAAGCTGGGAAGGGAAGGCCCTGGTCCTGGGAGGGCCCCCGACTTCTCTTGTCTGATGCTGGGAGTTCCAGAGCTGAGGTCTGAACAGCCTCCATTATGTGAACTCCTGGAGGATGGAAGCTGGGCCTTGGGGGACTCTGAACCCTCAGTGCCCGAACCTGGCAGGTCCTCAGCACAAGCAGTTGCTCAACAACCATTTGTTGAATGAGTGGATATTTAGCCTGGTCCTCGGGTCGGAGAGGACAGCCAGCAATAGCTCAGACCTCCTCACTGGGTGTCGGGCACTGGGCTGATCCCTGCCTATCTAGAAGCTCTTAGGAACACCCTGTCCTAAGTAACATTAGCTCTATTTCAGAGAAAAGGGAGTACAGAGACTAGAAGGGGTGATTTGGGGTTCCTCTGGCTCTTCAAGAACTCACTAGAAGGTGACCTGCTGATACCTGAAACTTCTGAACTGGGGACACATTCCTTCAGTCCACAATTAGTCATCAAAGGGCTGAATGAGTTTTGGGGCCGAGGCGGCTTTGAAACTCCCTCCTCCTGAAGGGTCATTAGTGCGGACGCTGCGATCAGGACTTCACTGTCCTGAGGGGGAGGGGCTGCCCCAGTCAGGGACAGGCTCCCCCGAGGGAGGGTGAGGCCAGGCCCGGCGGACTCCCTGGCCGGCGGGCGTGGCTGTGAGCTGTTTGCCTTCCCTGGGCTGGAATGCCCGAGGGCTGTGTATTTCTGTCCTGCCCAGCAGGGAATGTGCCTGATTTATGAAGACTTTTTAACCCGAGGCTGCCTCAAAGGAGCTTTGAGGAGACTACAGGGAACCCAGTTATGAAAGGTTCCTCTCTGGGGAGCTGGTTGAGGGCTTACCGCCTGCCTGCCTGCCAGCCTGCCTGCCCTCAATGGTTGGGAACCGTGCGTGCCCCACCCTAGGTCTGGAATGTGGGGCTCTGGGACCCTAGGAAAACTCTTCACGGAATTGTGCCTCGACCCCCAACCCTGCTCAGGCTCCTTGCCTGCCGCATCCTCTGAGCAGGAACCTACCCTGAGAGACGGCCAATGCCCTTGATCTCCGAGGCCCAGGCTCCCCTTGGACCAGTCACTGCTTCTCATTCGAACCCTGGTTTTCTCATCTGCAAAGCAAGCGTGATGGCCCCTACCACCTCAGGCTCTTGGGGTCCAGAGCTCGGCCATCCCTGCTCAGTAAAGCGCCCCGTGGATGGCCCGCGTCCCCTGTATTCCTGTCTCTCAGGCACGTGACACAGGGCACACAGCAGTGGACACAAAATGGCAATGTGTCGAACTGAATTCTACTGGAATCAATGACGAAGAGTAGATGAAGTGTGCTTGAAACCTCGAAGCACAGCATCTGACCCTTGGTAGGCATTTAGAAAGTCGGGGTTAAACCCGAATTGAATCTGACTCTGCCCTGCAAATGCGGAAGCTGAGACCCTGGCCCAGACTGTGCGATGGGGCCCTAGGGTTTCAACCCTCTCCTCCCAGATCCCCTTGGACCAGCCCTGGGGGACATTTGTCTCCTTCCCAGGAGCCCCTCCCCCCACACCGACCTCCCTCTCTCCATCCAGGCAGCGGCTTCTGCAGCCCCTCCCGGGCAGTGGGCGTCCCTGAGTCGGCACAGCCAGGCCGGGCCCCTCTCCAGGGAAGGGGCTGAGGGGTGTGAAGGACTGGTGTGTGTATGACTTTGTTTATTTTCGCTGAAGGATCCTGCCTGAGCCCTGCTATAAAAATAACCTGCCTGGAAACCTCATCTCCGAGGGGGAGAAAGAGGCTTTTGTATCCAGAGAAGTGGTTCTGACGGCCTCCCTGTACCTTCGTCTCAGCCCCACGCATCAAGGAGGAGCTGGCTAGGGTGATGAGGGGCTGGGGTCCAAGTGAGAGGGTTGCAGGGTGGCTGCCCAAGGAGGGTGGGGGCGGGGGCGGGGAGGGAAGGGACGAGGTGGGGGAGGGAAGGCAGCAGAGTTCAGCAGCCTCCCCCCAGCACTCTGAAGCATCTCCCTTCCTGCTTAACCCAGCAAGTTCTGAAGGAGGGAGGGAGGGAAAGAGGGGGAGACAGAAGACATCAGCAAAAGATAAAAGCCATCAGCAAAGATAAAATATTAAGAGAGGAACAAAAGAGGAAAATCAAGTCCAATAGAGAGGAAGAGACATGGGGAGGAGACTGAAGTTAAAGGAGAAAGAAAACAGTGAGAAATGTTCGCCCGGAGAGATATGGAGCTTGAGGGAACAGAAGAGACCCTAGTGGCCGTGTTGACAGATGTAGTTAAGGATTTGGTCCAGTTCCTGGGATCCCCGCTGTGTGCATCCCCCTGTCCCCCACATGCTCCCAAAGAGACAGAAGGCAGGGGTCGAGCTGGGCTCTAGGGCCTGTGCCTGCTGGGCTACACCACCCAGTTCTTGCTCTGGGTCAGGCATGAAAGCAAGCCTGATTCAGGTTTCTCAGGGTATTCCTTCCCCAGAGCTGGGTCCAGGGCAAGAAATGAATCTGTAGGAATAAAAAGAACACCGGCATCAGATCCAGGGGGCCTAGATTCAAGTCCCAGCTCTCCCACTTTTGAGCTGGGTGGTCTCGTACGAACCATTTAAAGTCTTCCAGCCTGGTTCTCTTATCTGGGAACTAGGAAAATAAAAAGTGCCCCCATCTGCCACTTCCCAGGGTCACTGGGCAGATCCACAGAAGCGTATCCGGTGGTCCATCCAAGCTGCACGAGGCCAGCAAGACGACAAGAGGGGATGATCCATTTGGACACACGTCTCAGGCACCAACAATGGGCTGGTGTTGACCCGGGAGGCATCAGGGTCTTAGTAACCAGAGTAGTCACGCCACCTGGAAGGTGCAGGAGGGGCTCCGTCTGCTGCGGCAAGAAGATCAAAGAGGAGCCCCCAGCACCAGCCCTTTGGAGAAGAGAAGGTTCTAACATTAACCACGTAAGTGAAGGCCTTTGCTGTAAGAAATCTCCCAAAGCTTTTCATCACTAACACCTAGGGTTGATGCACTTAGAGTCAGAGGCTGGTAGGACATGTGTCATTGAAGACACACTTGAAACTTTTGTCTGGGAGGGAATGTTTAACTCCCTGGGGTAGTTTATGGGGCCAGCTGAGGGGACATATTATCTCACTGGGACTTGGAGCTGGTGTTCTTTTTTTTTTTGGTCTTTTGTCTTTTTAGGGCCACACCCTTTGCTTATGGAGGTTCCAAGGCTAGGGGTCGAATTGGAGCTGTAGCTGCCGGCCTGCACCACAGCCACAGCAATGTAGAATCCCAGCCGCATCTGCGACCTACACCACAGCTCACAGCAACAGCAGATCCTTAACCTACCGAGAAAGGCCAGGGATCAAACCCGCATCCACATGGACTAGTCAGGTTCGTTAATCACTGAGCCATGACAGGAACTCCAGAGCTAGTGTTCTTTGAGTGACACAAATCAAAGGGGAGAATGTAGCTGGGGTCCAGGATGCCCCAAAGCAACTTTTGGAGGGAGAAATTAAAATGCGGAGAGACTATAAATAAAGCTCTACTTTAGGAACCAAGAGCCACACAGTGCAGCTGTCCACCAAAGCTAGAAGAGGGCTAGGTAGCTACAGAAGCCGTGGTCACAAGCAGGCTGTTGGCACTGCAGGCCTAAAGTGTTCCCAGTGGCCCAAGGCTGAGCGAGGCCAAGGATGGAGCCTGCATCCTCATGGATACTATTTGAGTTTATAGGCCATCGAGCCACAATGGGAACTCCCTGATGTGGTATTGGAAGAGCATAGGCTTTGGATTCATACTGCCTTTTTTTTTAAAATCCCATCTCCTTCCCTTATGTATCTTACTTGACTTTGGACAAGTTACTTAACTTCCCTGGGCCTCATATTCTACACCAGCTTGGATACTTGCAAGTTACACACACACACACACACACACACACACACACTCCAACTCAACTATCTTAAACAATAATGGACTCCATCCTTGGCCTCGCTTAGCAGGTTAATTACCTGGCATTGCCATGAGCCGTGGTATAGGTTACAGACACGGCTCAGATCTGGCATGGCTGTGGCTGTGGCTGTGTCATAGGCGGCAGCTGCAGCTCCAATTCGACCCCTAGCCTGGGAACTTCCATATGCTTGAAGTGTGGCCATAAAAAGCAAAATAAATAAATAAATCCACATTGGTTGCATTCTGTCCACACACCAGCTCTGTGCTTAATCAATTTTCATGTTAACTCATTGCATCTTCACAACAGCATTTATTTTTTAAATTCTCTTTTAATTTTAATGATTTTTACTTTTTTTTTTTAGTCTTTTTGCCTTTATGTAGAGCCGCACCCGTGGCATATGGAGGTTCCCAGGCTAGGGGTCTAACAGGAGCTGTAGCCACCGGCCACAGCCACAGCCACAGCAACGCGGGATCCGAGCGGCATCTGCAACCTACACCACAGCTCACGGCAATGCCGGATCCTTAACTCACTGAGCAAGGCCAGGGATCGAACCCGCAACATCATGGTTCTTAGTTGGATTCGTTAACCACTGAACCACGAAGGGAACTCCTTACTTTTTTCCATTATAGCTGGTGGAAACTGCTGTGATCCCTCTTTTTACAGATGAGGGAGCTGAGGTTAAATGATATGCTCACCATCACATCGCTCTTAAGCAACAGAGCGCGATTTGAATCCAAGTGTCTGTGATGAGGATGCTGGGCCTTCTCTCCAATCTGGGGGCCAGAGGATGCTGGGGAAAGACCCAGGACAGTGTTGTCCATGCCCTTTGAGGACGAACTGATTTCTAAATTGTTCTATATAGGTCGGTCCTATCTCTCCATGGAGACTGGACAAAAAGATGAGCAACAAAGGGAGGCAAGAGCTCAGTTTTAGCCCAGTACTAGGAAGAACATTCTTACTGTTCCAGCAGTGGAGCAGGGGCTGCTGCAATGGAATCTGCGCTCTCCACGGCTGAGAGGCCAGCAGGTCAGGGGAAGCTGGTACCTGCACTATGTATAGGCTGGCGTTTTGTGTTCCTTAAAGCCTTCCCCTCCCTGGGCCTCGGTTTCCACATCTGTACAGAGGTTGGGGCAGGACTAGGTGAGGGCTGAGGTGTCTTCCAGCTCTAATATTCTTAAATTTTGGAATTCCTGGAGGCAGGACTCCAGGCTCCAGGGTCTGGCCAAGAGAACAGAGACAAGGCTGTTTGTCCAGCTCTGAAGAACAGTGGAGCTCATTGAGCTAGTGGTGCCCTGAAACAGAAACAGCCAAACGGCACACGCAGGGAAGATAAATTCATCTGTGGGTCTGGTGAGAGCTGCTGAAAAAAAAAAATGCAAGGCTTGATAGCCATCCAAGAAAGAAGAGCCAGTTTTCAATGAGGAAGCTGTAACAGTGAGCTCCAATGGCAGAGCACATGAGGCTGTTCTCTACCCTAGCCAGAAGAAGAGGGTGACCTTGGCGATGACAGTCCCCACCGACACTACAGGGACCAAGAAGCCCTCCCTGGCCAGGGGCTCCTTACAGTGGGGTCCACTCCTTCTGGAGGCCCCATGGGGTTGTGTTCGTAACTAGCAAAGGGAGTCCTTTTGGAAACGTGCCTTGAATTAAACCATTAAACAATTACGTTGTTCAGTAAACCAAAGGTGTTTCTTTTAGTAATACTAAGACCATTCTCCTCAGGTGCTGAGGGCGGAATTAGATGGAGAAGGCCTGATACTGATGGAATGGCTATTTTCAACGTGCTTGGACATCTGCAGTCCCATCTGACCTTCATTACAGTCCACTGAAGTAGAGTCAGATAACACTGCCTAGAGAGGAGAGAACGTGGGTTCAAAGAGGGCAAACTGAAGGTCCCTCAGGTAGCACATGCTGACTCTGGTGCTTGACCTAAGCCCTTTGACCCTAAATCCTACGCCCTCTTCCTCTGGCCCACTGCCATCCCTCTACCCCCATTTTGGGGGCCACAGAGGGCTGACTTTTCCAGGCTGATTTTTCTTTTGCTTAGGGATAATGCAAAACACTTGGAGCTGGATGAAAACCTTTCCAAGTGGCAGCTTTGAAAAGACTGGTATTCAAAATAGAAGCAGTTCTAACGGTAGAGCAAGCATAAAGAAGTCCGACAAAGTTTTTGACTTGTGATGATTTATGCACACCATAATTGAAATAAAATCCATTAAGAGAAAAAAAAAAAAAAGAAATACAGAAAAAAAAATTTTGGCTTTTACCATGATGACTACTTCTGAAATGAGCTAATCAACTTTGTATTTAGTGACCCTGCCTCACTGGTGTCCCAGGTAGTTTCTAGCTCGCTTTGGGGACCACTCGGCCCCAAGGACATCCCACCCTCACTGGTCCATGGGCCCCCAGGCCCCACACTGCTCTGCACTAGACAGGAAATCTCTAGAGTTGGGCCAGGCTGTCGGGGCAGGAAGATGCCTAGGCTGGAGCAGGAGGTGCCTGCCAAGCAGAGACCAGGGTCATCTGAGGGAGGTGCTCTCTGGCGGTGGGGGGGGGGGCAGGTAAGCAGGAGGAACAAAGGCTGTCTGGGAACAGCCTCATGTCCTCCCTGGCAAAAACGGCAAGGAAACGAGGCCTCAGAAATGGAAGATGAGGCTGCAGACACGGAAGCTTCTGCAGGATGTCGGTCACATTGTTCCTGGGCTCAGGAAATGCAACCATGTACATGTCTCTACCCTCGGGAAGGAGTGGAGCCCAAGCCCAGAAGGGCCCAGGTGAGAAGAATGGAGTCTTAGCAACGTCCAGCAAGGGGCCCAGGAAAGAGTCTGGAGAGTCCCTGACTCCCCCTGTCCCTAGTGGGGTGGACCCCACCCTCCAGAATTCCATGGAGCTAGGGCTCCTTCCTGCATTCTCCGGTTCCTTCTAGACTCCAGTCTGGCGATGAGGAAGCTGGGGTTAATCCAGCCACCATACTGTCGCATCCTCCCTTTCCTTCTGCTACTGCAGAGGCTGAGGGGGCAGTGGGAAGGATTATAGGGAAAAGAGGATAGGGGAGCAGTGTGAATAGGTAGTTGCAGGAACTCTGAGCCCTTTCACAGCAAATTAATAAAAATTTGCATTTTTGTACACCTATAATTGAAATAAAATTCATTAAGCAAAAAAAAAAAATAAAAATTTGCAAAACTATTTAAATAATTAGAAAAAAAAAACAGCTAAGAAGTCTTTGATTCTCCACCTCAAAAGGAGTAAAATGTGTTTGGGGAGTGGAGGGCGTGCAGCCCCTGCATCCTGATTCTCCCTGACGCAGCCCCCCTGCTTACCCCGTCTCCCGAGCAGTCCTGCCCCTGGTCCCTGAGCCACCCACCCTCTTAGGGACTCCATGGCATGATGCGCCCTGGCTGTTCTCTGAGGGCGGGTGGGGCTGGAGACGCCCATTTGCTGGTGAAGCAGCCCAAGGTCCCTGAGGATGGAGGTGGAGGACCCTGCAGAAGTCAGAGCGGTGAACAAAGAGACCTTTGAGCCAGGCCTTGGAGAAAGCTCTGAAGAGCCAGGGCCTCTGGCCCAGCCTCCTCGCTGCCCTCATAGCCCCAAGGACTGGCTCAGGCAGACTTCTGGCTCTGCCTCTTCTCTCCAAAGGGGATTCCTTTGCACCCCAAATGTTCAAGTGCTGTGCCCAATTCATCTGAAATGTCACCAGGGAAAGACCCCCTCAATGTCCTTTTCTTTTAAGAGTAAGGACCACTTACTTGTCTAGTGACCCTGAGCTACTGACAGTCTCCTGCAGCCTCGGTTTCCTCATCTGTAAAATGGGAATAGTGATACTATACTCTTCACCAATTGTTTACACAATGCCTGGCAAATAGAAAGCACTCACTAGTGCTTTCATCAAGCACTATGATATGACTTGGTTATTATCTCTGATATCTATCCCATCTTCCGTTCTCTCTTGCCCCTTGACCCCTACTCAGCTTGATCCTCCAACCTGACTTGTCTGACCCCATTCCAGCAAACGGGTTTGTCAGATGAGAGCACTTCCGTCTGAGGCTGAGCTTGACTCTTCCTGGAGGTGATGGCTATGCAGTTCCCCAACCTGGTAGGGTAGGAATCAGGGTCATATGGGAGAACTTTATGCACTAGGGGGAGGGGGAGGCTGACACTGACCTAGATGACTGAGCGGACTTACAAATGCCTCCGTTACAGTGCACATAACTCACATGCATAGAGTCCTGACATTCAAGACATTCACAGGTTCTTAGGTCTTGAGGGAGTTCAAGGGGCCTTTGAGAAGCAGGCTAAACTTGTGAAACCTCTTTCCCCCAAAATATAGAATTCTACATGTCTTGCATACAAGTTTAGTAGGTTCGTCTCTGAACCTCAGGTTTACCTCTAGTCATCTCACAATTAGGAGACTGAAGCCCAGAGGGGTCAATTGATTTGTCTGAGGACACACAGCTTGTAGGTGGCATAGCTGTGACTTGAACCCAGACTTTCGCGGTCCTCTCTCCCTCCACTGGAAGGAATGCCTCCATCCAGTTCTTTGGCTGAGATTGCATTCACTTTTCTTCCCGGCTCCACGGAGGCTTTGCTGGCCCTTGGTGTTCTCCCTGGGGATCCTGCAGAGGTTGTTCAAGGGTTAACTCAGGTGGGTCTGGGCTTGGGTAAAAGGGATGGAGAAAGGCAAAGCCAGAGCCCAGGCTAGGAGCTGAGAGCCCCCCTTGCCCACCCCACCCCCGCCCCCGCGCACATGGTAGTGAAGGGTTAACAGAGCTTGAGTGTGGCTTTGTGTGTGTGCTCAAGGGCAAGGTGGCATGTGCAAAGGCGCACGTCTCTCACTCACGCGTGTGGGAACTACGGGACCGGGACCACAGGCCAGCCTGGGAGAGAGGTGCCACAGTGTCCTGGGATGAATGGGCCTCTGTCTTCAAGGCTGTGTGAGCCTCTGTGTGTGCAAGTCCCATTAGCTCGCCCTCGGCCACATGTGGAAAGGGGAGGAGAGGCCTGGAGAAACCCAAACCACTCTGAGTCCTTCTGATTTTAGGATGAAATAGAAGATGCAGAAGAAAAAATTGTAACGACCCAAACTGATATCAATAGAGTACATGCGTGTGTGTGTGTATGCGCGCGCACACACACACATACGCACGCTCACACACGTGTGCCTGCGCGCTCTGGTGCCCTGTCACAACCTTCTTTTCTCAACCCTATTGTCCCAACCTCCTGTTATCCATCTGGGTACTTCAGGGGAAGAATTTCTGGCTAATACCCTAAAACAGATTCTAGAGAGCTGACCCTATTTGCTTTTGTGGCAGCTTTGGTTTTGTGTTGTGCGTGTCTGTCTTTCCCTTGTCTGTGGGTCTAGGCGTGGCTTCTCTTTCCCCAGCCCCACTTGTAGCTTCCTCCGTGTGCGCTCTGATCTCCAACCCAGCCAGCAGGCCTCACTCGCGCCACTGTGCCTGGAAGGGACTGGCTTGGCCCAAGCCCTGTCCTGAGCCTATGTTCCCGCTCCCCCTTCTCGTCCTTTCTGGGTCCCTGTTGCCCTTGGCTGTGTTTTGTTTAATGGAGTGACTCCTGTCTGGGAGCAACCCAGAGCTCAGGACACAGGGAGACACTTGTCCAAACTTGCTAGTTTTTCATCAAAAGAGCCAAACCACAGCGATGGGCTCAGTGGCCTGGCTGGGTGCCTTCCTCATCCCTCCAACCACCAGCCTGCCCTCCATTCCCCTCACTGGCCCTAATTCGCAGTGGCCTCTGGTTTAGGACTTCTACTTACCCATCGGGAGATGTCCCCAGTAGGAGCCCGGCCTCTTAGGTGAGGAGAAAAGGGAGATCTGGGTTCTGAGGAAGTAGCTGAGACCGAGCGATACCCAGAGGACCAAAGAATACGTAAACAGAGACCAATGACATACCATATTCATCCCTTTCTCCCCAGTGCCTGGTTAAAAGAATGAGTGCATAGTGGATGGATGGATGGTTGGATGGATGGATGGATGGATGGGTGGATAAGCAGACGTGTAGATGGGTGAATGGGCAAGAGGATAAATAAACGATGACTCTTAGAACCAAGTAGACATTCTGATAAACCTAATCTGATTTCCTGGTCCAAATTAGGAAAGAAGGGAGAAACCTAGGTCTAGAAGGTACAGCCAACTCCCGAGAAAATGTGTAGCTGGGCAAAGTAGCACCGAGTCAGAGAGGAGGGGGATGGGAAGAGATGGGGCTCAGGCAGATGGGGGTGCTGTGGAACAGGGCCCTGGGGACAAAATGTTTTCGGCTGGGGCTAGAGTAAAGTGTTCTGTGCTTGGGCCAGGAGGTGGAGAAGGTTTCCAGCACCCAACAGAGGAGCCTGACATAGTAGGCATTTTGTAATACTTATTGAATGAGTGAATGAATAGAACATTTCCATATCCTCTTTTCTCTGGATAACACCCCCAAATCCTTTTCCAAAGGGTACACAGAATTCTTAGAGCTCTAGTCTACTAAGGGCCTTCCTCAAGGGGTGGAATGAAACAGGGTCAGCAGCCCCGATGAGGGAAAAACAGACAATGGCACCTCTGCCCTCATCTAAGTTCCTCTCCCACCCTCCCCGCTACCCATCCTCCTTCTCCAGCCCCACCACTAGCTACTATGGTGTTGATCCAGAAGCTGGAGGTGGAGGAGGGAGCAACACAAAACTGTCATGTGTGTGTGTGTGCATGTGTGTGTGTGTGCACGCGCGTGCATGCATGCGTGTAGGAGTGGCTGTGGTGCTCTCAAGCTCCAGCGAAAGGCCTCCTCACTCCACTGATTGGGGTACAAGATGGGACTGAGGGTTGGGGAGGGCTTGATTGAAGAGATGGGCAGCTCCACACTACCCAGCCCGGAGCTGAGGGGCTTGGAGACCCCACTCGGGGGGCCTGTCCCCAGGCTAGACCCAGTAGATCTCTGATGCTGAGATCTTCAGGGAAGGAAATACTCAGTGCTCCCTGGTGCCCTTGCAATTGGGACATGCTCCTGGAGTTTCATCACTTTTCCCTGGGGCAGTTTGGCTTGGGAGAGTCCGAGTGGAGCCTCCTCTTAAAGTTTATCCACGGTTAGAGATGCCCTCTGAATTAGACCTAGAAAGTCTGGGTTGTGAGGCCCCAGGGGGCTTGCCTCTGATCCGTGCTGAGCACGTTTTCTGAGCAGATGCACAACCGTTGGCTCACGGCCGGCAAGAAAAGGCCTCTTGAGCCAAAGGAGAACAATTAGGAGTAATTACCATCAAGAGAGGTCTCCCTGGAGAGGGGCGAGGGTGGGAAAGGCCGTCTGTTTAAGAGGAAGCTGAAAGCAGCAGACCGATTTTGGGGAAGAATCAGAGAGGGTGGGAGGAAGCGTTGAGAGTGTGTGCTGCCTTTCTCCTCCAGGGAGGGAGCAGGGCTCCTCCCCGCTCGGCCCCTATAGGGGTTCTGTGTCTGGAGGTGGGGCGGGTGTGCGACTGTGTGTGTGTGTGTGTGTGTGTGTACACACACACACACACACACAAGCCCGCGCGCGCTCAGCGGGGAGCGGGAGGGCACAGCGCTCTGCATTCCTGAGATTCTCAAACCAGTTGGAAAGGAATGGCAGAAGAAACTCCACACTGAGGGGACAGAGGCTGAGACAGGGACAAAAGTGAACAGATAAAACAGAGCAGTGCGGAGTCCCCAAGTGTGTCAGAATGTCCCCCCCTCCCGCCACGCCCCCCATGACCTCTTGATTCCTGAGACCCCAGTGGGGATGCGCTGGACTTGCTGGGTGTCTCCCTCTTCACCACCCTCCAAATCCTCAGCCCTTCTGGGGTCAGAACCAGAGGCCTCAAAGGAATAAGTGTGGCTAATGTGGGCAACTTAGGGCTGGGGAGAAGAATGGGAGGCAGAAAGAAGGGCAGCTGGGGAAAGAGCTGTCAAAGGAGGAGTGAGGGAGTTCCTCGGCACCCCTTTCTAGAGAAGTCTGGAGGAAATGAACCCCAAAGAAGAGGTGCCCGCCATTCCTCTTGACCCTTCAAACTAAGCGGAAGAGACAAGTAAGGGCCTCAATCCTGCTCATGAGAGAAAAGACGGAGGACTGACCTTTGCGAAGGCTCTCTGGCTTCATGCTGGTGGAGCCCCAGGGCTGGCCATGTGAAGTGGTGTCACAGGCTTCAGAGACACACGCTCTTGGCTTGGAGTCCCTGTTTCAATCACTGACAATCTGTGAGATTTTGGGCACGTTATTCAATCTCTATGCTCCTCTTAGGGATTGAGAAATCTGAGAAATGGGGACAGTCAGACCCACATCAATACACTGGTGAGGATTAAATGAGGTAATGTATATAAAGACGTGGCACCTAAGGCTGGGGCCAGGGTCTCAATAAACGCTTACTCTTATTACTGCTGGGAGAAGACAATGTGCATCACGCTACCTGGATGATGAATTTGCAGCCAGAGGCCCTGGAGGGGGTTTGTACTGTAAACCATACACGAGGAAAAGAGTACGGACTTGAACAGGCTGGAGGCTATCAATATGGAAGGGAGAGTCCCTGGCCTGGCTCAGTGGGTTAAAGGATCCCGAGGTGCCAGAGCGGCAGTGTAGGTCGCAGCTGGGGCTCGGGTTCAATCCCTGGCTTGGGAACTTCCATATGCCACGGATGCGGCCGATAAAATAAGAAAATAAAAATAAAACCTGGAAGGGAGGCTCTGTTCACAGAAGCTGAATAGCTGTAATTCCTTCACTCCTCCAACAGCTCTCTCCTTCAGCTGTCCTAGGCGCCTGGGATGGAGCATGAACAGATTAGTCATTTTAGTGAGAGACAAAGCAAATGAGTGAGTAACACAGTCAGGTATGAAATGCTACAGAGGAAACATGAAGGGAGCTAGGGAGCGTGAGACCTGGGATGTGGGGATGACAAAGGGAGGGAGTGAGCAGTGAGAGAGGGAGGAGGATGTCTGGGGAAAAGTCCTCTAGGCATAGGAAGCCGCAAACAGAAGGACCATGAGGCAGAAGCAAGGTTGGTTTGTTAGAGGAACACCAAGGAGGCCTGCGTGGCTGAGACCGGGGAGCCCAGGCAGAGCCGACGGTGACTGTGGAGGGCCTCATGGGCTGCTGGAGGCACGGATAATTGGCTGGTGATGGGCTGGTAATGCACAGGAAATGGGGCACCGGTATACAAGGAGGAAACACAAGGAGGCAACACATTTTCTCCTGGGGTTCAGAAGAACATTTGATACAAACTATTATATATAAAATAGCTAAACAAACTCCTACTGTATAGCACAGGGAACTAGAGTCAATATCTAAAACTAGAATGGAAAAGAATCTGAGGAAAAAAAAAAAAGAGAGATCATCCAGAACACAAGTCCTTAAGAAACATGAACCCTACTCCCTCCCCTTGGAAAATAGCAAGCCATGCCCAAGACCAGCCCAGGCACCCCAGGGGGAGGCTGACTATGACTCACGATCGGGTCCTGGTTCCCACTTTGAGGGGGGGGTCTTCTCCCCACCTGGGGAGAGACATTAGACCCAGGCAACCGTCAGGTGTCTTTAACCACACTGGGGAATCAGAAAGTAAGAGTGGCTTGAAGGTTTCCCTCTGCACCCCATCACTTTTGAATGGCTGAAAAATCTTAACCATGTTAGAAAAATGTTAGAGGTCAAAACTGCCCTGGAGACTCCAAGCTCTTCTAACAACACAGATGCAACTGTTTCACCAAGATAGTGGAAGATTTTTCAGAAGTTGGTGCTTTCTTATTTTATTCTTTGGAGTGTGAACTTTACAGGTGGGAACACTTCCTTGAGGTTAGGTGGTGAGGAGAAAGGGGCGTGCGAGGGGGCAAGGAGACAAGGGGTGCTCTTAGCGGGGTGGGCTGGAAGTCCCAACTGGTGTTTTTGGCTCAGGAGGGCTCTCTGGCCGGCTCCACAGACAGGTCTGGTTTTTAAAAGTGCCAGGGAGCCACAGATTTGCATGTTATTTGCGTTTCAGGCTTCAACTCCAGGTATGTGGAATGAGATGAATGAATGAACAGTATTCAGACTCCTGGTTAAGGGGTGGACTCAGGAATCTAGACCACACTGAGGACCCAATTGCTGGTCCAGCTTGGATCAGGAGACACAGACACAGACAGAGACAGAACAAACAGGCAAAGAGACAGAGGGACAAACACCATCAAGTCCTTTTTACCAGCGAGTTTCCAGTCAAAGCAAGAAAGCAAAATTCACAGAATTTATTTTAAAATAAATCAACCTTTAAAAACTAGGGAGAGTCACAGATAGATAAAGTCAGATAAAGGCATCATCCTTATCTCCACCATCATCCATACCCAGCTTCAAGCTGGACCACATGCCTGAGTCTGCCTTCTTGATAGGGTCCATAGCTTGATAGCTTCCTGGCTTCCTAAATTAGTTAAATTTGAAGGTCCTAGAGAATGGTTGGCTTTTATTTCCTTGGTCAAACCATCTCTTCACTGCACCCTCCAGGGCCCCCAAGCCCAATGTTTAAACACAGGTTTATTAAATACCCTGCATAAGGGGCTCCCGAGAAGTATCAGATGCGGCAGATGCCCTCCAGGAACTTAGCTCTGGCCAATAGACAAGACACAAGGCAGCAGGTAAAACAGCCCATTTAAAGGACAAGGTAGTCAGAAGAGGACCTATCATCAATTTGGGATGTACAACATCACTGGAAATAAAAAAGATGAAGGAAACTGTGCATAACAGAAAGATGTGTGGTTAGGGGGAAAAGAAAGCACCTGGGATAGAGACTGAGACCCTTGAAGGACATGCCCAACTGCTGAGAAAGGGGGTTTTGTTAAAGGCAGAGGGAGGCATTAGGTTTGGGACCATAAAGGAGGTGCAGCCTCACTGCAGGCTGCTGTGTATGGACCTTCTTCCCTTGACTCCCAAAATATTGCCTGAATATTCAGTCAGTTACCTCTACTCCTCCCCAGCAGGCCAGAGAGTGGTGGCTTGCACTCCTGGCTTAAAAAAAAAAAATAAACCACCAAATTATACACCTGCCCTAAGTGGCAACACAGGTAGGTCTCGGTCCATTCCTGATATAAGGACAGATTACAATATATATATGATGTGGAGTTATATAACTTTTCTAAGGGCTGCACATGTCCAGATAAGGGATTTTAAGATAATGAGATCAGGGAAGGCTCCAAGGTGGTGGGATTTGGGAGTGTGGGTGCTGTGTATTTGTGAAAATAAGAATAAATTGGATGAGGGCTGCCCAGCAGACTGAAGATTCTGGGTTCCTTGGGCTCCTGTCTCCCACACACTATCCCTTCCCAGCACTTAAGTTCTGTGAAGGTGGGAAGGACAACCTCCAGAGGTCAAGCAGCTGATAGTTACTTTTCACTTTAGAATGGAGAAAAGTCAGCTTTCCATTAGGAAAGACTGACCTGGGCCCTAACTCTTAAGATCAAGCCAGTCTTAACACTTGACCTTCAACTTGACTTTGAATTTCTACCTTGACCAATTTCTATTCCAAGCAGCATTATGGGCCTCAAGAGCATTTCAGAATTTTAGACTCTGCAAGACCCTGAACATCTGGTCCAACCACGCCCAGTTAGAATTATCCCCACCTCTCCATGAGAGGCCAGAAGCTGACTACACTAACATTTCCTCATGGTTTATCTTTTAACCCAACATCTCCTAGTTTCTTGTTTCTCTCCCAGTGGTGACCAGCAGGACCCCAATTACTGTTATGTCCCTCCCCACCTCCAAAGCTGGGAATAGGAATTATGGGCTCTTAAAAGACAGATGTTAGGATTCAGCACAGGTGAAATAAGGCCTTGGGCTATCAGCAAAGATGCTGAGGTGAGTCCTAACTTGCCCTTTTCCAAATTTTAGGATGAATCTGAAGCTGTGGATAGATGGCTCCTGGGCAGGGAAATATGGCCACTTTGCCAGCTCAGCATGTACGTCAACAACAGGGCCTGACAGATAGCCTTACGTGTCCTTTTCTGACTCTCTTGGGTGTGTAAGTTCCCCAGATGAAAGCATCAAATATCCTACCTCCCCTTGGCCCCTCTTGGGCACTTGACAAAGCCCAAGTGTCAGTCGTCTCTCTTACTCTGGGGCAAGACATATTTGAGAGCTGGAGGGATGGCACAGAAGGACTAGAGGTTAAAACATTAAAAACACTGGGGCTCTGACGTGAACCCTCCCTCTCTGCCCACTAGAGCCTTTTATGGGTCATGCAGAACCAGGTGGTGATGGACAGACGATGGAATATGGTCGCCGGCTGTACTTTTCCAGGTTACCTTCTTCTACCCCAGAACACTAAAACTTTGGGCCTAGTGTTGCTAGGGGCAGTGAAGAAGATGCTAGTACAGTTACGGGGCTAAAGAAGAGAGAAGTCGATACCACAGAGAAGTCTGAAGCACCTCATACATAGAGAAGTCAATTTACACAAAGTCTCTAGGGCAGATGAGGGAAAAGTACTCTTGCATTCAATCCTAAACAGGGCTCTTGGGAGCAACTGTGGGTCCCAGGTGACAACTGGGATGAAAGCAGCCTCTGTGCCTTGAATCATGTATTCTCAAATGGATGGGAATGGTCTGACTTTCTCTGTACAGGGTCCAGGATGGATCGCTGGGACTGTGATTTCTGCTAAAGCTTTCACATTTGGCATCTAGAGCTTATCATGCACCAAGGGTTCCTTTCTCAGGAGAGGTAGGTAGTTATGAGCACTGGGCACAGGGAAGAGTGTAAGACTGAAGGAAAGGAAAGAAACAGGCTTTAGCTTAAATAAGATATTGGTAACATGCCCTTGGCCGCGGAATGTAGAAACATTTTATTTCACCCCCGTCATCAAGGCCCACCCTTAAACGAAGAAGAAAGTTTCTGGATGCTAGTCCTGCTCTTCTGGGGCAGCTCTCTGAAAGAAGGGCCCCCACCATATAAGTAGTTTTGGTTCCCACTCTGGACCACAACTTGCGTCTCAGCTTGGCCCACTCATGTAGGGTGGTCTCAGGATCACTAACTTCACCTTGTAGAAAACTGCATTGGTCAGAAATCGGGGCCAAGTTCAGAGAGGCTTAACAATTCCTTATATATTTTTCAAAGTGCTTTTGTTGCATGTTTCATTTTCTGCTATACATGGCAATAAATATTTGTTGCTTTGGTCTGTACAAAGTCTGTGAGGAGGGTAAGAGAGGTGTTATCTAATGGACAAACAATAAATACAGACAACTATCTTGTTTCGAATCCCTCAGACAACAGCAAAAGCATCTGAAAGACCCAGGTCTTTTGATTCATGGTCCAAATTGACACCATACTGCCACCTTTCAAGCTGTCACTCAAATACATTCAGTACCAAGAATCAATGTTCAGGAGTCCCACAATAAGCCTGCATGCCATAGCTTTCTAAAAGAGAATGTGAAAAGTCCCAGCAACTCATATATAGAAAGCTATTTATTTCCTATAGAAAACACCAAAAAAAAAAAGCAAGAAATAGAGAAAAAAAGAAAAAAAATGAAAAAGAAAACAAACAAACAAAAGGTGGTCTTCCCCCAAAAGGCAGGCAGTATGAAAAAAGTCAGACATCTGGTTGCTGGAGTGGAAACAGTAACATTCAGTTAACAATGGAATATTTAAAAAAAATAGTTTTCTTTTCAAATTGTAACCTGTGGTAACACATAGAAAAATGTACTAAACAAGCTTGATATAAAACAGAGTAAAATTTTCAAATAAGCCCAGGGAGAAAGCACAATGTTGGAAAGGATGAGGTACAAGGGAAGAGAAGAAAAGATTTCATACAAAACTACCTATTACAATACAGAAAAAAGTATAAAACGTTCCCATTTTGGAACTTACGTACAAAATGACACTGGCATTGGATCGTTTCACTATCTAGCCTGAGGATCGCTCAGGGTTGGGGGAGATGCTACAAAGAACAAAAGGAATAGCAGGTTTTCAATCTCAAGTTGATCAGTCCAAATTCCACCCGTTTTTCCAGTTGAAAATCTTGCCTCCCTCTGTAACCTCTACCCCTAAGCCAAAATTCATCCAGGCCTCAAAATACTCTGTTAGGAAGTCCACAAACACCCTACACATAGGGGGTGGGATCTGTGCGTGCTGGGAGCTAAATTTGGAAAATGGTAATAAACCTACAGGCTAAAATGGTGAACACATTTAGCCTTACAAAAAAAAAAAAAAAAAAAAAAAAGCATAGTCCTGTGAAATATATATATATATATATTAAATTTTCTGTGGTTAGAAACATATTTAAACTAGCTAGCCACAGACCAAACTAGACCTGCATTCATCCAATGCTGGAATTTTATGCTAAAGACTGAGGTCCTTCTTCTTCTTGGTCAGAAGTAGGCAGCAGTAAAAGTGGTGCCTTGTTGCTCCACTAAACCACTCCCTGGGTGGGTCTTCCCGTACCATGTGTTGTGAGCACATGCAAATCTCTGCTTTTAAGGAAAGGACTGAGACTTTGGGCTCCATCCAAGGCTCAAGTGTTGTGCCTCAGGAGGGGAAGAAGCTACAGATGATAAAACAGTCTTGAACCCGACGGATTTCACAAAGGGGCATATAAATAGGAAAAGTCCTGGAGGAAGGACTTACGCAGGTGCCCCAAAGTCCAGTTTACAGTCACTTTCCTGATGACACATCTTGAAAATCCTGTGTGTATGTATGTGTGCGTGTATATGCTGGTGGTTTTCATCCCTACCTTTTTGCCCACGTCCTTTCCTACCTCTTAATAAGGCCTAACAACAAGAGTTTCTATGAAACCAAGAGTCTTTCCAAGCTTCGCTCAGGCCCCTAATTAGGGACTGCGTGAAGCTGGAGCCCTTTGAAAACAAGATGGCAGAACTGAAGAAGTGAAAAGCAGTCTCTCTCTTCAGCTTAGGGATGTCCCTCACCCCTTTCACAGCACCAAAGTTTCTTTGCAAAAATAGTATCTGAGATACAAAAGGAAAGGCAGATGTGCTTGTGAGTGCATCTCTCCAGGGCCTGGTCCAGGATCAAGGACTTTACAAGAACAGAGGGTTGGGAGCAGCTGTTTCCAAGGTCTCTGGATGTAGACAACAAAGAGCTGGTCCCCCACAAGTCCATGTCTGCTAACTGAGACAGTCTTCACAAGAGCTTTCGGTGGAGGATTTCCCAGACCATTCGCTTCCGGAAGTACGGCATGTGTTGCTGTAGGGACACAGAGACACCCTAATTTTCATTTCTTGTACGCAGACCCAACACTCTTTTCCTTCCTGAGGTTTTTTAACTAAAATAGTCTCAGCTGCATTCTTGGTCTTTCAAACTGCTCATTCTTGATTGCACATGATTTTTTTCTTTCTATTGCTCTTTTTTCTATTACTATCCCTATGACTATTCTCCATTGTTGTAACCTTAGAAGTTTTATTGGGCATTGCCAGGAGTCCCTAGGCTATACCCAAATGTCTCCAAGAATTTTGAGAATGGTGTCTACCAAGTCCTCTGTGTTGAACTTTTAAAAGGATATGAGATTTGAGGCCTGAAAATCAAAAACTCAATTTTAGGGGAAGAGTTATGGGAATGCCAAGCGTTAGCTCCACCCAAGGGCTATGATGGAAAAATCTGGTAAAGTGTTAATTTAAACAGAAGTAAATGGTTAAGTGGAGGACATAGATTACACCATCATCTCTAGTCTCAAACCACTCTGCTCTCTGAAGGACCACGTGGACAGAAATAAACAATCACAAACTACGAGGAGACCGATTAGCTGCATCAAGTGAGGGGCAGGCGAGGAAGGCAGCATAACAAATTACATTAGGAGATTGAGATGTGGCCTGTTCCAAAATTTAACTGCTGTCCAAATAAAAGGAAACTGAAGGAAACCTGCTCTGGTCCCAGTTCTCTGCTTCTAATAGGATTTGAGGTAGGTGGGGGAGACAGGCAGGGAAGAAGGCTCTGCTTATTGCCCAGGGTTCCCTGACTACAGTATGTGATGTGTGGTAACCCGGGATGTGGCCTATCACTAGCCTTCTTTTTCTTGTGACATGGCACAGGCAGTCTCCTCCCAAGTTATGAGAGCTATACAGAGGCAGAAGCGGAGCCCCCTAAGTGGAACAAGTGGAGAGAAAAACATCTATCGGGCAACCTGGAGCTAGGGTGGTCATAGAGCTCCCTCCCGATGGCTCGGCTCACCTGTGTGAAGTTGATTGGTCTGTCTTTGGTAATGCAGTCAGCATATTTGCAGGCAAACATGCCACAGTCACTTCCATTCATCTGCTGTGGAATTTCCTGAAAGTCCGGAAATAACAAAAAGGTGACATCTTTCCAAGCTTCCTTCTTTCTTATTTGATTATAAATGAGAACCAAAGGATATACATTTTACAAGTTTCCCTGAATTCTGAAGAAATGACCCCGGTCCCCCATTCAGGACAACAGAGGCTCAGAGAAAAAAAAAAATGCAGCATGTCAGTCAGGCTTGTGTACGTCATATTAATTATACAGGAGACTAAGACTTCCACGATACCCAGTGTGTAAAAACAGGTCCCTCCCACAAGGGCCAAACAATCTGCAAACATTAACCACAGAAATCAAAAGCTTGGCAAAATAGCTGGGCATTTAGAAAAACTAGTTCTTCATAAGAAACACATTACTAGGTTTCCCACAGAAGTTTACTCTATCTTCCCCACGGAACCACACGACCAAACAGAAGGTCCCTGGGGACCAAATAGTGAAATCCTTTTCTTTCCCATACCCTATTCTTAGGATTTCCATCTCATCAAGACAAAATGTACCTGGCTTTTCTTGCTGAAGAGCTGCCAGCCATTGGTGTCAAACTCTTTCCTTTTCTTGTCAATGCTTTCTTGCTTTAGGTATTGCCTAAAGGTATTGGGAGAGAATGAGGTGAGCTTGGGGAACACTGATGGCACTTGCTGCTCAAAGGATAGGGCTGACAACCCTTAGAAAGTTTTCATCTGCACTTCTAAGGAACACAGTATACATTGCTGGGCAAGGAATCTCTGGACTGCTAAGTTTCCTTTGGAAGTCCCACAATTCGCTCCTGCTCTGTCAGCCCAAGAGAAACATGACCTCTGCCTCTGATACCCAGGCTCTTCTACCTACTGCCCCTCCTGAAGAACAAGTTTTTATTCTTTTTCTTGGTTTACATGGTCCTTCAGAACTCAGTCTAATAGAAGAAAAATGTTTCTCTGGCAATATCGAGGTCTTTATTTATGATCTTGATTCTCTTATGTGAAAATTCAATCCAAAACAACCTGTTGAGTGCACACCTCATACAGAGTACTTTTCTTAAGTGCAAACTGCTCACTATTCTGGAACCTACTTCCTCCTGGCCACCAGAGTGGTACAGTGAGAAACAGACATTTTAGTAAGAGAAATAGATGGTGTATAAAGAGATGTGCATTTTGGTTCCCAGTTGAATTGCTAACTAGTGGGACCCGAGCAAATCAGAATCACCTGTGGTTTCTTCATCTGAAAAATTATGTTGGAGTAGATGATTCCTAAGTAGTGATAGTGATTCTATCTATCTGTCTGTCTGTCTGTCTATCTACCAATCTACGTATGTATGTATGTATGTTATGTATGTATGTATCTGTCTATCTATCTATGTACCCACTCTCTATTTTAGCGCACCGAGACAGTAATTATCCCCATTAGGGCATACTTTTGGTATTATACTATTATTAAACTTTACTTACTTTATGGAAACTATCCATTCTTACTCAATATAAAGATTTCCTTTATTCATCACTCCACTGAATGTATCGGAGAACTGAGTTCAACAGCTAAAAAAACACAACACATACCCAGCACCAAATTCTTCTGTCCTCAACTCCCTACTTACAAGAGGATTCTGCAGGCTTCGTTATTTATCCCACCCATAGAGTCGTAATAGGTAATATTCTTCTTTCTAAAGTCCACAACCTAGGAATAAAAAAATATGTGTATTTATGAAGTGAAGAAAATTGATTTCTCAGTTTTTCCCTTTCCTGGAACTTGGAAACTTCCACCAGATTTTCTATGAAATCATGACAAGTTTGATGGATACTGTGCATTATACCTTGCTTAATCTGCAGAGGAAAGAAGAATGGGTGGGGCTCATCAACAAGTGGCCCCATTCATTGCCCTGAAACCTTTTTCTAGTATTCAGGTTCTCCATCTGCAATATGGGCAACACTGAAGACATAATGTACTCTTCATAGAAAGTTGAATGAGATCATTTCCACACCTTTTCAGAAAGATGGCAAAAGATTCTAGGTTTTGTTTTCTTTCTTTTTTCTTTTCTCTCCCTCTCCTCCCTCCCTTCTGTTTTTTTTGGGCTGCACCTGTGGCATATGGAAGTTCCCAGGGAAGGACACGAATCAGAGTTGCAGCTGCCAGCCTACACCACAGCCACAGCAATGTGCGATCCATGCCACATCTGCAACCTACACCATAGCTCGGGGCAACGCCGGATCCTTAACCCACTGAGCAAGGCCAGAGGTCAAACCTAAATCCTCATGGTCACCAGTTGCGTTCGTAACACACTGAGCCACAGTGGTAACTCCCAGGTTTGGTTTTCTTTACCTGGAGAATTTCCTTTTGGCTTTATGCTGTTCAAATGTAATTCAAAACACACTGTGCAATAACTTTTATATATTTGTTAATATTTAAGCTAATGTATCCATGGTTCTCCGAATCATAAAAATATTAAATTACGAAGTATGCAAGGCAAGTCATGATTAGGCAGAAAATAATAATCACAGAATCCGAGTTGGCAGCATCATTAAGAAGTCATTTTTCCTCTCTATGCCTTGCCTTAAGCCTGCTTTGATTCATAACTCCCTTTTTAAATATTTCCAGAAAAGGAAATTCCATAGCTTTCTTCAAAATTTAAGTAACCCCCACTCTTGACAGGGAGCTCATTGACCTATCCAGTTTTTGTTTGTTTGTCTTTTTGCTTTTTTAAGGCCACACCTGAGGCATATGTAGGTTCCCAAGCTACAGGGTGAGTCACAGCTGCAGCTGCCGGCCTACACCACAGCCACAGCAACTCAGGATCTGAGTCTCATCTGTGACCTACACCACAGCTCATGGCAACACCTTACTGAGTGAGGCCAGGGATGGAAACCAAATCCTCATGGACACTAGTTGGGTTGGTTACCATTGAGCCACAATAGGAACTCCCCGATCCACCCAATTTTTAGACAACTAAATGCTACTCTTTCTCAATCATCCAGTGAAAATGTAGAACTAATACTCACCACTCTCTGTGTATTCTATAATTACAGATTTCTTTTATCAAAAATAAAAGAGGTACTCACAGCAAGACACCAGTGCACTCCCAGGTGAATGGGCACCAAAAGAATATCAACAGAAAAGACATCCACTTTCTTTGTCCAACGTTTCACTGCTTGATAACCAGCCGTTTTTAACTTAGTGAAAAAAAAGGTATTAAATGCATGTACACTTGGCATTCCTTTCTCTTTACTTCGCTCCATTAGCATATTCATGTAAAAATTGATGATCTATGGGAAGAAAGTATATATATTAAAACAGATACTCCAGCCTTTGAAAACAGTAATGTTGTAAGAAGGAAACACCATTCCTATATTGCATAGCATAGGAAAGAGAGTTGAGGTGGTTATAAATAGTGAAAACAGGGAAAGCTGATATATACATATTTATATTTATATTTATATATTTACATATATATATATATAGGGTTCAGGATACATATGGGCAGATGTTGGCCAGACTTGTAGAAGACTGAAGATTAGGGTAAAAAAAAAACAAACAAAAAAAACCCCAAAAAAACAACTAGAGAATGAGAGGGAATTGGCGCTATAATGTGAGACTCAAGAGAAAAGGAAAGAGTACAAGCAGTTTAATAAGGCACATTAGCAGCTCCCTTAATCCTTTGGGTCTTTGAGCCATTTAAATAAATCCTGAGCTCCGAATATACTGTTAATAAAGCTAAGATCAGCAGTTCAGTCCTTCTATGAAGGTCTCCTGATTTTGCACAAAGATAGAAAACTCTGCTCCATGACCAAAGATTGCATTTTCAGCCTAATAAGCCACTGAGCAGAAGCAAACTGTTGTGGTTTCAAGCAGAACTGAGTGACAGGATAAACCATCAACTATACTGGAAAAACATCTCTGAAGTGATAGTAGCTTAGCAATGTTGCTTGTACAGAGGCAGACATGGATATAGTATAACCTACATTACATGAGACTTGAAAGTAAAACCACAAACATGAAGAGTGAAACTCTCCCCCAGAATCTGTACAGTTAGCTTTCTCATTTTTGTTGACTCCACTTAAGCCTCCAATATGAGGCAAGTATGAGTGCAAGAAATTAAAATGCTTAATGTTCTGTTGGCAGAGATATGTTAAAATATGTTAATGAAATAATGTGTTCTCTAATAGTGACTATGTTGTCCGTGGTTCCTTTAGGTCCAAAACTCCTTGGTACTAAAGCTTGGAAGTTACTGTGCCGGAAGTTACTGCATACTTACTTCATGTGGCCAATTGAGGTCAGACCAGAGTCTGTCAACTGCAAGGAATGAATGGGCTAACTGATCCACGGCTTGGAAATATGACTAAGAAAACAGGCACATTTTTCAGAATGCTTTTTGGGGAATGGGAAAACGCCCCCGTCCTTTGACAAATATTTACACACTAGGATGCCAGAGCAGTGAGCTACTGTCCAACAGTAGGCAACTACATACTGAGTAGGCAGCAGGGAACACTGCCAGGAACACACCGGAGCATGGTCTAGACTAGAGAAAGGGCCTACAGATGAGGATGCCTAGGCAGTTGCAAGGAAACCACATTCACCATGAGGCCGGGCTCTGAGGGTGGTGGTGGGGAAAGCTAGAACTGAAGAAAGACACTGTTATGCCTGAATCTCTGAAGACTGAGCTACAGGCCCAGAGAACTCAGGTTGTGGTTAGTTCTCTGCCTGGTGTGATATCCAATAAGTAACTGGAGATGAATTATTTAAATGATAATGAATCAAGACACAATTACGATCACAGATTTCTCAAATCCAGGTTTTCAATCTAACTCTGCCCCAAAGACAATGGTGCTAAAGGATGCTTCTAGGCTTGTGAAGACAGCCTGGAATTCAAGAAGATCTGCCCAACAAGCACAGATTTCCTGGCTATAATCTGAATTCCCGAGTGAAAGAAAATCAGCCAGAAGGGACTGATTCCTCTAGTATTCCATTTTTTTTTTTTTTTGCATTTTAGGGCCGCACCCGCAGCATACAGAGGTTCCCAGGCTAGGGGTTGAATCGGAGCCACAGCTGCCAGCCTACATGACAGGCACAGCAACGCCAGATTCGAGCCGCGTCTGTGACCTACACCACAGCTCACAGCAATGTCGGATCATTAACCCACTGAGCAAGGCCAGGGATCAAACCTGCAACCTCATGGTTCCTAGTTGGATTCGTTAACCACTGCGCCACTGTAGGAACTCCTCCTCTGGTATTCTATCCCACAATATTAGCCATGTTATGAGGCTAAACCCTCCAATCCAAGGGGTGAACAGGCAGACAATCTGTCAGTCACTGTAAGCCAAATCCTCCATTGGGCAGACAAGTTAAATATATTACAACAGGCAATAAGGATTTAAGGTGGAGGTGGAAGGAATCACAGGGAGGTAAGGACAGTCAAGCATATCAGAGCCACAGAGATCTATCTCATCTCCCCAGGTGTCCAGCTCATCTCCCCAGGTGTCCATCAGAGGGGTATATCACCTTTGGGATCATTAACCTAAAGTGAAAAGGATGACATAAATGAGTGTCATGCCACACATGGCTATCCCATTTTTCAGGAGGAAAGAGTTTCAGAAACCAATTAAGTCTAGCTTGAGTTGTTTCTTATTTTATTATTTGAGAGTAGACTATAAAGCGAAGACCAAACTAAGTGAGCAGGAACCTAGTGATCAGGATACCGCATTGAGAACCCCTTTTCCATTGCTTTAGTTCTGCCTCCAACCAAGGTTTCTCCACTGAGAGGGAAATGGCTTCCTCCAAAGTCAGCTCATTAACTAGCTCTAGGGAGTGATCTGGGTTCCTTTTCATTTACACTGTATCCCATTAGGAGGGAGCTTGGTGGCCTCAATGTTCCCTCCTATTAGCCAAGGATGTGTAATCTGACATCTGAGGCAGATTTTAGATCCAAGTTTCTCTCCTCAGTTTTTCAGCTATTAGTCTGTCCAAATGAGGAAAACTGCCATAGGTCTGCCAAGACACAATCATACCAAAAAAACAACCTAGGAAATTAGGAGAACAAAAAGAATCCTACATGTCCTCTCACAGAGGAGGGCTGAAGATGAAGGAAAAAAAAAGACAGAAGAGATCACAGTGTTTAAGATGAAAGTGAAGCAGTGACAGCACTGCTTGTATTTTGTGAAGACAAGGGTCTCTCCCCTTCAATGGTGACAGCCTTTCTGCACACAGAGTTCTCTTAGTTCCAGAAGATCTTAAATTCCCTTTGGAATAGGTGGCTAAGAGTGGTAAATCAGCCCTGTGCCTATTGGTCACTCTTTTGGGGGCCCACACTTGCCTCTCTTTGCTGTGGCTTCTAAAGAGCTGCCCTTCCTGCTGCCTTCAGAGCCTTGGCCCTGAGCGCCTGCTTGTCTATGCAGTCCTGTTAGGGGGTGGAATGGTTGTTTATAGTGTCTTGTTTCTTAGTGATTTTATTTGAAGAGCTGCCAGGCTGAAGTTGAAAAAAGCTTCTCTTTAAAAGAAAACCCTACTATATTTTCAAACTAAGGAGTCAATCCTTTTCCTGTACGTTACCACAATGACATAAATGACTATTGCTATTTGTATCTTCCTTCTCATGCAGTAAACCAGCCAAACTACTGTTTTCTCATGCATTTCAAAGAAGTAAAACATTTCACTAACAGTCAAGTCCTGACTTTTAACCCTTCCCAATTTCACACTCTGACCCTTATAATTAGCTTAGGAAAAAAAATGTTCTACAAGTCCTGGGTATGACAGTGTTTCTGAGCAGAAACCAAGATTACTTTTAGGGGGGAGTTCCTTTCATGGCTCAGCGCTAATGAACCCGATTAGGATCCATGAGGATACAGGTTTGATTGCCTAGCCTCACTTCAGTGGGTTAAGTATCCGGCATTGCTGTGAGGCGTGGTGAAGGTCACAGTTGCAGCTCGGATATGACATTGCTGTGGCCATGGCATGGCCGACAGTTGCAGCTTCAATTCAACTCGTAGCCTGGGAACTTCCATATGCCCTGGGTATGGCCCTAAAAAGACAAAAAAAGAAAAAAAAATTACTTTCAGGGGGGAAAAAAGATGTTTTTCCTATTTTACCCTTCTAGATGTTTCCCCCACCTCTTTATTCTGATTTTTTAAATTAGAATGTCAACCACACTGTCAGCCTTGTCAACCACAAAACCCAAAAGACCTACCAAGCAACAGTACCTGAATATTATGATTCAGAAGGTCGCTAAGATCTAACCTAATAACATCATAGAAACCAAGAGGGCAGACTTCACATAAACTCTATGTTATTGCATCTCTCACTGTGACCAGGATTTTTTTCACGTGTAAATTCAAGTAACAAATTATTAGAATTACTGCCAAAGTTTTAGAGAAAGACAGGCAGGCAACATCTATTTTTATGGAGCCATGAAAACTGTAATTACTATTCTCCCTGTGGCCTCACATAAATCCCTGTTTATCAAAGAACTAGTTCTATTAAGAAACACTTGAAAGAGGTAAACTATAACGATGTGGATTCTTTCACTGAGTCATGTTAAAAATAACACTATTCTGATTGTGTTATTCCACATGTAAGGGTGCAGAGCATATGGGAGACCCACCATATTCATTCACTAAACCAATTTATCTCATTCTGTCTAGTTTTTTCCCCTTCATCACAATCTTTTTTTATTTTCTAGGGAAAACCTGTTCCCTGTGCTAGTTTTGTCTAGCTGGACTTAATGTTTTGCAAGTCATTTCCTCTCTTACTGAGCATCATTTAGATTTAACTTCTCCTTGGAAACAGTTAATCATTGGGAGAGTGGTGATGAAATCTCCAATAGTAATTATAGATTTGTCTATTCCCCTTTCTGTTTTTTTCAGCTTTTGCTTCATGTTGTATTTTGAAGTTCTGTTATTAGATGCATACATATCTAGGCAGTTAATCTTCTTGATGAACTTATCCTCTTATCATTATGAAATGTCTATCATTGGAACATTCTATGCTCTGAAATCTACTTGGTATGACATTATTATTGCTACTTCATTTTTTTTTGTTTGGTGTTTGCATGGCATATTTTTCCATCCTTTTACTTTTAACCTTTCTGTGTCTTCACATTCAAAATAGGTTTCTTGGAGTTCCTTGGTGGCCTAGCAGGTTAAGGATCCGGTGTCATCACTGCTGTGGCTTGGGTCACTTCTGTGGCACAGGTTCAATCCCTGGCCTGGGAACTTTCGCATGCTGTGGGCAAGGGCAAAAAAAAAAAAAAAAAAAAATCTTTCTTATAGACAGATTTTTTTACCTAATCTGACAATCTCTGCCTTTTAACTGGATGTTTAATTTATATTGTCCAATGTGGTAGCCACTAGTCAAACTGACTATAAAACACTTGAAATATGACTAATCTAAATTGTGCTGGTTAATGTGCTCTAAGTATAAAATGCACGCATTTTAAAGAGAAGGTAAAATATCTCATTAATAATATTTTAGCATTTATTACATACCGAAATAACATATTTTATATATACTAGGTTAAAACTTCAAATTACATACATGGCTCATGTTATATTTCCACTGGGCATGCTGGGTTAGATCGTTTATGGATAATGTGATTGAGATGGTTGGGTTTAAATCTACCATTCATGTTCTTTTTTTCTATTTGTCCCATCTGCTCTGCTTTTCTATTTGCCTCTTCTTTTTCTGCCTTCCTCTGGATTGAGGTTTTTTTTTTTTGGCCATGCCCATTCCATGTGGAAGTTCCTACGCCAGAGATCGAACTCGAACCACAGCACTGAGAACAAGCCACAGCAGTGACAACGCTGAATCCTTAATTGCCAGGCCACCAGGAAACTCCAGGATTGAGTATTTTTAAATTCAATTTTATCTCCATTATTGCATTGTTTTTTTTTTTTTTTGGCTGTGCCCACAGCATGTATAAGTTTCCAGGGATCAAACTCACACTACAGGACCTCCTGCTGTGGCACAATGGTACTGGCAATGCCTTGAGATCTCTGAGACATAGGTTCAATCCTCGACCTGGCACACTGGGTTAAGGATCCAGAGTTGCCGCAACTGTGGCTTAGGTCTCAACTCCGGCTTGGATCTAATCCTTGGTCCAGGAGCTCCATAGGCATGGGCGGCCAAAAATGAAAACAAACAAACAAATCCACACTACAGCAGCAACCCAAGATGCTGCAGGGACCTGCTGTACCACAAGGGAACACCTTCATTACCGGCTTATTAACGATACCTTTTTGTTTTTAACTAGGATTTACATACCTTTCACTTACCATAGTCTATCTTCACATAAACTTATACTACTTCATGTATTGTGCAAGAATCTTATATAAGTATGTACTTCCATTTCCCCTCTTTGTGTTGTTATAAATTTTACTTCAACATGTTAAAAAACCCACAGAATGTTCACTTTTTTTGTCATTCAGAGATATTAAAAAATGAAATTGAAACTTCTACCTCATTATTTTTCTTCTGCCTGGGAATATCCTTTAATATTATAGAAGAGATTTCTGGTGATGAATTCTCTCAGCATGTTTGCCTAGAAGAGTACAGTTTTATTTTTTTGAAAGATATATTTGCTGGTACAGAAATTAGGTTGAAAGTTGTTTTTTTTCCCCTTCACTACTAAAGACGTAGCGACATTCTCTTCTGGCCTACATAGTTTCTGACAAATCTTTGTTCCTCTGTACATAACATGTTTCATTTCTTTTGGTTGCTTTTATTACTTTTCTCTTTATCAGTGCTTTTCAGCGACTGAGTTATTATACATTTCAGTATGGTGTTTCTTCTACTTGGGGTATACTGAATTTCTTGGATCTCTTGGTTCCTATTTTCAAATTTGGAAAATCTGCCACTAGTATTTCTTTAAACGTTTCTTCTGACCCCACTTACACACTCCCTTTCCTTTTGGGACTTCGATTACATGCTTAGACTGCTTGACACTGTCCCAGAGCTCAGTGATGCTCTGGTCACCTTTTGTTGAGCCTTTTTTCTGTTTCATTTGGATGGTTCCCATTGCTCTATTTCAAGTTCAATAATTTTTCCTTCTGTGGTGTCTAATCTATTAATCTCATCTCATGAATTTTCTTTTTTATTCCAGGTACTGTATTTTTCACCTCTAGAAGCTCAATTTGGGTCTTTTTAAAAACCTTCCACTTTTTTGGAGTTCCTGTTGTGGCTCAGTGGTAACGAACCCAACTAATAACCATGAGAACACAGGTTTGATCCCTGGCCCTACTCAGTGGGTTGGGGATCCAGCGTTGCTGTGACCTGTGGTGAAGGTTGCAGATGTGCTTGGATCTACACCTGTGCTGTCGTATAGGCCAGCAGCTGAAGCTCCGATTCAACCCCTAGCTTGGGACCATCCATATGCCACAGGTATGGCCCTAAAAAGCAATAAATAAATAAGCAAATAAATAAAATCTTCCATTTTTCTCCCCATAATGTCCACTTTCCTCTACTTTCCTAAACACGTGGAATATGTTTATGATACCTGCTTTAGTACCTCTGATGGCTAATCCTATCATTTTTATCTTTTTCTGGGTATTTCTACAGTTACTATTTTTTCCCTGTTATATTTTTTTTTCCACTTTGCATGCCCAAGAATTTTTAAACTGATGCTAGACATTGTGCATTTCACATTGTTGGGTTTTATTGCTACTAGAATTTGCTTTATTCCTTTAAATATTGTTGGGCTTTGTTCTGTGTATGGTTAAGTTATTGGATCAGTTTCAAGTTTTCAAGGCTTGTTATCATGGATTCAGAGCAGCCTTTATTCCCTGGCCACTCTGGTCCCACTCCTGAGGCAATGCCCTTTTGAGGACTCTATTCAATGTCCCAGGAATTTCCTACTCTAGCTGGTTGGAACATGAACTATTCTTGGCACCTGTGTTAGCTCTCAGACTTCAGATCCCTTCTTTCTGGTAGCTCTTTCCCCAGCTTCTGGTAGTTTCTTCCCATGTATGTACAGATCAGCACTCAGTTAAAGATTCAAGGAGGGCCCTCTGCACATCTCTGGAGCTTCTGTTTTGTAGAGCAACATCCCCTCCAGTATTTACCTCACAAACCTTAGCCATGCTGGCTTCTCTGAACTCTTCTCCACTCAGCAAGACTGCTAGGTACTGCCAAGTTTTACCAACTCTCTATCCTCCATATACCACCCTAGTAAGCAGGAGAAATCATAGGCTCATCCTTTTCATTTCCCTTCTCTCAGGAATCACTGTTATCTAGTGTCTGAAAATTGTAACTTCATGTTTTATATAGTTTTCAAGTTGAAACGAGTAAATTTGATCCATTTTATTCTATCATGGCCAGAAGCTGAAGTCAGATGCATTTACTTGTATGCCTAAATAATTTCCACATATTTCTAAATTTATCTGATGCTTTATGAAACAACTAGGCTAAGAAGGAGAATCATTGGGCCATAAAGAGAAACATAAAGCCCAAAGCAGTTCTCTCCTCAGGATCACTAACCTAAAATCTCAGAGTTGGATTCCAAAAGTTATTCAACTCAATCTCCAGGAAATAATAAATAATTTCTAATATCGACATCCACTTTTTTCGGTGTGGGGGGTTGCTTTCTAGGGCTGCACACAAGGCATATGGAGGTTCCCAGGCTAGGGGTCAAACTGGAGCTGCAGCTGCTTGCCTACACACCACAGTAATGCAGGATCCGAGCTGCGTCTGCAACCTACACCACAGCTCACAGCAACACCAGATCCTCAACCTATTGAGAGAAGCCAGGGATTGAACCTGCAACCTCATGAGTCTTAGTCGGATTCGTTTCTGCTGAGCCATGACAGGAACTCCTAGATGTTTCTATTAATAACCAGTCACCTGGTACAGAAATCCAATATTTTGTATTCTTTACAAGGCAGCCAGTTCCCACATTCCAACTTTGAGAAGTTCCATTTTCTTATAGTGAAGTAAAATGTTAATCTGTTGATCATTAGTCCTTTGAAAGCTATGAAGAATTTAACTATTCGCTTATATATCAATCCATTTTTGAAAACATATTGGAAAGCCTACTGTATGAACAGATACTGTGACCTACTCTTCTTTTATGAAAGAGACCAGAGAAAGGGTGGCCTAATGGTTTTCTGTACATATCCCAAATATAGGCTTTCTGGATTTTATTATCCTTATAAACTAAACGTGATCACTTTCATTTTTAGGATCTTATATTTCTTGTCTATAAAATGGTAGAAATAATGTGTCAATCACATTATTTTGGAGAAAGTTTTTTTATTATTACTATTTTTTTTTTTTTGGTTGCACCCATTGTATGGGGAAATCCCTGGGTCAGGGACCAAACCCACACCACAACAATGACCTAAGCCATAGCAGTGACAACGCTGGATCTTTAACTTGCTAGGCCACCAGAGAATTCCCTATTTTGGAAAAAGTTTGAATGCAGCCTATAAAACTGACATGAGATACAAAAAGAAATGTTTATTAATGAAAATATTTATTTGAGGGAAGGACAACAGGACAGAAGAGAGGGTAAATTACTTGCCAAAGACTGAGAGTTCACAATTGGGAGACAAAATTAAGTATTTTTAAGTGAGTATGAATACTTAAGGATATCTACTAATTCACCATCAAAATATTACAAGCTTTCTAAGGGCAATAACTCTGAGAGTACGGTTCTTTGAAAATGGTGCTTTTAAAAACAGTATTAAAGTACTTATCAAAATAGTTCTTATTACCATCATGGACATGTGAACTGGCACCTGCTTTTCAAGGTTAACATTATTCTGAATTCAGGAGAAAAGCACTCCTTACTAAAGTTATGGATAGGTGTGGTAGAGATAAAATAGACGAGGAATCTTTCCTTCCCCTCAACTCTTCTAAATAATGTAATTTCCATTAACTCTGCTTGCTAAAAAAAAAAAAAAAAAATCTATCTTCTGATGGGCCCAGGGAATGGAAAGTATGTCCTGGTGAATCCTGGTGAATGCTGCCTCTGTAAGGAAGCTCAGTGAGGTAAATGCCACAGTATAGAGTAAGAACTCAGCTCATGTCCTTCTCATTGCTGCCCCCTAGAAGGTTCTGCATGATACAACAAACAAGCTACAATCCTTCCCATTTAGCAGTGGCAGGCAAAAACAAAACAAAACAAAACAAACAAACAAAAAAAACAAGGCGAGAGACCACGGATTAACATCTCCAAATCAAAAACACTTAATTGATGGAAATTTTTGACTGTATATTTTGTGTGCATGTGTGCTTTTTTTAGGGCCACACTTGCGACATATGAAAGTTCCCAGGCTAGGGGTCGAATCAGAGCTACAGCTCTGCTGGCCGTGCCACGGCCACAGTAATGCTAGATGTAGATCCAAGCTGCACCTGCAACTTATGCCACAGCTTGCAGAAAGGTCAGATCCTTAATCCACTGAGGGAGGCCAAGGATCAAACCCGCATGCATCTTCATGAACACTAGTCAGGTACTTAACCCACTGAGCCACAATGGGAACTCGTACTTTTGACTGTTCTTAACTTTCATTTTGGCCTTTGATTTGGTGAGCTCTTTTTTCTCCACCTAATATTTGACCCAATGTTCTAATATCACTATTCTGAGCCAAAAGAAGCAAGGGCTCTTGTTTCCCCTGAAGCAAGACTGCATCAAACTGTACCTTCCTTACTATACTTGGTCAAAGATATTATTCAGGGAGTGATGAACTTCTCAAATTTATAACTTATAAGCACACCAGTGGCAAAGAGAATGGGGCTAGTCCAGTTAGCCCCACAGAAAATCAAATTACTGGACCATATACATGTCTCAAATTTTATACATCTAATCTTGAAACAGGATCCAATTTAAGATTCTAACTCAGTATGATACAATATATAAAACCCAAAACTTGAGTCTGAATCCTGGCTCTGCTAGTTACTAGCCATGTAAACTTGCAAGTTTCTTAATCTTTCTATGCCTGTCAAATGGAGACGATAAAACTATAGTATCTACCTCCAAGGACCGTGGTGACTACGACATGAGTAGAACACATAAAACTCTTAGAACAGTGCAACAGGTGGTAAATGCCCCAAAGACATTAGCCAATATTATATTTGGAAGGTCTTAAACAATACAAGACCAGGCTACAGGTATCTAGAACATCTAGTGCTTACTATATTATCTAAAAATTCTCCATATTATGAAGCTTATGTACACCCAATATATCAAGCACGGATGCTCCTAGTGGACCTAAGGAAGGAAGCAGGTACTTAGGGAAAAGCTGCAACCCAGTTCTCTTCTTTTGCTGTGAAAATATCCTTCTGAAATATAACACACTCCTACAGGTTTAGGAACAGGAAAGGTCAGTTTAAAGAGTCTAAAGTAACTAATCTACTTAAAATAATTAGAACTTTCAGGAGCCGAGGGCCATAACTTTTTTTAACCCAATACATCAAATATTTAATAACACAGCTTCTTCAATGTCAGTTTAAAAAATATCATGTAAAAATATAGGCTATTTGGAAACCTTATCACTCATAACCTAAGTGACCTAAGTGGAGATGGAAGGGTAGAAATGGGTTCCTATATGGAAATCCCAAAGCACTCCTTCGTACTGCAACATGGTTAGCTACTAAACATTTGCTCAAAAGAGATGAACTGCAGGGAAGGTGCCTTAAGACAGTGAGAATACTAATGAGTGAATGTCCTCTCCCTCAGTGTCCCAATATTCAATACATAAAATGGTAAATGACCAGTTCTTGGACATTAAGGTATATAAAAAAATCACCTAAGATATTTGTTTAAAAAAATGCATATCTCTATCACACTGCCTCATACTTATTCAGGAGAATGGAGAGGCCAGTGAGAGCTGATTCTGAAACAGGTCATTTGAGGACCACATTATAAGAAACAGTAAAATAATGCCTTAGTTTCCACTTAAGGTTCACTTACTATTTGGATATAAAAACAGGTGTGAGATTACCTCATCATTGAGCCAGTTCAGGTGGTTTAGAGTTTGAATATCTTTGCGTGTAATGGTCAAGCGGAATGCTTCACTCAGAACTTCATCCTGGTTCCCATTACGAAACACATTCTTTATTTCTTTCTCCATTTCCTACGGAAACAAGAAGTATCAGAGATCAAGCGTAGATGGCCTCAGACATACTAGTTTTTCACCAAGCCCCAGGCAATCTCCAGCTCTTATTATATGTCACTAATCAAGTGTTTACTTCTTAACATTTTGGTTTCTGTTCCTTCCAGTAATCGCCTCGATTATTTCCTCCCAAACTATCTTGTCTTCCCTTCTTTTTATCAACATATTTCAGACCCTTGTTTTGTAATCCTGAAGGTATAATATTTTATATCTTTGGCCCAAACAATTTCCTCAGAAACAGAATATTTTTCAAAGGTAATAAAAGAGAGTAAAGGTAATGTCTTTTAGACACATTTTTCTAGAAAAATTTGTTTTATTTTTTTAATGTAAAAATGTGGAATTCAGTACAGCTTTAATAAATGTGTTATACTAACCAACAATATGAGTTTTCTCAAACAGAAGAATGAATTAAGGAGCACATTATCTTTAAATACATGCAGACTTCTATGTATTTACCAAATTTTTATAGAGTTTTTATTACTTAAGAAAAAGGGTAAGGCTCAGCCTACTATTTGATGTCAAAGTACTGTACACATGCATTAAGTTAAAATATACATGAAATGAAACACAAATTTATTAAGTGCTTTTTCACTAAAGTCACTAAAAGTCACCTCATAATTCTTTCCTCAATTTTTAATAATCCCTTAAAATAAAGCCAAGACTAGTATGCAATACAAATGAAGGCAGGAATATACAATTTAAATACCAGATGTTTTACTAATGTTTGAAATTTGTCCAAAGAACTCTTTTTTTAATAGTCACACCTGCAGCATATGTAAGTTCTTGGGCCAGGGATGGAATCCAAGCTGCAGCTGTGACTATGATGCAGCTGCGGCAATGCTGGATCCTTTAACCCATGACACCAGGCCAGGGATCAAACCCACACTGCTGTAGCAACCTGAGCTGCTGCAGTCAGATTCTTAACCCACTGGACCACAGTGGAAACTCCCCAAAGAAATCTCTCTAAACTCAATACTTGCAAGTGCAGGAATTTATAATATATAATTTACCTCTGTGATTTCAGGAAATTCATCTTCATTATCAGTTAATTTATGACCTTTTTTTCCTGTTTCTTGAGCGATCGTGACAGGGATCTCCTTTTCAAGAGGCACACGAAGATGCAGTTCTACTGAATCATGTACTGAATGTTCTTGTTCCTGCAGTCTCTGAAAGACAGAACTTCAAAATAAGTGGAATAAAGAAATATACTATTTGTCTATGTACACCGAACAGTACTAACTGGAGAGACCAAGAATATATTCCCCTTACTATACAATGCTAGACTACCACTCTATCTTGCAATTACAACAGTTTTGATCCCAAATTCAGGTGGCCTTACAAATTAGTTTCAACTTGGATGTGCTATTCATTTATTATCTCAGGAAATTTTTTTACCTGGTTTTGAAGCTGTAATGCCAGTGCTTTCTGCTCTTCAATTTGGCGCAATCTTTCCCGTGCTCGAGAATCATAAACACTAGTTCTAGGAAATTCAAAGGAATGTGACACAAATTCAGACCACTCTCAACATCAAGAACACTGCTGATGGACAATTAGCATTACATATAAAACCCTCATATAGAAAATATAAAATCCTTACACTAACCTATCACCACACGTACTTTAAGACAAAGTGAAACCACAAGGTGTTACTGAAATCATCCTATTGTTTTGAAATGATGAAAATCGCTAGTTTGTTGCTAAACATAAACAAGTGACTTTTGCGGACATCCCTAAATGTGTAGTCCTTTAAAAAAAAAAAACCTGCTTCTAAAATTATGGAGAAAGTGAAGCTTCATTCTGGAAATTCAAAACTGAGACTGAATCCCAAAGTAGAAAATAATACAAGATGTCACTGAGATTTTAGTTCAAATATTGTACATATGACACAAAAGAAGAACTATGGGTTTTTCTCTTTTTCTTAAAAAAAAAAATCAACAGGACCAGGGGGTTTGGCTAACTCAAAGTGAGTTCTTAAAACTAGAGACTAAACTTTCAGTGATACTGCAAACTACAAAAATACCAATTATTCAAAAAATTTGTTTTATCAATGTTAAAATAAGGGCATTTATTTTCCTTTCTCTATAATAGCTAACTTTAAAATATTTTCTCAATTTAACTTTAATAATTGTTATAGATTTAACAAGCCTGAGCATATCAATATCCCAATCCCAACAGAACTTTTAAAACCCAATAACTTAGAAGTTATTTTTTAAACAGATATAAAAAGGATTTTTACTGACTAAAAATAGGTAGAGTGAGAGGCTAAATGACTTATTCTAACTGAAAAGAAAGTGATGGAGAAGGAAAAAAGATACCAAAAATAATAACTTACAATTCTTTGATCCATAGCTCTGCCTGGAAAAAAGTAGGACTAAGGGCAGGAAAAGAAAAATGTGACAAATGAGTAGGTGTTTTTAAAAAATCAAATATTTTCATCAAGAAAACTAATCACTTAAATAGTTTACAAGAATGCTTTATAAGTATGGAATAAATAAAAGGACCTAAATTACATAAAATAAATGAGAGCTAAAGGAATACAAATATGAGTCATATGCACATATGATGTTAAAAGATGACCCAACATTCAGCAAGAATAAGCTGAACATAGCTTCTTACTTGCAAAAGAGACCAACATGATATGAAAGAGGACGTCGCTTGTCAAGGTAATAAGATAGAATATTCCTCTTTCCAAATGGCTCAGACTGACAGATTTATTCGTAGTTATACAAAATATTATAGGTTCTTGGACTTCTTGTTAGTCTATTTGAGTCAAAATACTTTCAAACAAAACATAGCAGATACTGAAAATCCCGGCCCATAGAACAGTCACATCAAATGGCTAATGAGCCAAGGAACACAGTGGATAATCAGCAATACAACTCCATTCCTAAGATGAAAGACCAATTCTATTTCACACAGCTCTTGGGAATAATGCTAAGTGGAGTCACAGGCATGTTGTCTTTCTACAGCCTTTTGCTCTTCTGAAACTTCCTTACCTCTTTGCCAGCCCCTAACTGAAGAAGTTCTCACAGAACCAAATGAGAGAAGAGTGAACACTTTTTCAAAGAAAACTTTCAGATATGTAAAACAAGTAAACAGAGCATCAAACTGGAAGTTAAGAAACTGGGATCTGGAGCTGCCCCTGATCTGTGACACTTAGTAAGTTACTCCCTTTCCATGGACCTTTGTTTCTGGATTTATAAATATGGAGATGGGAGCCCCTTTCAGTTCTTAAATTTCTGCAATCTGTCCTAGTAAAGACAAGAAAAGGGCTCAAAGGTTATCCCTCGCTCTTCAGCCTCACTTCTGAGAATTAGTATTTTCAACCATCACCATCATTGTTGGTGATGAAAATGCTATTCTTTTTTTTTTTTTTTTGGCTTTTGAAGGCCACACCTGCGGCATGTGGAGGTTCCCAGGCTAGGGGTCTAATGGGAGCTGTAGCCACCAGCCTATGCCAGAGCCACAGCAATGCCAGATCCGAGCCGCGTCTGCGATCTGTACCACAGCTCACAGCAACACCGGATCATTAACCCGCCGAGCAAGGCCAGAGATCGAACTGGCAACCTCATGGTTTCTAGTTGGATTTGTTTCCACTGTGCCACAATGGGAACTTCGAAAAAAATATTCTATCACCTCCCTACTGTCACTGAGGTTATTAAGGAGAGAACACAGAGGAGGTGGCCTATTTCCTTAATGCAGTAAACTGATACAACAGCAAAGAAAGAATGTCAAAGAGATCAGTGGAAGCACTGTGAGGGGCTAGTGTGCAATACTGAAAACAAGTGTTGGCAAAACCACATTTGGAGTTCCTATTGTGGTTCAGTGGGTTAAAAACCCAACATAGTGTATCTGAGGATGCAGGTTTATTCCCCGGCCTTGCTCAGTGGGTTAAGGATACAGTAATGTCACAAGCTATGGCACAGGTCACAGATGCAGCTCGGATCTGGCATTGCTGTGGCAGTGGCACAGGCTGGCAGCTGTAGATTTGATTCGACCCATAGCCTGGGACTTTCATATGCCACAGGTATAGCCATAAAAAGAAAAAAAAAACACATTTACTGCATGATATAACAAGGTGACAAGAATCACCCAGAATTTCACCATACTGGATCATGCTATTCAAATTTGTCTGCTCCCCTTATTAGAAAATAAATTTGATGGGGATAGTAATTTTTGTTTTCGCATTTACTATTGTATCCTCTGTAGCAAGAATAGTGCTTGCAGAGTTCCCATTGTGGCTCAGTGGGAACAAATCTGACTAGTATCTACGAGCATGCAGGTTCAATCCCTGGCCTTGCTCAGTGGGTTAAGGATCCAGTGTTGCCATGAGCTGTGGTATAGGTCACAGACACGGCTTAGATCTGGTGTTGCTATGGCTGTGGTGTAGGCTGGCGGCTACAGCTCCGATTTGACCCCTAAACTGGGAACCTCCATATGCTGCAGGTGTGGCCCTAAAAAGATGGAAAAAAAAGTATTCCCTGACACACAGCAGGCACTCAATATTTACTGAATGAATAAATAATGTAAGGGACAAGCATGTCTCTTTAATGAATCAAGGTATCTGCTGATGTAGGAAAGCAAAATGCAGAGGAAAAAAATAACTCTTTGCTTTTCAAAGACATACATTATTTATCATATAATTGGAGCATACAGTAATAATAATAACTACAGCTATTTACTGAGCACCTACTTAGTGCTTTCATGTATAAAACTCTGGGGATTTTTACATATTAGTTAACCTCATGATAGTCCTTACGTTAATTAAACCTCAATATAATGCATAACAAAGAAATATTACTTATACTGTACAGAAAAGGAAACTGAGTTTAAAAGAATAATTTGTCTTGGAAGAGCCAGGATTAGGAATTATTTCTGTCCAATTCCAAAGACTGTATTCTACTGGATACACAGAGGATTCAACTATATCAGAGGATACAGTTCTATTACTGTAAACTGTCCTCTAATAAATAAGCCAAAGCATTACACCAAAATGGAGATGATGAATATTTGGGCTATTCAAGGGAGCATTTTAAGGTTTTCTATGAAATTCATTTATTTAACAAAGATTTATTTACTAAGTACTCACAACGCGCCAGGACCAAGTGATAAGCACAAAGGTGTTAGTGGCAAATAAGGTACAGAGACGGAGGTATTGGAGGGAAAGACTAATGTTACCTGGAGAAACCAGAGAAATGTCCTGAAAAAAACTAACACTTGAGTCAGATTTGAAAAGGAAAATAAAAGTGTAACAAGTGGATAAGGAAAGGGAATTTCAGGCAGAGGGGTCAGAATGTGTAACGGCACAGAGGCATAAAATGCATGGCTTATTCTGGGAAATAAGGGCAGCTCTTCATTGCTGGAATTTAACTGAGAGGCAATGGTGGGAAAGTAAGAACAAAGAGCCAATCAACCAAGCCCTGGGAGAGGAAGCATTATCCAATGAGCCTTACCCAACACTATTTCTCATCCATCTCACTCTTCAGTCATCACTAGGAGAAATTCTCCATAAAGGAAAAACAGACTCAGTCAAGAATAACTGAAGAACTGAAAGCGCCCACTACATGAAATCAGCTTTTCCTAAGACAGAACACCTGTTTTTTTGTGCATATATATAAAACACTTATAAGTGTTTTATCTATAAGTTAATCTTCACAATAATTCAGTAGTAAAGTATTAATATTGGCATTTTATTGATAAGGAAACTGAGGTTTAGAAGAATAACTTGTCTAAACTTATACAAAGCCTGGAAAAGGCAAAATCAGAACCCAAGTCTAACTTAAAAAAAAAAAAATATATATATATAAAAAGAATAAAAATAATGATTTAAAAAATCTATGGGGTTCCCTCATGGCTCAGCAGGTTCAGGATCTAGTACTGTCACCGCTGTGGCTCTGGTTACAGCTATAGTGTGGGTTCGATCCCTGGCCTGGGAACTTCTGCATGCTGCACGCACAGCCAAAAGAAAAAAAAAAAAGAATCTAAATTATAAAGTCTCCTTGAGAAACTATAACAAATAGATAATTTCTTTAAATATCTAAAGTTTAGAACACATAGAGGAGCTACAAAGAAGTAGGGGAACTGAGATGAAAAAGAACTTTTTATTATCCCTAATCTTCTCAATGGAAAACTTACACTATTATTATTCTAGCAGTTGAACTGCTAAGGCCAGAGATGGCAAAGACAAAGCAATCTAAGTAGTATCCTACTGGATTTCAGAGAAAGAAGTACTTGGTATCTCTCAAAGGGGTGAAGTTTCATATAAAAGATCACATTTGAATTGTGATGTAAAAGGTGAGAAAAAGACGACTGCCAGAAAGACAAGTTGAGGGTGGAGTGCGAACTAGTGGAAGGAACACTGAATGTGAAGGTAAGAAAATACCTATCATCTTATAAGTCAGCCTATAATAAACACATGAAATATTCATTCTTTCACCTCTGACTTTCCCTAAATGTCACCTTATCAGAGACTGGCCATGACCATCCTAAATAGCACCCTCAAACCCCAACCTATGTATTACCCTGCTTTACTTATCCTCACAGAATATATTTATTTGCTTATTTGTTCACTATTTGTCCCTTATTCCTCCCTTTACAACCCTTATCATTAGAATGTAAACTCCTTGAGAGCAGGAACTTTATTTTGTTCATGGCTGGTATCCTCAATGTCTGTACTAGTACCTGGTACCAAATAAACACTTGTTAAAGGAAAGAAGGGATAGTGGAGGAAGGGTGTAGCAAACCATACGAGAAGTTTGGGCTTGATTCTATGTGTGATAAGCCACCCTGCAGGGAGTATAATGAATGATTAGATATACATTTTAGAAGGATCGCTCTGCAGAATTGAAGATGGAATGAAGAACAGAACGGAGGCTAAAGAAAAAAAGATCAATTAGGAAGTCACTGAAATAATTCAAACAACACACAAGAGAGGCCTGAATCGAGGCCACTTTACTTTCATATTATATAACTCTTAGTGAAGAAACTGTGATTCAAGAGAGAGAAAACAATATTTTTAAAAATGTCCTTTAATCAGGAGTTCCCGTCGTGGCGCAGTGGTTAACGAATCCGACTAGGAACCATGAGGTTGCGGGTTCGATCCCTGCCCTTGCTCAGTGGGTTAACGGTCCGGCGTTGC
>PVHT021183619.1:17076982-17123676 GCA_004024745.2 Catagonus wagneri | reverse complement strand
AAAAAAATAAATAAATAAATAAAAATGTCCTTTAATCAAAGCTTACCTGGGAGTTGGAGTCTGGGAATCTTTCACTTTGAGTAAAATAACAGAGTCTGACCCTAAACAAAGAAACATAAGAGGTTATCATTATTAACAAAATCCCACACAGATGTACCTTCTAGAAGTCTGTAGTTTAAGTTCTCATATTTTGTTATATTCTATTTGCATAAAAATACTACAGCATAAGGATAAAGGTTAACATGGAAGAGAAAGAGAGTCAAGTCCATTTTCACTGAGCCATAAGTAGGGCTTAGTGAAGAACTTGCCTCACAAATAAAGCAATCTCTCCAAAACAAGTACATATGCCTTTCGGCATCTCCTCCCAGGCTGTGCTTGCCCCCTGTGCTTCCTCTTTCTATTCCTGGGAAATAAGAACATGCCAAGATTTTTCAAAAGTCTTTAGTTCATAAACTACCAGGAGACTGAAGAAAGTGAAAGAGGGAAGAGGAAGGGGAAAGAGGAAGGAAAGAGAGGGGAATATAAGAGGAGGGAAGGCAGAAAGAAAGAGCAACCAACAGCTATGACAGAAGCAGCACAGTCTAGAGAGTTCTCTTATGGCGCAGCAGATTAAGGATCTGGATTTGTCACTGCAGCGGCTCAGGTCACTGCTGTAGCATGGGTTGGATCCCTGACCTGGGAACTTCCACATGCCATAGGCATAGTCAAAAAAAAAAAAAGTAGCAGAGTCTAAAGAGAACAAATTCGAGCACTCTAGCATTTATTTTATGTTGATAAAGGTAACAATCATATCCTTTTAAAGCACTATGATTAGAACCTCACTTAAAATATTTAATAAATGTATAAGGAAAGTAATTAAACAGTTTGACATAGTCTATTTGTTCGAAGCATCTGCCACACAATGCATGTTTCTGAAATTAAAAGCTTTTAATATGAGTTCTCACACAAAATTTAATATAGTTTCATGAATACGTGTTGGCTACAAAATGATGTCACCAACATTTTTAATCCCCAAATAAGAATTTTAAGAAAAGTGAGGAATAGTTTAAAAAAAAAAAAAAACTTAAATGACCTGAAGGAGAGGAGAGCTTAGGGACTGATTTAGCAAAAGATCCCTAATGTCCAACCACTTATAAAACTTGGTTTAAGTTACATACCTAACACACACATAATACTTACCTAGAGAGAGGGGAAATTAAGCAAACAAAAAAAAATTATCATAGCAAAACTTCTAACTAACTGGAACGCTGAGAGAGTGACTATTTTGGTTAGCTGAAGGTTAGGTAGAAAACTCTCTGATGCCAGGTTTTGTAAGTACTACCCTAAGAACTTTTACTTCAATTCTTAATTGATGTTCCAAATCTCCTATAACTTTAGAGCACTTAATTTTCATTGAGCAATACTAGAAACAGAGAAAGTACTGAAGTAATTGGGCTTAATATACTCTGACACAAGATTGCTCAGGAAGTTCATCTTTTAAATAAAATATTATATGAAATCATTTGCATCTCCATGTAAGAAAAAAGCAAGTTACTTATATGTTTATTTGTGGCATGGCTAACTGAATTAAATGTATTTAAGGCATCTTATATCTTACATCTTTCATGTGTATTACTACCTTGCCTATAATTCACATAGATCAAATAAATAGTTAATTGGCTCTCAGAATTGAAAATACAGTTATACAATACCATTTTTACCTTCAGACTGTGTATTTGAAGCTGGTAAGTTATCTGGTTGATGTGGAAGCGAGTGCTGTTGTTGGGGTTGATGGAGAGGATCAGAATCTTTGGATCCAAATGCAACATCTGGGGTATAAGACGATAAGGAATACACACTGTGGGACAGTTGTTCCTGGGCAGTTAAAATGCTGGCAGATCCAGACGATGAAGTATCAGAGCCAATGATGTGAGCTGCACAAGAGTTTCCATTTTTAAACAGGGGATCTTTCAAAGTATTCTTACTGGAACTAAGACATCGAGACCTAGCAAGAAAAGAATACAGGTTCAATACCAAATAGCAAAATGTAGAATTAAATTCACATGAAAGATGTTTCTGTGACTTACAGGTGTAAAGGAAAATGTGTGGTGGGTTTGGCTACAGAAAACTGTTTCCCTGTCACCATCTGTAGCAGCTGTCTGTAAATCTCTCGTTCTTCTTCTTGAACTGTCTATAAAGGAAAAAAAAAAATCTTAAACACATCCAATGAGGCAAATGTTTCTTAGAGTAACACCTAGACTTCCAGAAGCTCTGTCAAAGCCCAGGGTGTGTCCTCATGATAATTAAGAATTATGGTTCATTAATAATATTCTAGAAAATTATAAAGTATTTGTAAGAGGAATTGAGTGAAGTAAATACCAGATAGTATATTTTAGAAAATTATGGGGCATATACATAAATAATAGCACAGAGAAGCTATAGAATGTGAAACCAGAAAGGCCAGCAGGCAATTACTTTTGAGTCAACTGGTAGAGTCCCTGAAATAAAATATTCGAGGCTCTCTAAACAGTATTCCAACATATCTCTTGACTCCTGATACCTGTTAGAAAAATCACAAGGAAGTAACCAGATCAGACAAGATTAGAGTGGGATATCTTGCTAAAGTTTCCTATTCTATCCAATTTTTAAGAGTGTAAGTATTTTCCAGAGATAGTGTTCATCACCAGCATTTACTTTTTTCCTTAAGTCCCAATAGCGAATTTAGGGAAAAGCACATAATTCACTCATTGACTCAAACACCTACTGTGCTCCAGTCACTAGAAATACCGCACTGAATAAAATTAAGTTCATGCCCTTGTGGAGTTTTTATTACAATTAAAGGAGTGACAAAAAGCTAGTCAAGTAGTATGAAGAAAATAAAATAAAAAGTGATGGAGGGGTGACAGCAAGAACGGGTAAGATCTCTCTAAAAAGGTGATCATTTCAACAGAAACCTAAATCAAAGGAAGAAGTCAGTCATACAAATTTACAAAAAGAGTATTCCAGGTAGAGGCAGAGCAAATGCAAATGCCCCAAGACAGACTATGCCTGATGTGTTCAAGGAACAATAAAGCTAGTGTGAATCAAGAGAAGGGTGGTAATAAAAGAGGTCACTTAGCAAAGAACCGTATCACACAAGGACTTGTCACCATAACCATGGTAAAGTATCTGCTCTGCACAGATCCCCTGAATCAATGGGCTGCATCCACTAAATAACATGCCCCAGTATCTTTTAACATTATAAAAAGTTTAACATAACCACCAGTCTTCAAAAACCAATTTTAATACTTCGTGCCAGGGCCAGCAACATCCTAAACTGTGACATTTCAACATGCACATAGCATTTTATTCAGTTACAAATGTTTGTTAAAAGTGCAATGCAATTATCTATGCAAAGGTAAAGGGACACTAAATTTTTTCCTTTTGAATCATTTTTTTTGCTACATGCTAAATTTCAATTACACTGTCAGTATGTTACTGATCTAACAAGACACATCTGCACTATGAATCGTGCTAACTCCTCGTGCTAACTCCTCGTAAGAAAAAACTATCCTTAAATTCGTACAGTTGAGTGATCAGAAAAGGTAGAACTAGTTGAGCATTTGGTAGCAAAACAAAAAAAGAGAAGAAACAAACTTGCCATGCTCTACATGAAGAAAATAAACCCTTAGACATTACTATTCTACTCAAGATGATGGCGGTCCTCTTTTTTGGTGTCTGTGAGGAGACAGTCTACAGTATTAAAAACCGTAATTATGGAGTTCCCGATGTCGCTCATTGGGTTAAGAACCTGACTAGTATCCATGAGGATTGAGGTTTGAGCCTGGCCTCACTCCGTGGGTTAAGGATCTAAGCTGCGGTGTAGGTCACATCCTGAGTTGCTGTGGCTGTGGCTGGCAGCTGCAGCTCTGATTTGACCCCTAGCCTGGGAACTTGCATATGCCACAGGTGCAGCCATAAAATGAACAAGAAAAAAAACACCATAATTAGGCGTTCTCTCCTGGGACAGCAGGTTAAGGATCTGGCATTGTGACTGCAGTGTTAAGGTTGCTATGGCTGGGATCAATTCCTGGCCCTGGAACTTCCACGTGTCGTGCATGGCCAAAAAATAAAAATAAAAACCATAACTAAAAGAAATGCCTCTTTATTAAAACCGAAATTTGCTATTATGAAAATTCTTCAAGTAGATAATCTGAATGAAGCATCACTACACATTACTAGATTTTAAGAGAGATTTTTGACAATGAAGTCCATAGTGATCTACACACAGGAAACCTGTGATAGCTGGCATTTTAATGCCCGAATTTTTTTTTTAATTTGGCAAAGACTTATTTTTTTCCTATTCCAGGCTTTTAAAGTAGACAGAGGAACTTAAAAAACCGTGCACAGACTAAATTCAGCAATCCAGAGTAGCTTCCTATTGTCCCAGTTGTTATGCCCAGGGGGTGGCAAGTCTCAGCAGGAGCCCCATGTGGGTGTGGGGACTGCCCAGCACAAGCAGAGAGGTCAGGTGACAGAGTCACCAGCACAGCCACAGAAGAGTCCACTTCAATCGTGACTACAGTAGTAAGGCCACAGTGTTTACTTGGGATAAACAAACAACCCCTCATGTAGTTGTTTTAAGATCAAGTGTGTAACTCTAAGTTGCAGATAATTTGTTAAAATACCAGATATGTCATTACTAGGTATGTTAAAATTATTTACACTTAGATTTTTATAATGTCCAAAGATAGGTCATTAGCAGGTGATAACAGCAGATACAAACCAATGACAAGCTGAGGACTTGAACCCGTGTGATCACAGGCAAGCAGAGTCTTAGTGTCGGTATTTTGCTGAGTTAGGAATGTGGCATTTACAGAAGATGGGACAGGTGGTGCAGTTTCTTCCTTGAGCTGTACTGCATGCTGAGTGTGGTCGTGCATTTTGGGTGCTTAAAGAGGAGGAACTCCTTGGTGGTGGTGGGGGGTTGTTTTCTGGCTGACTTGACCAATCCCAAATCCGGTCTGAGTTTTTTTTTTCAAGATGCTCTCGACTTCTTTCCTTCTCTCCATATAATCTTCCTTGGAATGAGAGCTGGAATGCTGCTCCCATTCCCATTACTGCCAAAGTATAACTCCACCCAGGAGCCATGCAGGCTCTCCTCCTGAATCCCAGGGGCCTCACTCGGTGGGATGGCAGCAGGGTAGGGGCCAGAGCTGAGCTGCAGCTGCAGAGGTAGAGGTGGTGGCAGCAAGGGACCAGCAGCTCAAGCACAGCCAGCCCTTAACCCAACTAATACCTGAAATTTTGAATACCTCTCAATGTAAATCTCGACTCCACTTTTGCACTACACCAGATAACCTAATCCACAATACAACAGGGTTAAGAGTATGCTGGTGTTTTCATGGGTGGTAAGATGGAGAGGGGAGTGAAATCCTAAGAGGAATACCACACCTGAGTCATGGAAATGAACTTTAAAAGAAAAAATTATTTCTTTATTCACCTTTTTAGGGCCACACCCTGGAAGTTCTGAGGCTGGGGTGGAACGGCCACAGCCACAGCCACAGCCACAGCCACAGCAACGTGGGATCTGAGCCTCGTCTGCAACCTATACCACAGCTCACAGCAATGCCAGATCCTTAACCTGCTAAATGAGGCCAGGGATTGAACCCGCATTCTCATGGATACTAGTTGGATTCATTTCCCCTGCACCACAAGGGGAATGCCGAAATCAACTACTTTTTAAAATGGCTGTACCCGCGGCACATGGAAGTTTTCAGGCCAGGGACGGAATCCGAGCCACCGCTGAGACCTATGCTGAACCTGAAGTGATGCGGGACCGTTTAACCTATTGCACCCGGTTGGGAATTGAACCCGTACCTCCATGATGACCAGAGCTGCTGCAGTCAGATTCTTAACCCACTGAGCCATAGCAGGAACTCTGAAATCAACTCTTAGTCATTTTAGTTCATTCCCACTGTCCACCAAACTACATTTTAAAAAGCTTTGACTGTAATATCATAGGGAAGAAAGTAAGGCAGATATACTAGTCTAAGAGGTTACTCTGCATACCAAGGGAAAGTAAAGAAATATCCCAAAGACCTCAAGAGGACACTAACAGACACTAACGGAGACATAGAAAGGTCCTTTGTTTGTGGTCCCTAAAGCTTCCAACCATAAAAGTTAGAAACATTTCCCTCCTTCCTCACAGCACATAGCAAAATATTTTCGTGGGATGCATATATTTTTCTCTTTATGACCATACCTTCAGCATATGGAAGTTCCCAGGCTAGGGGTCGAACCAGAGCTGCAGCTGCCGCTTACACCACAACCAGGGAAACATGCAATCCGAGCTGCATCTGTGACCTACACTGCAGCTTGTGGCAATACCGGATCCTTAACCCAATGAGCAAGGCCAGCGATGGATACTATGTCAGGTCATTAACCCGTTGAGCCACAATGGGAACTCCTCTTGGGATAAGTTTTTAAATTTATAAATAAAACATGAAGAACCAAGACATCAATAAGTGACTCAGCTAATACAAATTATAAGAAATCTAGATTAATTCAATACAGAGAATTGATTTTTACAAAAACATTCATCAGGCTTTAATTATTATTTTTTCTCTTTTGGTTGTACCCACAGGACATAAAAGTTCCTGGGCCAGGAACTGAACTCACACCACAGCAGCAACCCATGCTGCCGCAGTGACAATGTTGGATCCTTAACCTACTGTGCCACAAGAGAACTTCAATAATTGATTTTGAAAAATCAATTTAACACGACAAAAGTTTCCCACAAATCATTTTCTCCAGTAAATATATATTTGGAGAAAAGCTTCTGTCAGAGCCTAAACAACTTCACAGTCATTAGACAACATAAAATGAACAGAAATAAAGATTCCATATTCCAAATAATTATCTCTTCCATATCCCAAATAATTATCTGAGGTCTTTTCATGCCCCATACTTCCAACTTAGACTAACTTATGGCTTAAAAAAGAAGTTACAGAAAAAGGGTTAAGGACTCTTCACTACTCTACATCTTAATTCGGAAGTTATAAGAATTTATCTTTTTTATTTTTATTTTTAATGATGCAAGGTACATTTCTATTTTCAGCTTCATTAAAACAAGAAACACTGGGTATTTTACACTTTATTGAGGGCTCTTTTGGAGACAGAAAAAATAGTCTAGGGAACTCTCAAAAGAACATATAACATTTGGCTTAGTGGTAATGAACCTAACTAGCATCCATGAGGATGCGGGTTCCATCCCTGACCTCACTCGGTGGATTAAGTATCCAGCATTGACGTGACCTGTGGTATAGGTTGCAGACGTGGCTTGGATCCTGCATTGCTGTGGCTGTGCTGTAGGCTGGCAGCTACAGCTCTGTTTTGACCCCTAGCCTGGGAACTTCCATCTGCCACATGCTGACCCTAAAAAGAAAAAAAAAAAAAAAATAACATAAAACTTCTGGCTTTACCAAAAGAAAATGCAAAATGCAAAGAGTTAAGTCACTTGAAATTTCAAAGACAAAACTTTTTTGAAACATCTGGTACTATTAAAGTAAAAGAAAACATCTTTGTATATTATTTATTAAACTATTTTCTACTGAGTGAGCAGATAATTGGATAAAATGTTAAAGGAAGTTGGCCAGTGTTATGTTTTAAACCTAATAAAGGATCAAAGAAAAATTTTTTTTTATTTGTTTGTTTTTGTCTTTTTGCTTTATCTAGGGCCGCACCCGCGGCATATGGAGGTTCCTAGGCTAGGGGTCTAACAGGAGCTGTAGCTGCCGGCTTTCGCCACAGCCACAGCAACATGGGATCCGAGCCGCGTCTGCAACCTACACCATAGCTCATGGCAACGCCAGATCCTTAACCACTGAGCAAGGCCAGGGATCGAATCGGCAACCTCATGGTTCCCAGTTGGATTCGTTAACCACTGAGCCACGACGGAAACTCTAGATCAGAGAAAGTTTAATAAGTATATTAAGGTGCTGAATTCTATTGAGAAGAAAATATGGCAGATTCCTGCATTTAGATGCCTCTATAGGAGGCTCCATCATAAAACTGAACTGCAAAATTACAAAAATTTAACAGATGGAGTTTCGTGGTAGCATAACAGTTAAGGACTCAGCATTGTTACTGCTCTAGCTTGGGTTACTGCTGTGGCTAGGGTTTGACCTCTGGCCCAGGAATTTTCGCATGGCCCAGGAGTGGCAAAAAAAAAAAAAAAAAAAAAAAAGGAAAAGAAAAGAAATTTAACAGAGAGCACAAAATAAATTTTTAGCAAACTAGTAATTCCTTTCATTATAGCCCCAAATAACATATTATAAATCCCACTCTGATTTTGTTTAAAGTAATAGCTTTATAACGTATAAATTACAAGTATGAAAAGCATATAATTCAACAATTTTGTTTTTAAGTCCAAAATTATTGGTTTATAACAAAATTGTAAAGTATGCTTTTTTTTTTAAAAAGTATAAAGCCATCAGTATCATCTGTGAGGAAGTACAATATCTTAAAATGTTGCTCAATATTTTGTAGAGAAGCATGTCTGAAAGCAAAATACAATTGAAAAGAAAATACCTGTCTTTTTATTAATTACCATTTCCAATGTTTCTAGTATTTTTTCTTTCCCAAAGAAACTACCTGTCTTTTTATCATTTACCATTTCCAGTGTCCCTAGTATTTTTTCTTTCCAAACTCACATCCTCTGTAACAGTGTTAACAGAACTTTCTGAGATAATGGAAATGTTTTATATCTGCACTGTCCAATATGGTAGCCACTAGCCATAGATGACTGAGTACTTGAAATGTGGCTTGTGTGACTAAGAAACTAAATTTTCATTTTATTTAATTTGAATTAATTTAAATAGCGTATGTAGCTAATGGCTACTCTACTGGATAGTATCATTCTTTAATGTTGCCCTTGAATCAGCCATCAGTCAAGTGTTGGTACAGCTACCACCCGCACATTTCCAAATTCTTCTTCACGTATTCTCTTCAAGCCCCTGTTCTAAGACTGAACAGTATGGTGGTAATATGTTAATTTGTAGATGGTTTCATATTCCTGAAGCTGTTAGACAACTTCAGAAGTGAGATTCATACATAATTCTCTTCTAACATAAACAACAGCATCTCCCTTGGAGATCCCAGTTTTCCACAGAAAATAACTCTTCCTCTAGTTTATAAGCTTCCATCAATAAATTCTTTAGTCCCGGGGGGCCCAGGGAAGTAATACATTTTAATCTGGGTTACTGTACTATCCAAAACTAAATATCTAATCTGTTGAAAGTTTCATTTAATGAAATTTGGTCCAGTATTTTGTCTGATTCATATAATATGAATTATTCATATTTCTACACAAGTGACTTGTTTTTCAAAGCAGATTATAGACCTAAAAAAAAACTGAGGCAAAATTTCTTGCATCTCTTATTCTATATGATAGGTTCAACTCTTAGCATCTTCTCGGCACTGTAAAAGGAAAGACAACTCCAGCTTCATATCCTCCAGTGACCCGGCCTGTGGCCTGGAGGGCAGATTAGAAGTATGAAAGTATTTGGTCAGCCTAAGTCCTCAAGCTGGAAGTGGAGGTGAAGGAGGAGGGGCTGAACGGTCCCAAGGACTGGTTGGCTAGTGGGCTATTGGTGGGCTTACAATGAACACAGTCTAAAGGATCCTGATGAACCCAGTGGCAGCCACATGGGGCAGGGAAGGGTGTGGGAGGCCTGAATCCAGCTGCCATGCTGCTGCTGTCTTCCTCTCCACAAGTCTCTCTGTGCCATGTAGGCTGCCTAGGCTCCAGCAAAAGCACAACTCCCACAACTCCAGTAATTTAAAAAAAATTAATGTATATAACAACTGATACATACATGGTACTAAATTCAATGTTACAAAAGGTACAGTGAAAAATAAATCTCCCTTTCATAACTGTTGCTCAGCTCTTATCACCAAAGGCAACTCTTGTCTGTCCTTCCGCCTGCTAAATATGATTGACTAGTTCTGCCACCCTCTGCTTGGATATTTTAGATTCAAGACAAATTTAAAACATACAACATTTTTACTAACCATGTCACAAATACTCGGTTTTGCCAAATAAGAGATATTCACTACCAAATTACATAATTATTTAGCACATAATGCAAGATTCTTGACTCCATGGTCTGTAAGCTCTAATGGGCAGGAATCACATGTTGTGTAACAGAAAGCATACCACACTAGGCTCCTTCAGAAGAACTGGATTGCAGGCTGGCCATTTATTACTGTGGGACCTCTGATCTTTCCAACTTTGTAAAATGTGGTTATTACCTCATCTCTACCTATTTCACAGGATTAAAAGAACATAAAAAGTGTGAAAAGTATACTGGAAACTCTAATGCCATATAAATGTGAGGTCATCGTTATTCACTTATATCTGCATGGTCCAAAGCTGACCAGATGCATAATAAATATTTAACTGAACAGGTATAAGCACATTTCCTTATGTATAAATTATGTATTATGTTATATTTACAGAATTAATTTTTTCCTTTAAGCTGAATAACAAAACAGTGTCAACACAACATCTTTCTTGTGGAGAAAGTCTACGAACTCAAAGATCTTACTCATTATGAAAGGATAAAAATTATTTAGCTGGCTTCTTGATTTTTCTTTTATATGGAAGAAAAATTGTCCTAGTAAAAAAGTAAGGGCAAGTATTTTATCAAATCCAGCAAGGTTAACAGTTTTGCCATATGGAGGTAGAGTTTAAGGTAGGGTCCAAAAGCGAAGAGAGAGAGTTTGATGTATGAGAAGCCTTTCATACAATACTGAAGATTAAGCCTGCTGTCCAACAGGAATAGAAGATGATAAGAAAAATACTAAAATCCTGTGAAAATATCTCCTTACTTTCTTTAGAACAGATGACAGCACTCAAAAAGAGTAATTAAGAAAGAAAAAAAAACACAGAAAGGATTGAGTAAATGGAATGGTTAATAAATATCTAAGTCTGAGGGAACAAATGGCTGAATGCAGGGAAAGAATCTAATTTTTAGCAGCTTTTGTTTCAGGTTTTCCTTACCTCTTCTGCTGTACTAACATGTCGCCTCTGAGTTTTCTTGGGGCTCAAAAGATTTCGACGACATGAACCACTCCAAGATGGACTTGGAACAGGCTTAATAGGAAAAGATTTTTCATATGCAGACACATGGCAGTGATGGTTTGACTTTCCCGTAAAAGTGTTTGATAATCCACTAAAAAAAAAAGTTTGTAAGAAAAGACAAAAACAGTAAGTAAGAAAATCTAACCTAGTGATTATTTTCACTTTCAAGAAATAACAAAAACAAAAAAATTAACAGGTAGAATGACAGATGAACCCCGTGAGGGAAATATATAAGAAATGATACATGAGTTGCTGCATCAGGTTCTATCACTTAGGAGGTCTTAAATTGCTAAGCTACATAACTATCAAACAACTAAAAACTGTATTTCTTAGCTTTGCAAACTTTAAGTTCCTTTGGTCAGGAACCACAGACCTGTGTTGTATGACAGAAAGCATATCAGACTGGACATTTTCCGACAACCTGGGTACCAGGTATGCTAATATGCACACACTTTCTATTTACTCCTGTAGCCCCCTTCTCCCAGCATTTTGGAGGGAAAATTTTAAGATTAAACATGCAAAGATGGATAAAGCTGAAGCTTCTCAACTGTTTTTCAACTGAATTTTAAAGTTTCCTAAAAGACCAACAGAGGGCTCCCATCCTTCATTAAAAACAACTAGAAGACTTTATGAGGCTGGATTCCTGTGACTTCACCTTTTGGCTTCACTATTTACATCTTCCAAAGGAGAACTTTGGTTTTTTTATACCATATATTCCTCAAATAATGGGAAAAAATTGGCAAGAAAAACATTTTTTGTGGATTCAAAACTGAGTTTTGTCTCTAAGGCTAGGTTAATAATTTTTTTCTATGTGCTCTTTTTCATCTGTCATTACCCAGCAAAGGTACCTTGTGCTCTGCGTAATTAATTTTCTTTCTGCTGAAGATGAATAGTAAAGTACATAGCTGATTAAATGAAATAAACTATTTAAACCAGTATTATGTGGTCTGGATTCAAATGAAATCAGACTAGGTCTAAAGAAAATTAGGACATACATATACTCTAATTCTTCACACACTAATGACTTCCATATGTGTCAGAGTGGGGAAAGGAACAAGAACTTGGAATTTCAGAAACAGGCTTCTTTTCTTTCTTAGGATGGGTAGATGCAGCTAGGAAAAGATGGCAAGGACAATATAATTTGGTAAAGATGTAATGAATTGCCCACAATGTCTTTTGTATTTACGCCTCAGAGAGAGAGAGAGTGTATGTGTGTGCATATGTGTGTGTTTAATGACAATATGAGGGCAAGACAGTATTTAATGCAAGAGGGCATCTTGCATTACCAGAAAGCAAGGGTACTACTATAACCAACAATTAACAAGGTTGAGTCAGATAGAGACATAAGCCTGAAGGAGTTCCCACTGTCCAACGTTGTGAGAATGTAAGCATTAAAAGAATAATTACTGTAGTGGATTGAAACACAGTGAATCCATAATGACACTAAAAAAAGAACAGAAAAATTCATTTGAACCACATGTAGTGGCTACTAAAATTTTTTTACTTTGAAAACTGGTAATAAAAAGAAAGATCCAATCACATATCCTGCCTTCCCAACTGGCAATGTATTTCAGGGTAACCAAATAGCCCCAGCTAACGAGGAAAAAAATTCTCCCTTATAGAGGAGTGCAAATTAATAAGTGTAAAAGAAATGACAAAATTAGAAAAATACTATTTCATTAACTCTAATATCAGAGCAAAAGGGGACAGAAGTACAAACTTCCAGTGATAAAATAAGCAAGTTACGAGGATGTAATGTAGAGTATGATGACTACAGTTAATAATACTATATTTCAGGAGTTCCCTTTGTGGCTCAGTGGTTAACGAATCCAACTAAGAACCATGAGGTTGAGGGTTCAATGCCTGGCCTTGCTCAGTGGGTTAAGGATCCGGCGTTGCCATGAGCTATGGTGAAGGTTGCAGACGCAGCTCGGATCCCGCGTTGCTGTGGCTCTGGCATAGGCCCCTGGCCTGGGAACCTCCATGTGCCGCGGGTGCAGCTCTACATAAAGGCAAAAAGACAAAAAAAAAAAAAAATAATACTATATTTCATATTTGAAAGTCACTAGGAGAGTAGATCTTAAAATTTCTCATCACAAGAAAAAAATTTTTATAATTATGTTTGGTGCCAGATGTTAACTAAACCTCCTGTGGTGATCATTTCACAATATATATAAATACTGCAACATAATGCTGTATGTCAATTACACCTCAATTAAAAATTATCATATAAGGATTATCAACTGACATCATTAACTCTTAAGTCTGATTTGAAACTGGTCATTCATACAATACCAAAGTAACATCATTTAGATTACATTCTAGTCGCAAGAGGGAAAAAAAAAAACTTAACTGTACAATTAAGAACCAGAGTGTTATCACCCTAATCTAGAGGTCAATCCAACATCATTAGTGATAGGAACCAGATATTATAGGTTTTCAAATGTGATGTAACACAGTATTGGTTTTTATTCAAACCAAAAATCTAGTTTATAAAATATAGAGAGGATAGAGGACAAAATAATGATATTATGAGGAAGCAACATGTCAAATCCAAAAAGTGAAAGATAATGCATAAAAAGTTATGTCATAAAAAAAGGGAAGCTGTTCTGGACTGTATGAGACCTAAGGGTGATTAACTACCAGATGCAGTTCTAGACTGGATATGGTTTAGACAAATTAGCTATAAAGATACTTTGGGTCAACAAGAAAAACTTAAATATAATTTATTTAGTGTACAAGATAAAATTTACGGAATGAATGAAAAAGAGAAGACAACTGATTGAAAAAGATTATGTAGTCTCCGTGAGGATGTGAGTTCGATCCCTGGCCTTGCCTCAGTGGGTTAAGGATCCAGTGTTGCCACAAGCTATGGCGTAGGTTGTAGATGTGGCTCAGATCTGGTGTTCTGTGGCTGTGGCACAGGACTACAGCTGAAGCTCAGATTTAACCCCTAGCCGGGGAACTCCCATATACCTCGGGTGCAGCTGTAAAAAGAAAAAAAGAAAAGAAAAAAAGCAGATTACAAGAGTATGCACAGTATGAACACATTTTTAGCAAGAAAATGTGTGTAAACTGAGAAAAATATTTGGAAAAATATGTATTAAGACATTACAGAGGTGATGTCTGACAGGTGGGAATATGATGCTTTTTATTTTTTATTTGTGCTTATCTGGATTTTTTTATTTCATACAAAACACATGCACTGTTTCTATAAAAATGTTAGTTAAAAAAACAACTGTCATTATTGAGTAAAAAAGCAACTTGCCAAATGATGCATACAGAATATCTTTAATGAAGACAAAATATTATACATCTTATAGAGTTACATAGCATATATACCATGCTATATTTAAGTAAGAGAATGTGAAGAGAAATAAGCATAGGAAAAGATTTGGAAGGAAACAATGTGGTGAAGGGAGTCAGACTGAGTAGTGGTCAATGGACCTTTGGCTTTATCAGTAATGCTTTAATTTTTACAATGTGACTGTATTAATGAAATCTTACATAATTTTTAAAAATATTAAGAAGTGGGGAAGACAATCCCTGGGAGTACTCACACGTTTCCAGAGTCCGTGTGCTGATAATCATAAAATACGACAAAAAACCATCTTGTTGGTTTTAATCAACACCAGAAAGCTTAGCTTTTACTAAGTAGTAAACGATCCCACATTCTTAAAATCCATCACCAGAGTAATATTTAAGAAGTCATAAATGCCATATTAAAAGAGAATAAATATTTTACTATATTAATATAATAAAGTACTTGAAGGAAAAGTTTCTAAGCCAAACTTCATCTGCCTTTAATAATCTGTATAAGTTTGGTGAAGGAATAGGCAAGGCTTATAAGTTGCGCAAAACAGGATAAAGTTTTTTGTAATTCGATTTTCTTTTTTTTTTGTCTTTTTGCCTTTTCTAGGGCCTCACTCATGGCATATGGAGGTTCCCAGGCTAGGGGTCTAATTGGAGCTGCAGCCACCGGCCTACGCCAGAGCCACAGCAACGCCAGATCCGAGCTGTGTCTGCGACCTATACCACAGTGGGTTAACGCTGGATTGTTAACCCACTGAGCAAGGCCAGGGACTGACCCCGTAACCTCATGGTTCCTAGTCGGATTCGTTAACCACTGAGCCACGGCAGGAAATCCCTGATTCTATTTTCTAATAGAAGTAGCTGTCTAAGGCCATAAGCCATTACGCTGCTTTGGTTTAAAATAAGGTCTCCGGTCATGTGAGAGCCTACAAAATGTGGTTTCTTCGCTACTAAAGTTGCAGAAATTCATCCATTTACACTTTAAGGTTCATAATAGCCATACTGATCCTGAAGAGTCCCAATATACTGATATCCACCAAGATTTCCCTCAAAACCCTTTTCCTCCCTCTAGTGATAAAATCTGTTTGTCACCAAAATTCAGCACCAAATAGAGTTGAAAGTTCAAAATAAATTTGTCTATATCTCTATTGCTGAAAGTTCAAAAATGGTGTTACTTTTAAAAAATATCAATATAACAACTACCTTATAGCCATTGTGTCTTATATTGGAGGACAGGCCTGTGAACTAAGCAGCTAGAATACTTACCTTGAGGTCTTTCGGGTTTCGAGGTAAAGACTTCGGCTGTTTCTTGATTTTTGTAAAGTTGAACCTGATGCTGGAGTAGAATTTCTCCACTGGCCATTTGCACTCTGGCCAAAGGTTCTTAGGTCTCCTGAGCCAAGAAAACTGTCTGAGGAAGGGTTGTCTAAAAGAAGAAAAGTTGGAATAAATTAAACAAACACCTACAGTGGTTTTCCATATGACTGCAACCATGTCCAACATTGTATTCCAAAGTAATGTGGCATATCACCATGTCTCTCTTGGAAGAAAGATCCCAGTCTCAACTGCCAGTAAAGTCTGTAGTAAGGGAACTTCTACAAACTATAATTGATTCAGCCATACTAACCTGAAAATTGATGAAGGAGCTGAATCCTGCCACAGCCATGTGCCTTATCTGCATCAATGTGACTCCGTGGTGTCCACCAAAAGTCAACATTTTACCCCAACTATATCTTGCAAGCACTCCCAGGCCTGGGCCTGAAAGAAGGTAGGCCAGACCAGTAAGAAAGCAGGTGGAGGGCCAAGGAGAATTGTAATTCAAATGAACAACAGTTATTGCTTAATAAGCAGCCAGTGTCACTTTCTTGTTTTTAATTACCATATTCACGACTCAGGGGCTCTGTATAAGAGCAGAGATAACCCAATTGCTGCTTATTCTGGCCGGCTTATGGCAGGAAGGACCTGGCATATGCATTTGGTTCTGGCATGATAACCTTTAGTCAATTAATGTTATGATCATCAGACATATCAATACTCCAATGTTTGCTACTGCAGTCAGACTGAGTGAGGATTAATTATTTTTTGAATTTTCTGACTTGTGGCTTACAAACTGGGGTGATGAAAATCTTTCAAAATTTCAGCTAGGAGTAGAACAATTTTTATACCCTCCCCTCCCTAACAGCAGGACTGGACAATTTAAAACAGTGACTTCAAAGTAACTTCAAATGTTAGGCTATGGAACTCTGAGGTGCACCAGTGGAAAGGTAACCATGTAATTCTCTACTTCTTGAATTTCTGTCTAATGCCAACATCATTCCGAAGATCCTCTTTCAAAGTATATTACTGTAGAACTTTGGACAATATTATGTACTTATGTCATTCAAAATACATAATGTAGCTTTTGATACTATACAAAAAGTAAGGCAACTGACAAAACATAAGTTTGGTGTTACTGGTTTTTGTTTTTGTTGATCAGGATATCTGACTTTAGGGGAAATAAGATAAAAAAAAAGCAGCACTGCTTGGCTTGGATGGTATTAATACCAGCTGACGTAGTGAATGACCTAATCGAATAATTAAATTAAATTTACTTTCAAAATGAATCATAACCTTTTCCCTTGGTATCAATACCTATGCTTAACATCTATCACTATTATTACAAGAATAGAAACGTGAGGCTAATGAAAATTTGTTTCATTAAAAGGACCTGAAAATCATTACCTTTAAATGCAAATAATCGCAGTAGAAATCTTTGTCACACTTTTTTTGGCTAAAATTTGATTAGGGAATGATCTAACTAGAGATGTCCACTTGAGGAGTAAGTCTACCAAAAATGCAAATACCCTGACAGGAACAAAATCTGAGGTAACCATGTAATTCTCTACTTCCTGAATTTCTGTCTAATGCCAACATCATTCTGAAGATCTTCTTTCAAAGCATATTACTATAGAACTTTGGACAATATTATGTACTTAAGCCAGAGTAGCCGCCTCAGTGGCATCTGACAGAGACTCTGGCTTTAAAATTCAAGGGAAAAGTACAGGATCAGGCAATCTATTTCATCAGAATAAGGTGTTTCCATCCCCACTCAGTGAAATCACTGGATACTGCTCTGTGGTCAAGGTGATCAAGCAAAGCTAGAGAGCGACCAACAGAGAGCTGCAGACACTCTATTTTTTTTCTCTGAGTTGCATCCTCAACCTATACCACAGCTTGTGGCAACAGTGGATCCCCAACACACTGAGCAAGACCAGGGATCGAACCAGCATCTTCACAGATATTAGTCAGGTTCTTAACCCGCTGAGCCACAGCAGGAACTCCTGCAGACACTGTTTTTTAGTGTCAGTTTAACCTAGCATTCTGTCATCATTAAGAAGATTGTAAATGCCCAACTAAGATTACTTATTATGTGTATACACACACACACAAAACATAGGAAAATACACCAAAATTTTAATTTTGGTTGTGTTCCAACGATGAAATGATGAGTATTTTTCTACTTTTTCTCTACAATTTTTCTATAAGAACAGGCAATACTTTTATGGACATAATGAAACTCTGTATTTAAAAATAAAGTGTGTTGGGCATACCATGAAAGTAATCATCAGTTGCTCCTGCTAACTTTCAGATTTATCTAGTTACTATAAATATAGGATACTTTAACTCACCTTACCTACTAAATGCCAGTTTTGCAACCTAATTTAACATATTTTCCAAAGATAAGACATTGATATTGATTAAGCATGAGCAAAATCATTTCTTTTCATCTTAAATTACTTTTAAGGTTTAAAATGTTTTAATTTTTTTTCAGTTGTTCTCATAAAATCAAGAGGTCTTCAAGTCTGACCAGCAGTAATTTATTAAAATAAAAGTGTTGCATTTTCTGTTTTCTAAATTAAAAAAAAAATCAATGTTTTTAATACTCTACTCTTGGGATTGAGAAGGAAATATTTTAAAAGCTTGACATAGAAAGGCAGATTGAGAAAATCAATAAATGAAAAGCTCCAGACTCTTAAGTTTTAAAGTTTAACATTTTCTCGTGTTTGCTTTCATCTTAGCGGAGGAATGGATCACAGTAAGGTGAGAGAGGAGACAAATATCAGTATAGTGAGAATGAAAAGACTAAGGGAGGTGAACTGGATGTCTTGTCCAATCAAGAGGTAAGGTTAAAGGTGACTGACCACAGAAATCAATGTGATAATTACTGGAAAAGAACAGGTGACAGCAGAGACAATATTCTGCAGGACTTGCAATGAACTAGACTGGGTATGGCAAAGAAAGCTTAAAGGTTTGAATTAAAGTCTTTATTATAAGAAAAAAGTATCTGGACCCTTGTCATTCATAGATTTAAAAGTCTGATTGTCAGGGAGCAACCTTGGAGGTCTATGACATATGGTAAGTTGGTTTGGCCAGGGACTAGATTAAATTTGGCAGAGGCACAAATCTGACTCCTTTGCTTCAGGCTGTAATTTAGAAAATTAATCTAATAGCTCAGCATCCCCATTTCAATACAGATTAAAGAGCTGGTATTCTCTAGTTCTCATCATGTATAAAGTAATTGTTATGGATTAGGTTTTGTTTTGTTTTCCTAAAAAAAAGGGCCTTTAAGTGAGAGATAAAAACTTTGATGTTAAGATTCTGATACAGGATCAATTTGTGGTATGAAGACAGACATAGAAAAAATACATATATAACCCTTAAGAATCATGTAACTGAGTAGAAAGCCAGGAATCCAGTTACATATCACCATAGGCAAAAATATAGGAATCTGAGATGATCTCAGATATATCCTTTGTGAATATCAAGGGCCTACTGAAATTTAAAAGAAAAATGCTGAAAATAAATATCTGTAAATTACGTTATTTATAAAAGCTGAAAGTGGTGAGGGTGAAGGGGACCTAAATCATAGAGAAAATGAAGGTAATGAAGGCACAGGCCCATTATCTAAATCACAGCCCCCTGGATCCAATTGTGTCTCTACATTAAAGATTTTTGGAATCTTACAAGGATAACCTGGTTTATTCTATGTGTGCTTCTAAGTATAATCTGAAGCAGCACTGTGTTATCAAACATACTGATATATCTACAGTGAAATGTATAAATATTCGTATTTACAGAGACAAATAAAAGACAAAACAAATAGCTTAACATCAGTTCATGAAGCTTTTGTCAAGTAATGAATTCAGCTCAGGTCAGTTTTTGATGTCAAATAAATTATGAAAAAAAGATCGATTTTTCAGAGCTTTTAGGATTTTGGAAATGTACATAAAAGATTGTGAATGTGTACATCAATTTCATGGATTATTCAAATCAACAGACAAAGGTAAACATGAAGAATAATAGGTAGACAGAAAAGCAAAAAAAAAAAATTACTAGGCTAACAAAAGATCCTATGTTCTGAATCATACAATGTGTACATGGATATATACTCAGATAGAAAAGAGAAAAGACCACAGAGTTAAGTAAGAGTTGAGATAGCCAGGAGATTTTGAGTATCAATTTGCGTATAATTTTCTATATATGATTGTTTATTACTGAGCAGTTATTTTAAACTAAAACCAAATACTGTGTCCAATGGTAAATCAGCATACAAAATTACAAGCCAACACAGCCTAAGCTCAAATGAAAATACTAATGATCTGATTTCATTACCCACTCAACTGTTCTTCCCCTAGGATTAATAATAATGAGCTATCAAACCAGATTTTAGGCTCTCTGCTCATCAGAAAAGCCTTTTCAACAATAATGATGGCAGAGTTACTCTGTGAAAAAATTAACTGATTTTTCTATGTAATTATGCATATACTCTGTGGAGGCCATTTCCCACCCCAGGAGAGGAAATCCAGTGCCCGGGGTCAAGTACCACCCACCTAAATGATATTTAAATATAATACAAATCTAAAAGAGCATCATACTAACGTCTTTTTAGGGGAGGAGATCTCATCTTGCTGACAAAGAATCCTGAGGAAGCCAAATAACAACAATAATTATTATTTGCATTTCATATTTATTATCTCAACTTATAAAAATCTCATTGAGACAGGTTCAATGGTATGACTAATACTCCCATACCTTTGGTCAGGTAAGGAGATTAAAGCATGAGGAGTGAAAAGACTTGGGAAGACCACTATAATCTTGGGTCATACTGCCAAGAGGCTAACTATCAAAAAACTCTTACTTTCCCCAAAACAGAGCCAGATCTTTGTAAATCCAAACCTTAGGAAGGGGGCAGATGAAAAGTCAGGCAGGCCAGGGGCTAGGAATAGCCTAGAGAATGCTGACTTCTGTCATGGATCACAAGTTGAAAAGGCAAGCCCTTGAATATGCAAGCATGGCTGTGGCAGGTGCTAGATACAAACATGTAGTTAACATTTCCTGCCCTAATGGAGGGACAAGCTGGGGTAGAAATAAATTTTTTAGGATTTATGATTTCAGGCAGAAAACAAATAGGCTAGCTCTGTGCTTTCAATAAGTGCAAAACAAATACACTTTACATCAGATACACATATCTTAAAAAACCCAAAAAACAAAAAAGCTGTTTTGCTTTCTATAATGGCATAATAGACAAGCAGGAGAATGGATTCCAAGAAAACCTTCTTATTAAAAAATATTTGGTTGAGACTAGATCAGTAAAGTATTACAGTAACCACACAGAGAGAGCTTATTAAAATGATGTTTTAAAGATACCATTTTGCTTTTGACAGTGTTTTCACTTCTAGAGACAATAAACACAATTTACTAGAAGTCTGAAAGGTAGAAATGCCTTGACTCCAAGTAATATGTCATACCTGAATAATAATTTGTATTATAAGCTGTACTTCTTGTAGAACAAGTGTAAGAGCGGTCCAAATTTCCTTGCCTAGAAGGTAAAATCTAAAGAAAACAAAAGATTTTTCTTAAATTATATTTTTGACAGAAAAACCGAATAAAAATTTACATTAGGAATTACTATATTTCAGAACTTAATATGATTAATTATATTTATATGTATTAAAAATAAACTACATACTAACAAGTAAGGAAAGCACACACACAACCTCACAAAATGATTAAGGCTTTAAGGGGAAAGTGTGCAAAATATCTATTATACAACTTAATTCAAAGAATGCTCATTAGAAGGTAATGTGTATTTAGCATATCTTGTTCTGAAAGCCACTTGTATCATATGCCAAAGTGACTGACAAAAATCAACCTGGTTTTGATTCTTCTGATAACTTTACAGAGATGTTCTTAATCAGTGGTGGTCCTGCACCCCAGCACAAATCTGGAAATATGTGGACAGATACTCATTTATCAAAATGATTACTGGGGGGAGATGCTACACGTATGTAGTGCCTAGAGGCCAAGGATGCTAAACACTCTGCTATTTGGGGCAGATTCACACCACAAAGAATGGTCTCATAGAAATTAGTAATAGCTTCCTACTGAGAAAGACTGTTTTATTGATAGTGCCCCTCAAACCTTACTGCACATATGGATCAGCTGGAGACAAAAGAACATTGATCTGTGTACTGGTAATAGTAATAGAAGAAAAATAATGAGTTTTCTAAAAGGTACTGTTCACCAAGAATTCATACATAACCTGGTCCTTAACTTTAACATATCAAACAGGATACCAAACACTAGAATTACTGATTCTAAAAAGTTTACATACATGCTTGTGCTTTTGAGTATGGCGTTTAAACTACATCACATGAAAACTTAAGCCAAAATAATTTGTTAATTAGGGAAAGAAAATTATTACTAACCTGATGGTCAGAAAGTGAAAGCTGGTCCTCTGGAAAACCTGTTTGTGACAGGAGATGGGTTTTGAATATGGAGTTATGGTTCATTAAAGTTACTTCTCCAGCATCCATCCTCATCCTATCAGCAATATCATCTGGGAAAAGAGTCTGGATTAGTACAAGTCACATAATTCTTCAATGACTGCTTTCCTATGAACCAATCTTTTCACCTAAAAAAATAAAAAAGATCCCCAAAAGACAGCTTTACAGTCAAATGAAACTACTGGCAAGAAATCTCAAAATGTCCCTGTCAAAAAAAGAGGCCCGTGTGCCTCTGGTTAATTTGGAACTGACTGAAATCACCTACTTATAATAGTTCAAAACTGTACAGAAGTTTTTAACTCAAAGTTTTAAAATAATGAAATTTTCCCAAAAGAAAATTTTGACTGCTTAACTGTAGAAAAAAAAATTAAATATTAAAAAAATAGGGCAACAATTTCACCATTCAGAACACTCTTAACCCTGATTATTCTTCTGTTTCAATTCAAAAAGGTGCGTTAAAAGTCAATCCACCTGAAAAATTTTTCTGCAAAAAGCATAATTTATTCATATGGCTCTTAACAGATACCAGCTCAATTACTATAATACTGTCACAGAATCTTACTTTATAGTCATTTTTGAGACCTCTGTTACTATACAAGAGCTAGAACAGGAACACATGGGAGCGAGGGAACTCAGTGACTTACACTGATACCAGCAATGAGAGAAAAGAGAAACAAATGACCAGAAGAAAGAAGGTACCCTAAGCAAAAAATAGCAGAAGACTAATAATGTGGATTTAAAAGGAACATAGGGATTATTATAAGACCTACTGTATAGATTTTTCAACCTATTCCTAAATTGTTTACAAGTCTTGATCTTATATTGTTCCCTTTTAGAGAGATAAAGTATTATGAATAGTGGAAAATGTTCCAATCACAATTCTCAATGCCACTAGCTAAACGAAATTTAAATTTTACCTTAATCACATTATTTATCATATAGTATGACGTAGCACTAAAGAACAAGGACCCTGGAACCAGTCTGACTGAGTTTAAATCTTAGCTCTGCCAGTTATAATTGTATGACCCCAGGCAAGTTTCTTAACCTCTGTGTCTCAGTTTCTTTGTCAATATAATGGAGATAATAATAGTATCTACTAGGTACTATTGGGTATCCTTGTGTGGTGGTTTTGTTTTTCTTTTTTTGGCCGCATCTGTGGAAGTTCCTGGGCCAGGGATCAAACCTGTGCCATGGCAGTGACCTGAGCCATGGCAGTGACAATGCTGAATCCTTAACCCACTGTACCACCAGGGAACTCCAATTTTAAAAAATTAAATGAAATAATATATTTTAAGTACTTAAAACAAGGCCTGGGACATTGTAATGATTGCTACTGTATACCTGGCTTTTTCATTCAATATGATGAATGAGAAAATGCTTTAAAATGTTGCTATAAACACTACCTCAAACAAAAGAAAATTGTTTGGTATACTGTATTATATAATTAGCATGAGATCACTTTTAAAACTATAGCACAAAGGTGCAAATATTGACGTTAGGAAAACTTATTGTCTCACTCCAATTTAACTAAGCAGAGTAGCAGGATTAAACACTACTTCATAGTTGGTCTTACCCATGTCAGGTGTTTTCACATCACTGACTTTAGCAAAGATACAAAATCCTATAAAAAAAAAAAAGACAGAAAATAGAAATGTTACATTCTGAAACATCTCTTTCATACAATTACAGAACAGGAAGCCACTCAGAAGTGACACCTGTATTCTTAGTGGAGAAAAATATGAGATGGTACTGAGGCAGGTTGATCGGAAGAAAACAGGAACGAAAACTAGCCTGAGGTAGTTGCAAACATTTCTGCAACCTGCGTAATACTAAACAGCAATTATAGAGTACACAAAGAATCACAGAATATCACAGCAAGAAGCAGGTTAGGAGAGCCAACCCTTTGGAGATTGGAGATTGAAATGTTAAAGTTAGTGACTGTATTGAAATTACGACCTAAAAATTCTTCTCAATCCACTGCTCTATTACCTCATGCTAAACCACTTTTATTAACAAGTGCCAGATCTTGTGGTAGTTCTATTAAGACTCACTTAGTCAAACATAGCTACCTATATTCTGAGGACAATCAAGGAACACCACATGGTTGTACTAAGTACTTTCTTCCCCATTATTCAAATAGATGCAAACCAACCCCCCTCTGCCTATATGAAATTACTTTCTCCTCTGATGTATCTTATTTGCCCAGAAAAAGAAGTTAAAAGCCTAACTGGTGGAACTAGGTTAATAAATGTATCATTGACACACAGGCTCCTTGGCAGATTTCTAAGAAGAGGAGGCTAGGGATGGTACATTTATATATTCATAATCTTATTACCATACTCTTAAAAAGATTGAGCACGTTATCAATTCCACAGCACTATCGGGGCTTCAATCTAAGGAGACTGGATGATGATAACAGGTATCCTTTATGATTCCAATAACAAAGTGCACACACAAAGGAAGGCTGCTTGAGCTTTTCTTGGCATAGGTACAGATTAAGCAGAGTAATCATCTGATTACCTAGTCTTACCAGGGAGGATCCAAAAGAATTTAAGTCTAAGATTTAGGCTTCGAATGTATTTGAAATGCTCAACCTAGTAAGAAATTTCTATCTGGTAATTCTCCAGGTCATTCTTTGCCCTTCTTTTTTAATAAAGCCAAATCCCCCGGGTCCCACATTAAGGGAAAAAATCCTATCAACCAATAATCTAGCTGTGGCTTTTTCACATTTCACTCTTTCAGGCCATTCCATAATTGTCATCACTAGTCTTTTCTTTAAAAGCTACAATTTCAATATTTATCACATTTAAAGTTTCAAAACAGATGTGTTGCTTGGGTGTGGAGGGGTGGGGGAGCGCAGCTTTTTTCAGGTTTAGTTTTAAAATATTTGATCATTTTCTACTGTCCAGTCATTTCAGCATTTCCAAAGGTCTCTAGGACACTTTGCTCTCTTCTCCCCCTGTCCCCGCCCTCCCCAGAGCTGGGGGCTTAGGGGCCAGGAGTCATTACTAGTCTTTTCTGTTGCATTTAGAAGACTGCCAATTTAAAAGCCTGGTTGGGAGCTCCCTGATGGCTTAGTAGTTAGGATTCAGTGCTTTTACTGCTGTGGCCTGGTTCAGTCCTGGTCTGGGAACTGAGATTCAACATCAAGTCACTGCACGCTACAACCAAAAAAATAAATAAAGAAAAGCCTGGAGTTCCTGTTGCCGGGAAGTGGGTTAAGAATCCAACTGCAGCAGCTCAGGTCACTGTGGAGGCATGGGTCCAATTCCCAGCCCAGTGCCGTGGGTTACAGGATCCAGTGTTGCCACAGTGGCAGTGTAGGTTGCAGTTGGGGGTTGGATTCAATCCCTGGCTCAGGAACTTCCACATGCTGTGGATGCAGCCATAAAAAAATAAAAGCCTGGCACCCAGTAAAACAATCCCATGTTAACTTCCTTTTCCTTGCTGAGATAGATGTGAAGAGGGAAATAAACAAGAAATCACAGAATGTTAGTGATTACATTCAGAAAAGTTAAGTGACTTGCCTGAAATCACAAAGATGAGGCAACGGGAAGACAAAAATCCAGACATCCTCACTTCCAAGCAAATGCTCTTTCAACAAAATCACAAAATTTCACATTCTTTAACATATCCTTATTCAAGGATTTCTACAACTTCAGCAAGATAAAAGTAATCCCCAGCTAACTCTGGGGAATCCACACTATTTCATAATTTTAATAATGACAGCCCCATATTTACATTTCAATACAAATCCATCTGGTTTCTTCAGTGTGCTTATCCTACTTTCTTTATGCCACTTTGAAGTTACAATGGGAGAAGGGATATTTTACCCCAAGATTCAACATGAAATGCTGGACCTGGAACCTTTGATGTCACCAAACTTTTTCAAGCATAATAATTTTTTTCTCTCTAAAAAAAAGAGTATTCTAGTAACTCATTTCCTACTTTACACTGGTCATTTAATATACTAAAAGAACATAAGCAGTTAGAGATATTCAGGGGAAGTCAGGTAAAGTAGCTGAACACAAGATAACAGGAAATCTGAAAGAAAAAAAAAGATGGCAAAGGCCTGACAGGGACAGAATGTAGTAAGTACAGTAAAACATTTATAAGTTTACATACATGCAAAGAGTTTGGGAGTTCCTGTTGTAACGAACCCTACTAGTATCCATGAGGACTTGGATTAGATCCCTGGCCTCGCTCAGTGGGTTAAAGGATCCGGCATTGCCACGAGCTGTGGTGTAGGTTGCAGACTCAGCTCCGATCCCATTTTGCTGTGGCTGTGGTGTAGGCCAGCAGCTGCAGCTCTGACTTGACCCTTAGCCTGGGAACTTCCATATGCCAAGGGAGCAGCCCTAAAAAGACAAAAAATAAAGAAAATTTAAAAAATAAAAATGAATGTTTGGAGCTATGATGAAGTTACAGAAAGTATATACTGAGGAGAGGTGTTGTAAAATCAGCTTTATGGAACAATTTACATGAGAAGGTTGTAGAAGCGATCATATGAATCATCCTACTATGAACTCTGGAAAATTATGTATATGAAACAGTTTGTACTATACAATTATGTATTTTTCCCCACATTTTTACATATAATCTTTCAGACTCTAACACCTTAAACAGAAAGCATTCACTTTCCGTCATACACATTTACTGTGCACCAATAACATACGGGATCCTGCGGATACAAAGCTGAATAAGAACTGGTCCCTGCTGCTGAGAATCTCACTGTCCCCTGGAGGAAACCAGATTCAACAACAGACTCTTACAGCATGACAATAAAGCCGGTGCAATTGGTAGGAGATGTAGGAGTAGGGTAAAGAAAAGGAAAAACTCCCAAAGCAGTAGTTAAGAGTTACGTCACCTTAGCTTGAGGTAGAAGAACCTGTTTTTTTAATTCATTTGCTTCGTCTAGATTTGTCGTCGGATGAGTGATGCGGAGACCATCTTTACATCTGGTATAATTAATTGAAATTAGGTAAAAGTGAATGAGGCTTCTCGAGATAAAAACAAATGAGGCTTTCAAAACAGGACTAGATCAAGAAAAGGGAGTCTCTAAATTGGAAGGTTAAGGGATCACGCTTAAAGAAATGTTCAAGGTTTCACTGTAACTGTAGTTTCAAATTCGGTGTAATCTATGTTTCAACATGAGTCCTTAAACAGAAATTATAACGAATAAAAACTGAGGAGATGATGCGACCTACTCCAACCAAAACATCTAATTGGCACACCCGAAGTCAAGTGGTTGGTAGCCTATCAAAAGCTTTGTATAATTTTTACAAGAATCACCACCACCCCAAACAAGCGTACCAACTGTGAAGTGAAATGACTTTAACAAGGCTGACGTGAAAGTGATAAAAGAGCAAGTTAGTGCTAACAAGATAGTAGAAATACTGCAGAGGCACCGATAAACAGAAATCGCCAAGCTCAAGAGAAACTGGGCACATAGCCAGAGAGATCAGGTTAGGGTACACCAAGAAAGAGACGGTTCAAGGGAATTACCAAGAGGCGATGAGCCAGGTAAGCAAACGGTGGCAGTTAAGGGGATTTTCATAACCTGGGCAGGAGGGTCCCGACGTTTCTTTCTGATGGTGGCACTAGCGATATCACATCTCAGGGAGATACCACAGAGTAAAAGAGTTGGAGAAATGTTTACGTGAGACGCAGAAGTAGCGGAGAAATAGCATTCAGGTCTCAAGGAAGGCGGGAGGTGAAGCAAGTATAACAGAAAGGCTGAGCTTCCGGGTGAAAACAGCTTCCCCCTGAGAGAAGCCCTTGCTCTGGCGGGAAAGCCCCGAAATCCCAACCTGCCTGTTCCTCACAACGAAGGCTGGGCGCGGAGATGCGGCCGGCCGTAACCGCAAGGAAAACGCCTCTCCTCGACGCGGGAGGAGAGGCCTGAAGGAACGGCCTTGGGAAACCTAACTAACGGCCACCGGCCAGATCGCAGCCGGGGGACAGCAGGGGGGAGGGGAGGTGGTCCCAGGGGGCGGGGCAGAGGAAAAAGCACCGTCCCCACAGCCGTCCGCGCTTCCGCCCCGCCAAGCCCAGGTGGCAAAGCCCGGGTCCACATTGCCTCCCAGCCCAGGATTCCTCCATCCTCACCCCTCCCCCAGCTTCCCGCCGCCACTCACCGAACCGGAACCGGCTGCTATGCGAAGGGGTTTCCGGCCGGGCGCGGAACGCAAAACCCGGGAACCGCCGCGAACCGGAACCGCCTCCACAACACCGGAAGAGCTGCTCGGTGGCCTGCGGAGGAGGGGGTGGGGGGGCGGGAGGTCAAAGAGCAGAGTTGAGGACCTACGAAACGCCTGCGCAGTGTGGTAAGGCCTGACAAGTCAAGGGAGCATCTGAGGCTGTAGTTATAATTTCGCTGTTCCCCTTTCAGCTTGAGCTTTTTCTCTTTCTTGGAATACTGTTAGTGTGCCCTTCGTCCCTACGCTTTTCTCTGTTCCCTCGGCCCCCTCACCCGCTGCTTTCTGGTTCCGCCCGGCGATTTTTGCTTAGACTCTGGTTTCCATGGCAGCTTCTCGCTTTGGCCCTCGATCTGCGGTAGCCAGTGGCCACCTTGACAGATGCAGACCTGAGAGCTAAATGTAGCTCAGGCTGTATCGTGTATTATTAAGAATCATAGAACGTTACTGCTTGTAAAGGTTACTGGAGGTAATTTAGTCTGGGAGTTTCAGAGAAATGGAGCCATTCGCAAGGTTCTGAGACTAGGAAACAGTTTCTTAACTTGCAGTCCTGTATACTCTTTGCACCACATCAAGCTTGATTGGCCATTGGGGAAAAGAAAGAAAAAAAAAGCTCTTTGGGATTGACTTGGATTAGACTTTGGAAACGTGTAGAAACTTCCAGAACTCTGGAGAAGTTTGAAATGCCCCTGCAGGAGGTATGAGGAAAGCTATCTGGGGAACAACACAGGATTCTGCCCTCTGAAGAATTAAATGGCCAGTGTGGCTATTCCTGGACTGAATTGATTGACTGTTCATCTATGCTGTAATTTTTAAGAGAAAATAATGAGAAGAAATATGTCTGTTCATTCAGACTTGTTACCAAGCCCATCATCTTGGTGGGCCTTGGAATCCAGGCCATGTCTAGAAGTCTTAGGGAAATGCTTCTGAGTAAGCTCTCTAGACTCAGGTGACAGTCCCAGTCTGTGAGCTCAGACCGGAAGAAGGGAAGCCTCTGGAGGCCCCCAGCCTTTTAGGTACTCTCAGCTGCTCGGGGAGGAGATGCTTGCTGAGTTCAGGATATCTTGCCCTGTCAAATGTATAAAAGTAGATTATATATGTCAGTTCATATGCAGACATTTTATACTGTCAAGTCCAAAGGCCTATTAGTCTTAAACATACCTGGTCCATGTCACTTTTGTCCATTTTAATCATTGCACAGACCTGTTGATTTGCATTAAACTTTGTCTCTATTTCTAGGAGCAATGTGTAAAGAGGAATTTCATCTGAAATTTTTCATGTGTGTGATTCAATCTCGCCAGTTAGTCAGTACTCCTCAGAGTACAGGTACTATTGTCTCCTGATCATACTCCAGTGACAGAATGGGTTTGCTTGTAGGGACTCTCAGTACAGGGAGATGACACTTTCTAGCGTAGAGGCAGACTTTAGCAGTCAGCTGACCTTGTGTATTCCATCCCTACTATGATAAAATGTTTATGATGGGCTTTTCCTTGTATAAATATCAGGAGAGATTTGGGCCTGATATGTGGGGATAGGCCCCAAGCAGACATGGAGGACTTGGGGGTTGAGGGAGAACAAGATTTATAGTATATGAGCTTGTAGTTGATTTTTCTGTTCTTTGTGAGTTATTTCAACCTTTCCAGGTTCATTTGTGGGAGTCCTTGTTGCCATTGTAACTAATATTCCAAAACTTATAAATAGTGTCCCAAAGAAAAATGGTTTTCTCTTCCACCTCAGTCTCAAAGTTTCTAGTTATGTGTTCTGCTTTTACTCCATTTATGTCAAAGGAGTAGAACCTTTTTGAGGTAAAGTAGTAGTTGATAAGAGTCATTATCTCTCTAATTTTCCCTGGATTTATTTGGGGGGGAGCGTCCCTAGACAACTAGCTGAGAGTTACAGAGAAAGTGAACGAGAATAAGGAGCACTCCCCTCCCTGATCCCACCTTGAGGGTGACCTATTAATGTTGCTTCTCAGCTGGGGAAGCTTCAACTTCCAGCATGCTCATACAAAAGTCACCACTCAAGACAGACGCCTTGAAGAGTCTAGATACTATGGATGATCCAGACACTGTGGAAGGCATACCTATTTTTGAAAATGGTGAGGCATGTGGCTAAACAAGGGGAAGGAATGTGGAAAGGAGTATTGGAAAGTGAAAAATGTATGCACAGCATTATAAATTAGGATAGAGCTACCAAATTTGAAATATGAGTTAAGACAAAAGGGAGAAAATGTGTGTGTGCGGGGGTGGGGGGCGGGGGCAGTTTGGGGAACATCTGCAAAACTATATAAAGAGGGAGTTCGCTCTGTGAAGAACAGCTTGGTCATTAGTCTATTGGCACCCTCATAACTGTAAGCTGCTAATCTGGTTTATCCTGTTATTAGCTACCTCGATATGTACAAATGTGAAACTTAAAAATGGATTACATTCAGGGGAGTTCCCATTGTGGCTCAGCGGGTTAAGGACCCAACACAGTATTCGTGAGAATGCAGGTTTTATACCTGGCCTCGTTGAGTGGGGTAAGGATCCAGTGATGCCTCAAGCTGTGGTGTGGGCTGGCAGCTGCAGCTCTGATTCAACCCCTTGCCCAGGAACTTCATATGCCATGGGTGTGGCTGTAAAAAGAAAAAAAAAAAAAAGGATTAAATTAAGGAGTTATTATATTACAAAGTGCTTCCAAATACTGTAAGAAAATTTCACCTTCAGAATCCATTAAATAACAAATTTCTCATATATTTCGTAGTGTCCAACTTTTGTGCAGTTTGTATGAAACTTCAGGAACTTATCTCTGTGTTTCTTGTCAGCTTAATATATCTGTATTGGAGTCAGTTCACTGCAAACATTTATTGAGTTCCCACTATGTGCCCAATAATACATTAGAAATGATAGGTTGTTAAATATATATATATATATTTAACATATATATGGCATAACCTTGTCCCAGTAGTTTACAGTTTGGAGACACCTTAGAGATTATTTAGTCCAATTCCTTGTGTTTTCAGAAGGAATTCGAGTCTAGAAGATTTTTTCAAGAAGTTAACAAATTCATTGGAGTAATCACTCCTACCACCTATGAAATATAGAACAATATTTATTCAGATTTTTTTGAGCATTTACGATTTGAAGCTATTGTACTAGACTCAGTAGGAGATGAGAAAATGAACTAGATGCTTGCCCTGTCCCCCAGGAGATGACAGTTAAGAAGGGAGATAATAGGAGACAGTGTGTAAGTTAAGAGCTTGAAAACTTTGGTTCAAAAATGGTGCATTTCATAAGAGGAAGCCTTGGAAATGTTGGAAAAGGAGGGGCCAGGTAACTGCTTAAGCAGAGCTTCACTGAGTCCAGCATGTTGACAGGACACTATGGTCTGGATCCAGTCCTAAGCTTTGAAATAGCATATAGTCTAACTTATTTCAATCTCCTTAGTGTACCCAGAGTTAACCAGACTCACAGGAAAAGGGTTTATACACAAGAATTCCAATTTATTAAGCTGTTGAAACAATCGTATCTATATATGGCAACTGTTTGTGGTCTGTGTCACTTTAATCAGGCTTGCTTTGCTCGTGCTTAAAAAGCTGCTAGGTAAAGAAAAAGCCTAGCTGGTGGACTTGTCCTACAGTTTCCTGAATTCATAGAGATTATTTATTTGCCCTCTTCTTCCCTGCTTTTTCAATTCTTGTTTCACTCTATACCTAATACTCAGTTCAGATCCCCTTTGCTGTGGTGACCCAGTTGGACTTGCTTCTGTGGTTTGAACTCAGCATTATCCCATGGATAAAATTTTGATGTTCAACTTCTTCCTTTAAGCATTGAGGCCTCAGGTAAGAGCTACATTTAACCCTTCTAGCTCTCCCATTAGAGATGGGTCCCCACTGGGACCTCCATTCTCCTTTTCTGCCTTTCTCCTTCCCTGTTTCCCTTCTTCATTCCCACCTTTTTTCCTTCCTTCCTTCTTTCTTCCCTCCTTTTCTTCCTTCCCACCTTCCTCCTTCTCTTCCTCCTTCCTTTCCTACAAGAAAACTTGTGTAGCACATACTGTATCAGGCACTGTACTGGGCACAGGGAATAAAGTAAACAAAGCAGGTACATTGCCTACCGTCATGAAGTTTATAGTCTTGTTGGAGTAAGACAGGAATCACATAATCACACCCGTGGTTGGATAACTAGAATGATGCTAGTACAATGAAGGAAAATAGTACCACGTAGTCAGAGTGTAAAACAGAGGACTGAACCTACCTGGGAGGTCAGGAACACCTTTTCTCAGGAAAACCTGTGAGATGAGCATGCACTAGCCAGGTAAAGGGGAAAGCCTTCTGAAAAAAGGGACAGTAGGCTCTGAATGAGGCATTTGGTTCACTGGAAGAGTAGAGAGGCCAGTATGATTTGAGTGAGGAAAGGATAGCTGGAGAACTAACTGTAAAGATAGTAGAAGAGCCAAAACCTGCTGTGCCATCTAGGTCTTACCATCCCCAAGCCATGGGATATTGCTGAAGAGTAACAAGATGATATTTGTGTTTCAAAAATACCATTTTGGCTCCTGTGTTGGGGATGGATTGGAGGGGACAAGAGTGGTTACCTGCTTTGGTGGGATGGATAATGACACTGCCTTGCTCCATTCCTCAGTCTAGGCAGTGCAGCTCTGTAGGCCATGAGTGAGGAAGTCAGCCATCAAATAGCATGATTGGCAGGGGTGAGCCCAGAGATGCTGATCCCCCAAATCCCCAAAACCCTGCCCTGATGTCCCATTGTTGCTGGTGCCAGCCTGAAAAAGTTTATGGGGACTCCCTTCAGGATATTCTGCTCCTTGCTCTGTAAAGTGAAGCTATATACGGAGGTGCTGAGCTCTAGGCCTCACACCTGGCAGGGAAGCCGCTGCAGCTCCTATTTTTTTCTAACTCCTTGCCAATCAGTATAGACAGATCAGTGTATACTATATTGAGGTAGGCCCTGTGTGTGTGTGTGTGTGTGTGTGTGTGTTTATGGCCTATAGAGGATCAATTCCCAACGTAAGGATGTGGGACAAGTACCTCCAAGACAAATGCTCAGGGGAAGCAGGCAGCTTTGTGGGCCAGTCTCTGGTCCAGCAGATCAAGCTGCCCACTAGACCTAAAGCTTAGCCTGAGCAGAAACCTCCCCTCTTCCTTTTTTTCTTTCTTTTTTTTTGCTTTTTATGGCTGCACCCATGGCATATGGAAATTCCCAGGCTAGGGGTCAAATTGGAGCTAAAGCTGCTGGCCTATGCCACAGCTACAGCAATGTGGAATCCGAGCCACATCTGCAACCTACACCACAGCTCACGGCAACACTGGATCCCCAACCCACTGAGCAAGGCCAGGGATTGAACCCACATACTCATGGATGCTAGTCGGACTTGCTGCACACAACAGAAATTCTTCCCCTCTTCTTATTGGGCTGCAAACAGGGGAGCGTGCCATGAGAGTAGTGTTGCACCCGTTGCGTTTTCACAGCTTCCCCCTGCCCCAAGCATAAGACCTTCCTATCATATTCTTTGCTCCATCTAGGCTATCTGTCATCAGCATTGCCCGTGCCCTCCCCCCAACCAACTTTCTGTTCCTTTGATAGTACACTCACACTTGGGTGGTTTATGCCACAGCCACGGCAACACTAGATCCAAGCCGCATCTTTGACCTATGCAGCAGCTTGTGGCAATGCCAGATCCTTAACCTACTGACCAAGGCCAGGGTTCAAGCCCACATCCTCACGATGCTAGTCCACAATGGAACTCTTATTTTTCTTCAAAGCATTTATTACTACTTGACTAATTTTTTCATTATCTACTTTCCTCACCATTGTGTAAGCTCCTTGAGGACAGACAGATTTGTTTATTTGTTTGTTTTTCCCAATCCTGGATCCCCTTGAGTCTGGGACAGTGCCTAATACGTAATAGGTGCTCAATATTTGTTGACTGAATACCTGGGACCTATATTATGCTATTTCCTGTTCTCCTGGGTTAGAGTCACACCTGGATAACTGATATACCTACTTCTCATTCCTAAATGTCCTGGTATATCATCACTAGCATCATCAACGCCATCTTTATCTTTTCGTCATAGTGGTCTCAATATAGATCTGTACCCATTCCATAGTCACAGCACCATCCAAGTGGTAGTGAATGGACTCCTGAGTATGGCATACAGCATCTTCTTCATTGCCTCTCATCTATACCAGCCTCTAGATCATTGTCAAAGAGATCTTCTGTCTTCGTGAACTACTGAACTTCCTGGCAGTGATGTCTTATTTTATCTTGGTTTGGAGAGTACACTCCAAACCTCTCTATATCTTCATTTACCTACCACTACCTAACAGGGTTATGGGGCAGAGCATATGAACAAAGTACTTTAGAACATCTCAGCTGCTTTACTCAAGTGCTCTTCCTGTCTAGCTGCTGCAGAATTCTCTCTCAATATTTTCTTATACTTCTCTCCCCCAGAATGCTTTATTTCATAAAGCATTTATAATCTTTGTCCCTACTGTTTGCCTGGACTTCATGCCAATATACCAATAGTTGTTTGTACCTGGAAAGCTCCGAGAAATCTAAGATGACCTTCTAAATGCTTTCCTGTATGCTGATGCTCAGTATAAAGAATGTGTCTTCCATTACTTGGTACCAGGTTAAATATATAAGGTGAACTATCATATAAGGAAGGTGGGGAGTTCCTGTTGTGGTGCAGCGGTTAATGAATTGGTTAACTAGGAACCATGAAGTTGCGGGTTCGATCCCTGGCCTTGCTCAGTGGGTTAACGATCTGGCGTTGCTGTGAGGGGAGGTGTAGGTCACAGACGTGGCTCGAATCCAGCATTGCTGTGGCTGTGGCTGTGGCTGGCAGCTGTAGCTCCGATCTGACCCCTAGCCTGGGAATCTCCATATGCCGAAGGTGTGGCCCGAAAAACCAAAAAAAAAAAAAAAAAAAAAAAGCAGGTGGCTCTCCTTTGTGCACATAACCTTTACCTGATGTGCTGAAAACAAGACCACCACCTGGTAGTATACGGTAGAAGAAATAGTGGACTTTAACACAGGGCCTTCTGGGTGCAACTGACCTTCTTATGGGTTCAATTCTCTTTTTTCCCTGGCTTTCTGCCAAGTCCTCTACTGCCCGAGTTCTAGCTACCAATCTCAACAACTAAAGAAAGCTGATTATACTTTGGACAAAGTTCTAGATTTCCAGCAGTACCCTAATTCCTATCCTTGAGTCATTAGAATGGACATAAGCCCCCCTGAGAAGCCTATCTAAGGGCCCCAGGTTCTTTCACAGTGCAAACCCAGGACATTTCGGCTCTCTCCTCTAGAGGAGGTGTCCAGTGTGTCCTTTTCCAGCCCCATTAAACCATGGCAGCAATGAAAATAATTTTGGAATGAGGGAAAATTCAGCTGCTGGCTTAGTTTGGTTGCCTTGAGATTGATTGGTACCATCTCTTATTTGACTGTCTACCTTGCTGCTTTGCTCTTGTGACTCCTTAACTCTGCTAAACTGTGAGCTTTACTCCTGATACTTTACTTAGGCAGCAGCTTGTATGGCAATGTTTAGACCCCCTTTTCAACTTCTTCTTCCTTAGTCACCATACGGCGGCGTTTACCTGCAGGCTTCCTCCACCTAAACCCTGCTGTGAGGGATGCTTTTGAGCCTCCTCCATTAGAGGCCTGAGGATTGGATATATGCTGTAGTTTTTAGAACTTCCCAGATCTCAAACATTTTCTTCTAATCAGTCCACCATCAATTACGCATACAAATTTTGATTCATAAGTCAACCATAGCTCACTAAAGTGCCCCTTCCAAATTGTTAAGGTTCCTGGGAAATTACATTTGAAATTTAAAAGTTGTTTGATAAACAGAAAATAATGAAAAAGTGAAATGTATGGTCTTAGAGTTTAGAATTAAAATTAAGGAAAATCCATTTATAAGGAGCTATCATAGTTTTATCATACCACCCTTCTCTCTAACACTGGAATGTATATCTGTTGATGTTCTTTTCTCAAACAGTATGAACTAAACACTGGCAAGTTCTTAGTATCCAGGTCCCATTTTTTAATTGCATTTGCCTTCAACTAATATATTTATGTCATAAGAATTTGTTGTGTAACAGTTGTAAGGTTATTAATTTCTTCAGTTGTACCCCAGGTCCAATGAAACATAAACTTCCTTTGACAGCCCTTCTAGATGATAAGTTCCATGAGAGCTTATTATACCTCAGTACCTGGCACAGTGGCTGGCACATAATGAGTCCTCAATAAATATTTGTTGAATGTATAAGTAAATTAATGATGAATAAGTGTTTCTCAAAATTCTTGTTAGGAAGACATTTATAGCCATTTCTTTCATTTTCTTTTTCCTTTTTTTTTTTTTTGGTCTTTCTCTCTTTTTAGGGCTGTACCTATGGCATATGGAGGTTCCCAGCCTACGCCAGGGCCACAGCAATGCAGGATTCGAGCCAGGTCTGGGACCTAAACCACCGCTCATGGAAACACTGGATCCTTAACCCACTGAGTGAGGCCAGGGATCAAATCTCTGTCCTCAGAGATGCTAGTCAGGTTCGTTAACTGCTGAGCCACAACGGGAACCCCTATAGCCATTTCTTAAAATGATAATTTTTTTCCATTAGCGAATTTCTATTTTGTGTTCATTTTTTACTAATTTAGCTCTCAGAAAGTAACATCTTCAAGTTTGGGGATTGCACTGGGATGACCATAATCAAGACCTAAGTACTTCTGAAAAATTCCTTTCTGTGCTCCCCAGCTCCAACTGACCTGAAGGTTCCCTAGGTGCCTTTTGAGATGGTATTTCTTTAAATTATGCTCATATAACTTTCTGGGAGCTCCTAGGGATGACTGATCCCTGGAAAGAAAAAGAGATCTAAAGGATTGAGTATCTTGGGGTAAGGCTATAAGTAAGTGACATTTCCTTGTCTTCATCTAATTAAGGTAGATTCATTAATGCAGTAAGTCATTAAGAACACTTTTAATGAAGACACAGGAGTTGGTAATGGGTAGAAAGGGGAAGGGATGGATTGACTTTTAAATTTCAGCCTTTAGATTCATTGTTGGAGTTAAAAACCCAAGAATGTATGGGGAGCTTTTCCAGTTTCTCCTTTTCTAAATTTTAAAAACATCTTTATTAAGATATAATTCATATATCATAAAATTCACCCATTTAAGATGTGTAATTTGGACTTTGTATTTCTAGCTTCCAGTTCCCCATGTAAGGAGTTTGGTAGACACTACTCCATGCTAACGACAAGTAAGAGTAAAAGGACTGAAAATCAGCAACTCTTATGGAATCCATAAGAGAGGATAGGACACAGGGAAAATTGCCAACTCCCAAACTGGAGAGACAAAAAGGTAAATACAGTTCATCACAGCTTCCTAGAGCAGAGACCCATGAATGCAAATCTTCTTGAGGACCAATAAAGGAGTAAGAAAACCTGAACTTCAATTGACAAGTTGCTGGAGGCTCAGGGCAGACAATTCTGAGAGTTAAAAACTTTAAGAAGATCCAGGCAAAGGGGGGACAGGGGCAGAGTCCAGCTGACCTGAGGAAGGGAAATACCCAAATCCAGCTCACTCTAGCTGCCCTATCCTACCTCCAGGGAGTGAGGAGAGAGAAAAGCATCCAAGAAACACTTGTGAAATTCATAGTCCAGAGGCATAGGCTCAGTAAAAAAAACTGCAATCTAATGACAAGACAATAGAATGATTTCCCTCCCCCCTCACCTCACCACCACATCTTTAAAGTCTGTTTACAGCACTTTATTATACTTGGTATATCATGTCTGGCTATCAAGAAAAAATTACAAGGCATATAAAAAGGCAGAAAATACAATTTGAAGAGACAGAGCAAACATCAGAAACAAACATGGCAGGGATGTTGGAATTATCAGACCAGGAATTTTAAACACCTATGATTAATGTGCTAAGGGTTCTAATGGATAAAATAGCATGTAAGAACAGATACGCAATATAAACTGAGAGATGGAAATCTTAAGAAAGAACCAAAAAGAAATGGTAGAGACAAAAACTACTGTAACAATTGAAAAATGCATTTGATGGGCTTCTTGGTATACTGGACATGGCTGAATGAAGATCTCTGAGCTAGAGGATATATTGATAAATCCTCAAAAACTGAAAAGCAAAGAGAACAAAGAATGGAAAAAAAAAATCTCAAACAGATTACCCCAGGACTGTGGTATATCTACAACAGTTGTAATGTGCACATAATGGGAATACCAGAAGGAGAAAAAGTAGACAAAGGAACAGAATAAATATTTAAAACAATAATGACTGAGAATTTTCCAAGTTAATGTCAGATATCAAACCAGAGATCTGGGAAGTTCAGAGAATACCAAACACGTTAAAGGCCAAACAAAAACAACACCCCTGTATCTAGGGATATCATTTTCAAGTTATAGAAAATTGAAGATAGAAAGTCCTAAAAGGGGAAAATAAAATGCCTACCTAATAGAGGAACAAAGATAAGACTTATATCTGACTTCTCTTCAGAAACAACGCAAACAAGAATAGAGTGTAGTAAGTATTTAAAACGTTGAGAGAAAAACACACCAGTGTTAAATTCTGTACCCTGTAAAATTATCCTTCAAAAGTGGAGGAGAGGATCAGCAGGTAAGGATCTAACATTGTCACTGCAGTTGTTCGGATCACTGCTGTGGTGTAGGTTCGAGCTCTGGCCCAGGAACCTCTGCATGCCATGGGTGCAGCCAGAAAAAAAAGTGGAAGAGAAATAGACTTTCTCAGGAAAACATAAATTGAGGGTTTTTTTTTTTTTTTGCCAGTAAACCTGCTTTGTAAGAAATGTTAAAAGAAGTACTTTAGAGAGAAGGAAAATAATATAGGTCAAAAAACTTGGATCTACATAAAGAAAGAAGAGCATCAGAAGAAGAATAAGTGAAGATAGAATAAAAACTTTTTTCTTATTCTTCATGAATCTAACAGATAAAATTTTGTTCAAAATAACAGCAACAATGTATTCAATTTTGTATGCTTATATATCATATATATGACTAATTATGTTTGTATACAAGTAAAATAAATGATACAGGGATGGGAGGAAGGAATTAAGATTATTTTGTTATTATAGGAATTCACACCACCTGTGAAATGGTATAGTGTTATTTTAAAATAGACTTGGATTAGTTGCAAATGTATATTGCAAACTCTAGGGCAACCACCAAAAGAAGTTTAAAAGTATTGCTGATGAGATAAGAAAGAGAAAATGGAATCACATAAAATATTCAATTAAACCTACAAAAGACAAAATGAGTGGAAGACAGAAATAGGAACAAAGAACAGAGATGACAAATAGAAAATGGTAATAAGTATGGTAGCTATTAATCCAACTATATCAATAGTCATTTTGAATATTAGTGGTCTAAATGTACCAATTTAAATACAGATTGTCAGAGTTGACCTGAAAACATGACTCAACTGTGTGTTGTCTACAAAAAACAAACAAACAAAAAACCCACTTTAAATGTAAAGATACCTATAGATAAAAAGTAAATGGATGGATGGAGTTCCTGATGTGGCACAGTGGATTAATGATCTGGCTTGTCTCTGTGGAAGTGTTGGTTTTGTCCCCAGCCCAGTACAGTGGATTAAAGGATTTGGCATTGCCTCAGCTGTGGTGTAGGCTGCAGCTGCAGTTCAGATTCAATCCCTGGCCCAGGAACTTTCAAAAGTTGTGGGTGTGCTGAAAAAGAAAAAAATAAATGGATAAAGAAAAATATCCCATGCTAACACTAATCAAAAGAAAGGAGTAGCTATATTAATTTCAGATGAGCAGACTTCAAATAAAAGTTATCAGGGATAATGAAGGGCATTAAATAATGATAAAGGGGTCAAATATCCAAGAAGATATAACAATTTTTTTTTTGGCTGTGCCTGCAGCATGCAAAAATTTCCTGGTCAGGGAACCTGTGCCATATCAGCGACCTAAGCTACTGCAGTGACAACACCAGATCCTTAACCTGCTGTGCCACAAGGGAACTCCCAGAATATACAATAATTCTTAATCTGTATGTGCCTAACAACACAGCATCAAACTACATGAGGTAAAAAACCGATAGAAGTAAAAGGAGAAATAGATGAAACCACTATCACAAATTGAAGATTCCAACATCTTTCAGCAATGGACAGACCTAGCATACAGAAAATAAGTAAGGACATAGATGAATTCACCACTATTAGTGAATTGGATTAATGACCTGGCTTGTCTCTGTGGAAGTGTTGGTTCGATCCCCAGCCCAGTGCAGTAGGTTAAAGGATTTGGCATTGCCTCAGCTGTGGTGTAGGCCGCAGCTATGGCTCAGATTCAATCCCTGGCCCAGGAACCGGATATAATGGACATCAACAATTCATCCAACAATCACCAAATACAAATTTTCTAAAGTTTACATGATTCACACGTACATATTAATTTATACATTTATACATGATAACATATTCATCAAGACAGACCATATTCTGGACTATTAAAAATATCTTAACTGGGAGTTCCCATTGTGGCTCAGCAGGTTAAGAACCAGACATAGTGTCCATGAGGATGCAGTTTCAATCACTGACCTCTTTCAGTGGGTTACAGATCTGGTGTTTTTAATTAGTTTATATTCTAATTAAGAATGGAAATTATACAATGGTTTCTCTCAAACCACAATGGAATTAAACCAGTCAATAACAGAAAGATAACTAGAAAAATCTCCAAATACTTGGAGATTAAATAAAACATGAGTTGAAGAAATTTCAAGTGAAATTTTAAATATTTTGAACAAAATGAAATGAAAAACAACACATTAAAATTTGTCAGATGCAAAGAAAGCAGTGCTTAGAAGGAAATGTATAGCTTTGAATGCATATGGTTAGAAAAGAAGATGATTTAGATAATTGTCTAAGTTTCCACCTTAGGAAACTATGAAAGGAGAGCAAATTAGATCCAAAGTAAGCAGAAAAAAATAATTCAAGCAGAAATCAATAAAATTTAAAACAGGAAAGCAATGGAGAAAATTAATGAAACCAAAAGCTAGTTCCTTGAAAAGATCAGCAGTAAAGTTAATAAATTCCTAGTTAGGTTAACTAAGAAAAAAAAAAAGGGACTCAGACTACTGATACCCAAAATAAAAGCAGGGACATCACTACAGGTTCATAGAAATTAAAAGGATGATAAAAGAATACTATGAACAATTCTACACCCATAAATTTGATAAACTAGATGAAATGGATCAGTCCCTTGAAAGAAAATCTGCCCAAACTCATATACTCTGTCAAAACTCAAATAAATGATTTGAATAGGCTTATATCCATTAAAGAAATTGAAATAATAATTAATAATCTTCCAAATAAGAAAGCACCAGGTCCCAGTAGATTCACTGGTAAATTCTACCGAACAATTAAGAAGAGATTTTACCAATTCTCTACAACCTCTTTAAGAAGATAGAAGCCAAGAAAGTACTTCCTAACTCATTCTGTGAGGCTATCATTATCCTCCTGTTACCAAAACCAGATAAAGACATTAGAAAAAGAAAATGAAAACCACAGATCAATACCTCTTATGAACATCGATACAAAAAATCTCAACAAAATATTAGCAAATAGAATATTAAAAATCTAAAAAGAATTGTATACCATGACCAGCTGGGATTTATCTCAGATATGCAAAGCTTGTTCAACATTCAAAAATCAATTAATATAGGGAGTTCCCATTGTGGCTCAGCAGTAACAAACCTGACTAGTATCCATGGGGCTGCAGGTTTGATCCCTGGCCTTGCTCAGTGGGTTAAGGATCCAGCATTGCTGTGGCTGTGGTGTAGACCGGCAGCTACAACTCCTATTCAGCCCCTAGGCTGGGAACTTCCATATGCTGCACATGCAGCCCTAAAAAGCAAAATAAATAAATAAAATCCATCACATAAACAGACCAAAATAGAAAAATCACATGACCATATCAATAGATGCAGAAAAAGCATTTGACAAACTACATCACCCATTCATTATAAAAGTTATCAGTAAGCTAGGAATGGGGGAACTTTCAATTTGATAGACTTAAAAAAAAACAAAACTCTACAGCTAACATAATACTTAATGGCAAGAAACTGAAGTTTTTGCACTAAGTTTAGGCATATGGCAAGGTTGTTCCCTTTAACCACTCCTTTTCAACAGTGTACTAGAAATTCTTGCTGGTGTGACAAGACAAGAAAAAGGATATGCAAAAGTATGTAGATTGGGAAGGAAGACATAAAACAGTCTTTGTTCACAGATGACATGATTGTCTATGTAGAGAATCTGAAGGAATCAACCAAAAATTCCTGGAACTAATAAATAATTACAGCAAAGTTGCAGGATGGAAAATTAATATGCAAAAGTTAAATACTTTCCTATATACTAACAATGAACAAGTGGAATTTGAAATTAAAAACAATACCATTTATATTGGCATCCTTCAAAATAAAATAGGGATACATCTAACAAAATATATATAAGATCTTCATGAGGAAAACATAAAAACTCTGGTGAATGAAATCAAGGAAGGACTAAATATATGGAGAGATATTCCATGTTCATAGATAGGAGGAATAAATGTTTTCCAGATGTTCTTCCCGACTTGACCTGTAGATTCAATGCAATCCCAATAAAAGTCCTAGCAAGTAATTTTATAGATATCAAAAAATTGATTCTAAATTTTATATGGAAAGAAAATACCCCAAATAGCCAACACAATATGGGAGAAGAACAGAGTTGGAGGACTAACACTGCCCAAATTCAAGACTTACTATAAAGCTACAGTAATCAAGTGAGTGTGGTATTTGTGAAAGAATAGACAAATAGATCAATGGAAAGGAGTAAAGAGTCCAGAAAGAAACCTTCATATTTATAGTCAACTGATCTTTGACAAAGAAGTCAAGGCTATACAATGGAGCAAAGACAGTCTCCTCAACTAGTGGTGACGGAACAACTGGACATCCGTGAGTTCAAAAAAAAAAAAAAAGAATCTAGACACAGACCTTATGCCCTTCACAAAAACTAACTCTAAATGGATCATAGGCTTAAATGTCAAATACAAAGCTATAAAAGTCCTAAAAGATAGTGTAGGAGAAAATCTGGTTTTACCTTGGTTATGGTGATACTTTTTAAAAAACATGATTCATGAATAATTGATAAACTCAACTTCATTAAACTTAAAGTGTACAATTCAATGGCTTTTAGTATATTCATAGAGTTGTGCAGTCATTTTAAGTGTAGGATATTTCCATCAACCAAAAAAGAAATTCTAGGAGTTCCCGTCGTGGTGCAGTGGAAACGAATCAGACTAGGAACAATGAGGTTATTCAATCCCTGGCATCGCTCAGTGGGCTAAGGATCTGGCGTTGCTGTGAGCTGTGGTGTAGACTGCAGATGTGGCTCGGATCTGGTGTTGCCATGGCTGTGGCGTAGGCTGACAGTAATAGCTCTGATTTGACCCCTAGCCTGGGAACCTCCATATGCCGCAGGTGCGGTTCTAAAAAGACAAAAGATAGAAAAAAAAAAAAAAGGAAATTCTATACTCATTAGCAGTCAGTCCTCATTTCTCTGCAGTTCTAGTCAACTGCAGATCTACTTTCTGTCTCTGTAAATTTGTTGCTGCAAACACTTTATAGTTGCATATATAAGGTCATACAGTTGGAGTTATACAGTATGTAGCCTTTTCAGACTGGTTTCTTTCACTGAAAAGTATATGTTTAAGGTTCTTCCATGTCTTTTCTTCTTAGTGCAATATTCCCTTGTATGGATGTACCACAGCTTGTTTATCTGTTCACCTTTTGAGGGATATTTTGGTTGCTTCCAGTTTCTAGCAATTATGAATAAAGCTGCTGTAAACATTTATGTGCAGGTTTTTATGTGGATGTAGTTTTCAACTCATTTGAGTAAATATTTAGAAATATGATTGCTGGATCATATGGTAATACTATATTTAGCTTTGTAATAAACTAAATGAAGTGTACCTTGGAGTTCTCCTTGTGGCTCAGTGGGTTAGGAACCTGGCTGGTATCCATGAGGATGCAGGTTCGATCCCTGGCCTCGCTCGGTGGATTAAGGATATGATGTTGCTGCAAGCTGAGTGTAGGTCACAGACACAGCTTGGATCTGGTTGCTATGGCATATGCCAGCAGCTGCAGCTCCAATTCAACCCCTAGCCTGGGAACTTCCATGTGCTGTGGGTGCCGCCCTAAAAAGAAAATAAATAAATAAATAAATAAATAAATAAATAAATAAATAAATAAAGTGACCATACCACTTGCATTTGCACCAAAAAAGAATAAGACAGACTCATTCTTGTCAGTATTTGGTATTGTCATTTCTTTTTTTTTCCTCACTATAATAGATTGTAGTGGTATTTCTGTTTTAATTTGCAGTTCCTAATGACAGGATGTTGAGCATCATTTCATATGCTTATTTGCCATCCGTCTATCTTCTTTGGTGAGGTATCTGTTCAGATCTTTTGCCCATTTAAAAAAATTTTTTTTTATTATTATTGAGCTGTGCAAGTTACATATTCTTGATACTTGGTCCCTTATCAGATATATGATTTGCAAATATTTTCTCCCATTCCGTGTGTTGTCTTTTCACTTTTTTGATGGTAGCATTTGCGGTATAAAGGTTAATTTTGTGTTTTACCTCCTAATCACTTGCATTCTTATTGTTTGCAGAATGTGCAGGTGCAGAAACAAAAGTAAGCAAGAGGAAGGGCAGTAGAAACAGCAAGGAGATGAGAGCTGACTGTGGAGAGGCGCTGAAACAAGGGAGTACCCCTTGTGGCTCAGCAGTAACAAACCGGACTAGTATCCATGAGGACTTGGGTTCGATCCTTGGCCCCACTCATTGGGTTAAGGATCCGATGTTGCTGTGAGCTGTGGTGTAGGTTGCGATGCAGCTTGGATCCTGCATTGCTGTGGCTGTGGTGTAGGCTGGCAGCTGTAGCTCCAATTCTGCCCCTAGCCTGAGAACTTCCATATGCTGGGGAGGCCCTTAAAAAAAAAAAAAAATGGAAAAAAGAAAGAAACAAGGCATGGGTGAAGCAGTGGAAAGAGTAGAGGATATGAGTGAAAAATGCACCTCTTGCTTGACCATGTTCCCAGGCTGGATTCTGCTTACTTTGTAGCCCAGCAGAAATGCTTGTGTCACTGTCAGAATCCTGTACCCCCTTTACTTCAGGCTTGAGAATGGAGCTATCACAGGGTCTTCCCTCTTGCTACTCTCATTCCTAGGTAGCTTTTCTGTATTTTCTCTGAGAAATGTATGTAAATGTAAAAGGAATTTTTGAGGACCCTCTATAAAAAATACCAGTAATGGATGTTCCTCAAAGGCGGAGATTAGGTTTCATTTATTTTTTCATCTCTCAGAACCTCATACAACACTGACACATACACTTTGAATACCTGTGTTTGTTCAGATAGTGATAGAGGTGGGAGAGAATGGATAGGGTCGGAGAGAGAGTCTGTTAATTGCTGAGGATGTTTGAATGCAAAGAGTTTCAGGCAGTTCCCGCTAAGCGAGAAAAAAAATGTCTCTGCTGACAAGAAGGAAAGCAACTAAATAAATTTTGATTCGCGCTGTACATAGGAGCCGTGTTACATGCGGGGACTCCAGAACCCTACGGGGAATGAAGAAAGTTAGCCGGTGTCATATTTGAACTGTGTTCTTTGGGGGAGGGGGACGGGGAGGAGAAAGGCGAGTAGGAGGAGGCGGAGCCTCCTGGGCAGCATCAGCTAGTGGAGGTTGGAAAGCCTCTCCTCTTTCCCCACCCCTGTAGCCTCCACCTGGCTCCTCCCCCTTGCTCGCCAAGCTCCCCTCCCCCTTTCCCCAAGGACAATCTGCAAGGAAGCCCGGGCGGAGGAGAGCTGAGACTATAAGGCAAGAGGGCCCTTGGGTAAAGAGCGAGGGGGAAAGCTGAGAGCGAGGTGGGAATGAACGCACTTACTGGGAGGAAGCGGTAGGGAGAACAGAAAAGAGCAGAAGGGAAAAGAAGAGGTGGTAGGGCATCAGAAGCTGGAGCTGAGAGGGGGATGGGTAGGGCAGTCAGGAAGAATCCTAATCCTAGCCCCTTGTCTTGCATGCGCTACCCCATTCCCTGAGAATCAGGGATGGGTGGGTGGTGCTTGGACCTCTTTGCCCTCCGCTGCTGACTCCTACCCTGGCACTCATCCAATTCAAATCAGTGCACCTATGATGCTGCCTCTCCTGTATTTCTCCCTCCTG
>PVHT021183619.1:17029883-17075982 GCA_004024745.2 Catagonus wagneri | reverse complement strand
CACACACACACACGTGATTTTATATATAGGTTTTAACATCTCTATTTCTATGGGTATGTCACTGTGGATCTATTTATTTATGAATCTGTATGCATATCTGTGTCCTTTGCCTCTGTAATAATTTTAGAAATGCAGAAGAAGAATTTGGGCTGTTTTTGGCAGGTCAGCACTCCTAACACCTCCCTCCCCCGCCTCCCTCCCCGTTTATGATGAATTCTCTCTGTCTCACTGAAGCCTCTGTGGGTGGAAGATCCCTGTATGGGTTTCTGTCAGTGATGAGCTCCCAGAGTGAATGAGAAGGAAAAACTCAGGGGAAAAGGGATCAGCATAGTACTCATGTTTTGTTCTTTCCATATTGTTGCCTTCCTGTTTGCATCAGCCACTTAGTCTTTTTTTGAGAACTGCAGAAATTTGGACATGAACACTCGAGTTAGACAATTAGTCCATGTGTGTTTATATTCCTTTCCCTGTTTGTCACTCTTTGCTTTTTTAAGTCCTATTTTTATCTCCATGTGTTAGAAGTAGAGGGAATATGGAGGTATATCTGTATCCAAGCATTTTTAAAATTTTCCCTATATTTGTGTGCATTTTGTGTTGTTTGCTATTTTACTAATGCTTTCAACAAGAGTTTATTGGACTCCTGTTATGTGCATAGACTTTGTTAGGCTTTGCTAGGCTGTGGGAGAGTTTAAAAATGAATGTGATCCCTGGAGGTTTTCAGTCTAGCTAGGGGAAGTGACGTTAGCAATCATCTAGTCCAGGTGTCCGTAAACTTTTTCTGTTAGAGACCAGAGAGTAAATGTCTTAGGCCTTGGCTATCAGGTCTCTGTTGCAATAATCTACTACTCTGTGCTCTTAGCACAAAAGCAGCCATAGATGATATGCAAAAGAATGTGAGAAGTCTGGGCACTGATACTTTTCCCATGTCATGAGGTTGTTTTTTCAGTCATTTAAAATTTAGCAAGCTTTCTTGGTTTGTTGCCATACAAAAAAAATTAGAAGGGCTGGATATGGCCCGTAGGGTATAGTTCGTTAACCCCTGATCTAGTCAAACCTTTTCAATACATAAAAATCAATTAAAATATCATATAAAGTAGTACTTAAGCGCTAAACAAATGATTCAGTTCCAGACAATATGTGATTAGAGGAGGACCAGAAAGAAGCCCTCTTTGACCTGTGGTTATCAGTGAGGGCTTAATAGGTTTAATAGGGATGTGACAGGGACTGGTCTTAAACAATGGAGTAGGATATTGATCTGTGGAAAGAGCCAGCATGGCCTTCTGGACAAGTGATGCAGTGTGTACAGGCACAAAAATGGGGAGGAGCAAAGTAACATTCAGGTGACAATGGAGCAGAGAATTCATGGGAGCTAAGGTTGAGTCTCGAAACCTGAGCGTGATCGAGGAAGCTTTGAATGCCAACCCAAGAAGTGTGGGCTTTATCTGTCACTACTGATTATATGTAGCATGTCTGTGAATACGTGTTTCGTAAGAACATTGTGTGTTTGTGTCAGTTTTTCTTCATGAGTGTCTCATTGTATGTATTTTATTGGCACGTATGTGGATTTGTGTGTGGATGTGTCCTATGTCTTTATCAGCAACTACCCTGATTTCCCCGGATTCATAGCAGAAATATGAGCTGTGCTTAAAGGTCATCAGCTCATGTTCATGTGAATGAATCCTCTCTCCACTGAGGCCTCACAGGCCTGTGACCTTCCCATGGAGATTTATTTTGTGTCTCAAATAGAGGGGAGAAGGAAAGCACAAGCAGAGGGAGACCAGCCATTGTAGTAAGCAATTCAGGTGGAAAGAGGCAGAGAGGATAGAAAAGAAGAGAAGGATAAGGGAAGATAATGAGAAAGGAGAATAATAGGGTTTGATAAATGTTTGGATTCTGAGAGTCAGGAGGAGGTAAATTGTAAAAATAACAGCTTTTAGCCTGGATAACTGGGATTGTGATGATTCCTTTGGCATTTTATGGATACAAAAGTATGTCTTGTATTTTCATTTGAGAGAGATAAGCCCTAAAGACAAAAATATGAAGGTATTCACCTGTCACGTGTACATATCTGTGTGTATGTGGCAGTGATCTTGTTACTTTTCCCATTTGATAGCATTTAGTATGAGGGGCATAGCCTGAAGCTCAAGATATACTCAGGAGGCCGAAACCCTGAAAAAGATGGGAAAAGCCACAGGAAGTCCCTAACCATTCCTGAGCCTGAACCATTATTTTCCCTAAGCTCCAATGTACCATTATAACCTCAAACTCTAGTTCCAATTTAGCTCAGTTCCCTAAAATCCAACCCTAATCTTAGCCATAATCCAACTAACCCTTGCTTTTCTGCTTTCACTTTGCTGGTTCTCAGTGCCCCAGACCTCATCTGATTCCTATCCTCTGCAACAGCCCTTCCCGTCATTAAAAGGGAGGAATCTTTGAGGTTAACCTAACTTTTCTCCTTCCTTTCTTATTTCTGTTCAGTCACTGCCCCCCCCCCTTCTCCTTGACCTTATCTCATTCTCCAAATAGGCTCCAGTTGGGGTGGGAGGGATTAGCCAGGACTTTTGCAGACTTGGGCTTGATTTCTGTGACATTTCAGCTTGTCACTCTGAGGGGGTGTGGCTGTCTTTTGGGAGAAGTCCAGAGATCCCAGGCTGTGAAGCCCAGACTCACCGTAGTGGAGAGCCTGACTGAGGTGGCTCTAACCAGTCTAAGAGCTGTTCTCTGAGCTTGTGGCACCTTGATCCAGCTGTGTCTTAACCGATCATTCTCTTGAATTCTAGAGTGGATCATGACCCATGAAGAGCACCATGCAGCCAAAACCCTGGGAGTTGGCAAAGCCATCGCCGTGTTAACCTCCGGTGGTGATGCCCAAGGTAAGCAGAAGGGCCCTGTTTAGAGAGAGGCAAAAGCCATGGCTGGGAGGCCCCTTTGAATTTCCCGACTCCCAAGGACTATAGAACAGAACCATCCTCCTTGAGATACTCCTGCTGTAAATTCATACTGGAGTCTTGGGCTTCTCTAACAGTCTGTTAGGTCCAAGTCCTCAAGTGCTTTTGGATTTCATTTACTCTACTTTTATTTACTCAAATCAGTATAAAACTTCTTTCAGAGTTTCTCTAAAGATTTGGGACCATTTTGGTCCTTTGGTACCTAGAAAACCAGTGTTTTCTCAAGCAACATTGGAAACAAGGAGACTAAAGAGATCAAATGTTTGAGAAGGCAGTGGGCAGATTCACTTCAAGTACCTTGGAAAGGATGAGACAAGGAGATTTGAAATTGGTAATCTGCAGGCACCAACTCCGATGTCTGCAGAGCTACACTGACCAGGGCCTGGCACCTCACTCTCACAGCACATTTCCTTCTACTAGGCACACTTCTGCATCATCCTGTCATCCTCTTTTCTCTCTGGCCTTTTCTCTCCTTCATCCCTTTAACCCTTGAACAAACAGGAACAGCGGCAGTTAATCAGTACATACCCAAGGGGGGAGCGGGGCCAGAAAGCAAAGCTGGAGAACCTATCTCGGGGTTGAGTCCAAGAAACCTGGGAGTCAGAAATACCAGGTATACAGAAAGATGAAGATAGGGGTTGTGTGTGTGTGTGTGTGTGTGTGTGTGTGTGTGTGTGTTTACCTTTTTGATGTAAATTTGTATACATCCTAATTTATAATATGTTGAAGAAGCAGAATCTCTTTGAAGGGAATACTAGGACATGGAGACTGTGATGAGAAGAAGAGAGAAAGGAGACTAACCTCCCCTTCCATCTCCCTAGGCTTTCCTACACTTAACCTTAAGTGCCCACTTTGTATAGAGCCCTGTCTCATGTGTTGTGAAGCTGATTTCCTTTGGGATCTTTAATAAAGAAAGATATTGTAAATTACTAGAATTCTTATGTAAGACACAGAAATAATAATAATCAAATGTGTCTTAAGTAAAATCCACTTTATATAATGAAATGATAGGCCTTGCTTGGATTAACCAGAAAAACTTCATGGAAAAGATTTCAAGAAACTGAACTCTTCATTCAAGTAAAGTCCTAAAACAGTGCCTGGTACCTATTAAGTACTTAATAAATGCTTTACTAATTAAGTAAAAAGTATATTGTTGAGCATCTGTTGTGTGCCAAACAGGACAGTAGGCACTGGACTTACCTTAGTGGAAAAGTCACATATCTTTGCTGCTGTGATCCTTCTTATTAGTATGTTAGTAAAGCTAGACTTTGGTATATTTTATTTTATTTTATTTTATTTTTTGCCTTTTGTCATTTTATGGCCGCACCCGCGGCATGTGGAGGTTCCCAGGCTAGGGGTCTAATCGGAGCTGTGGCCACTGGCCTACGCCGCAGCCACAGCAACGCAGGATCCGAGCCACGTCTGCAACCTAAACCATAGCTCACGGCAACGCCGGATCGTTAACCCACTGAGCAAGGGCAGGGATCGAACCCGCAACCTCATGGTTCCTAGTCGGATTCGTTAACCACTGCGCCACGACGGGAACTCCTAGACTTTGGTATATTTTAAACTAATGTTTAATTATAATTGTGATATCTGTTATGAACAGGAGAATGCCAGGATGAGGAAACTGAGGAAGGAGGGCACAGAGGCTTGAGTGTAGGAAGAGTGGCCAGATTAGGAATGTGGAGCCCTCCTTGAAGCTGTAGAGACTGTTGACCTGGTTTCTGTTACTTCTCTCTTCTCTCCTGGGAAGACTCTCGTGCCAATACTGAGTTCTTCAACATGAACTCTGAGTGGTGATTTTTAACGTTTTGGTAGGATGGCCTGTGGAATTGGATTGTCAGAGTAGGGGAAGCAAGAGCCTGCTAAAAAAAATCCAGGTGAGGCACACAATTATGAATTTATAAAAAAGTAGAGCTCTCTGGAGAGAGAAAGAGGTTTAAAAAAATAAAAGAGGTCTAGGATTAACTTGGGTCCAAGGGCTGTAGAGCCCTTCCAGCTTCTGATCCTGAGCAGAGAGACCCTCTTATTCTAGAGATGACCATCACCTGCTTTAAGGGAAGGATCATCTCTGGAGGCTGCGGCTATTGGTAAAGCTGGTTTCTGGAGGGTCCAACTGGACCAAGGCCTGTGGGACTCTGTGACAGGCACAGTGTACCCAGGGTAACATCCCACTGTGAGGCCGCATAACATCACGGGTGTACATCAGTAGGGACTGGGAGTGGTAGAGGATGGAATTCCAGTGAGGAAGGAAGGAAAACAGAAAACTCAGCGTAGAGCTGAGAGGTCTTAACTGAAAGAGCAGCTCAAATACAGAAGTGGCCTACCCCAAGATAGGTTTAGGGCCCTAATTCTCCCAGGGAGTGGGCGCAGAAATGTTTTTCCCCGAGAGGCTGTGGGCCATATGGGAAAATGAGGTTGGGTTCTATAGGATCTAGAGGGGCCTCAGCTCTGTCATTCCCTGAGCTTAGCAAGGCTAATAACCTCTTGAAGTAGAAGAGTAGCCAGGAACCAGACAACCTGAACTCAGAAGTTGGGCTTTGGAGTTTCCCGGTGGCCTAGCAGTCAAGGATCTGGCATTGCGACTGCTGTGGCTCAGGTCACTGCTGTGGCACGGATTTGATCCCTAGCTCTCATTCATCTGTTCCAGCCCTGTGTCTTTAGACAGGCAGTCCATTCCAAATGCATGTTTATCCTATTTTTAAAGGTTCATAGGAACAGGATTTTAGTCCCTCTATGGATTGCTTTTCTGGGACTTAATTTTTAATTATACATCCATCAGAAAGTGTAATTCACATCTAACAAAAATTTGTTCCTCATATCCTTTTTTTTTTTCTTTTTCAAAGTTCAGTTAAGGTAGAAAGAAACTTCTTAGCAAAGAGAGTGACTAAGTCATTTATGAGTGTTTTTTTCTATCACATGTCATAGAGACCCATCACCTGTAGTTCTCCCTAAAGCCTCTTCCCGACAGGCTGTAATCGGAGACTCCAAAGTGCATGCTTCTGGTGTTCTCCAGAGCCCCTCCTGGCTGTACCCAGAGTACCCCCTGGATAGTGCCGTAATCTTATCCTTCGTTTTGCTTCTAATAAGTCCAACAGCTGCTCATACAAGGTTATTTAGGGCAACATGGAACAGCCAAGGACTGGCCTGGGGCCAGAATAGGCCAGAGATGTTAAGTACAAGAGCCCAAAGAATTACTGGGACTTTCTAGTATAAGCTACCTATATAGCCCAGTCTGTGATTTCTAGGGAACTAGGGGTTTGAGACACAGGTACACAGACATAAAAGGGGTTCTAAAAGTTGACTTTTAGGAAAACACCCAGATATCTAATTCAGAGGCAGGAAGGATGATCTCTGGAAGTTGAGAGGGTTGAGGTAAGAAGGTTGAGGGAGGAAAAAAGAGAATCTTCTTTTCTTGTGGGATTTTTCCTCTGCCCAATGGATTTGGGTATTTCCTGCCCACCATCTATTATTTGCTTTACACTTAAAATCTTTTAAGTGATTTGTTTTCCTTAATCTTTTCTCCCTTACCCTTACTCAGGTCTGGAGCAGGAGGCCACATTCCAACCTATATATTTCAGAAGAATGTTGTTTTTCTTATTTCTTAAGATTACAGACTTATACTCCAGGACTCCGGGTATCCAAAAGAGAATTCTGTAGGCCTTGTGAAAGTCTGGAAAATAAATAAACAAACCACAGTTTCACATCTGTTCTGCTCCTATTAAGTTGATTTTATTTATCTTTTCTAAAACCAGTGGCTTTGCATTGACTCCGACCTTATTTTTTTCATACACACAGGCCTTTCCTCAAGCTTATGAAAAGCCTGCTCCCTTCACAGATTTTTCAGTTTTAATTCCTTCAGTTAGACGTCTAGACTTTGCCTTAGTGATGTCATAAGAAAACTTTGACATCAGTGCTTACCAGTGACCTCCTGTTGGCAAGCCCAGCCTTCCTGTCCTCATCCTAGATCAGTTATCAGAAGCATTTGGCACTTCACACTTCCTGAAACGGTCCCCTTTGGCTTCCAAAATATTGCTAAGTCCTGGTTCTCCTCTTGTCTTTCTTGCTGCTCCTTAAATTTTTCGTCTTGGAACACCTTTTTCCCTGCCAATTCCTTCCACGTTGATTTGCTACAGGGTTCCATTCCTTGTCCATTTCCCCTCTAATTTTATGTATTTTCTTAAGACAGTCTCTTCCAAGTCCACATGGATGTCTCACAGGAGCTTCAAACTCAAGAGATCCAAACATGAATATATCATCCCTACCCTACCTTCCTGAACCCAGACCCTCCTCTGCTCAGTTAACTGCACCAGTTCTCCCTGTGGCCTGAGTCAGTCATGAGGCATTTCTGTCCTCCTCTCCAACACCTTGAAGTCGAATCACATTGCTGATTAGGTGGAAGCCCTGTTGCTTCTGTTTCCTTGATGTCTCCTGGCCAGTATCTCTGTTTTGTCCCAAATGCTGCTCTTCCAGTCTAGGCCCTCACCGTTTTTGTCTCCCCACCAGATAGCCATCTAATCCTAGTGTCATCTCTTTCAGTCTGCCTTCCACGTTGCTGCCAGAGTGATCTTTCTGATACACAGATCTTATCATGTCCTCCCCTCTCAGAATCCTTCAAAGACTTTCCATCGCCTGCAGCTTTTTTCTAGGTTTCAAACCCCTTCAAATGAAAGCTGTGGACCTTCCACTAAAATAAGTGCCCATGTGCCACAAAGCTTTTCATACAGTTTCATGGTTTCATGGGCTTTATGGATTCCCCAAAACCATCACCTGTGGGTCCCCAATCGAACCCTGGCTTCCAGAATAAAAACCAAACTTGCTCACAGGACATACAGGTGCCTACCTGCACAGCTTCATCTATCATTTTACACTTTATTCTTTATCTATAATATGGAATTACCTAAGGCTATTTCTTGATGGTTACATTTATTTGTGTTATTCTCCCTGCCTACAACACTCTCCACAGATACCCCCACTTGACAAAAAGGTTTGAAAGGAAATCATCCTCTAGGTCTCAGGACAAATGCTGTTCCCCCCCACCCCTTTTTTCGCTGTACCCATGGCACATGGAAGTTCCTGGGCCAGGGATTGAATCCTATGCCACAGCTGCGGCAACGCTGGATCCTTAACCCACTGTGCTGGGCCGGGGATCAAACCCGTGCCTCAGCAGTGACCCGAGGCACTGCAGAGACAACACCAAATCCTTAACCTGCTGTGCCACAGTGGGAACTCCTAAATGCTGTATTTTCTGTATCACCTTCCCTGATTCCCTCCTGGTAGCTTAGATTCTCCTTGTTTCCACTGCACTTTGTACAAATCCCCTCCATATGGATCCAAATTGGAACCACACTATAATTCTTCCCAAGTCTTGAGGACCATTCCCAAATCCCTTATCTTTGTATCCCCAAACTCTCCATCTTCTGATGTATCCCCTAGTGCCTACCTAGTGCAGAAACATGATAAGTACTCAATAAATATTTACTCAGTAAGTGAATGGACCTTCAGTTTGATTTGGAGCTTATAGCCATGTAATACTAACCTTTGTCAGCCTGCGAACAAACAAATCCCTTCCCCGCCCGAAAAAAAACCCAGATGTGCTGGCCTTTTTGATTCTGTCCCATGCCAAATAGCTTAGGATAATGCGTGATGGATTTGAGTCTGCTGCTGCAGATTCTTCCAGTTTCTGGTTTCTCTAATGCTCATGGGTATATGATATTTCTCCAGGGAATGTATTCTCCAAATGAACAGATTTTAGATTGAGTCAAAAATGTGTACTGGGGTGTCTAAGGGAGAGGATTAAAATAGCTCACAAGGAGCTCTGGTTGTGGCTCAGTGGATATGAATCCAACTAGTATCCATGGGGATGCAGGTTTGATCCCTGGTCTTGCTCAGTGCGTTAAGGATCTGGCATTGCTGTGAGCTGTGTTGTTGTAGGTTGCAGACACGGCTTGGATCCTGCGTTGCTGTAGCTCTGATTCGACCCCTAGCCTGGGAACTTCCATGTGCCGTAGGTACGTTCCTAAAAAGAAAAAAATCTCCCAAGAAATTGACCTATCAGGGCATCACCACGAGCCCCTCCTCACATTATGAGGTGGGAGGGGGTTACCAGGATCAAAGCCCAGGAATGACTCGCCGGTGAAGCTATGCTGAGCACAGTAGCAGTGGCACTGTTCCTGCTGCGGAGGTCTTCACAACGCCCACCGTGTGCTGTGTGCTATGATAGGTCAGCTCATCCCAGACTTTTGGGAGACAGAGTTCTTGTCACTGAGCAGCTACTAGCAGAAGGATCATACGTGGGAAAAGGGGGAAAGGCTCTCCTCTCTGTTTTAGCCTTAATTGTTTCTCCCAGTGGAAACAGAATAATTGACAGCATAGTTCTTAACTTCCTCATGTGCATCTTACAATACAGGGTCACAGGCAGAGATCAGCACAGGAGAAGGAAGAGCATAGAATCTGTAACTAGGTGGTACACACTAGGACATATGCCAACTCAAGGACACTGAAAAGCTGTGTATGTGTGCAGACTGGGAGAATCCTCCAGCTAGCAGTAGACATACACATGAACAGATGGGGACTGGTCAGGTCACTGAGCCCGAGTCATGTCTTTGTCCCGCAGAGCCCACAAAAGCAGGATGCCTAGATTCAGTGCAGAAAGCAAGGAAAAGCCTAGTACAGCCATTGGGATTAGCATGGAGGTCAGCAGTGTTGGTTTAGACATTTTAGGACTTGGATTAAAAGCTGAGCTGGTCCTAGCTCTGTGACCTTGACTTCCCTGAACTTTAGTTTCTGCATCTGTAAGATGGAGGCAACCTCAGGGTTATGGATAAGATTAAATGAGTTGATGTTTGACACCCCCACAATAAGCTTTCAATATAGATTATTAGTCCCTGGATGGCCCTGGCAAGAAGGTCTTGGGAAAGACAGTTTTTTTTTTTTTTTTTTAAGGGCTGCCCCTGCAGCATATGAAGGTTCCCAGACAAGGGGTCAAATCAGAGCTGTAGCCGCTGGCCTACACCACAGTCACAGCAACGCCAGATCAGAGCCACGTCTGCAATCTACACCGCAGCTCATGGCAACGCTGGATCCTTAACCCACTGAGCAAGGCCAGGGATCGAACCTGTGTCCTCATGGATAGCAGTCAGATTTGTTTCCACTGAGCCACAATGGGAACTCCAAAGACAAGGGTTTTGAGGGGAGCGGAGATGTATGGAGGTATCTGGAGCTATATTAACATTGAATGAAGTAATTCGGTGTTAATGGGGAGGCCAGAAGACCTGGCTGAGAGTATTCTAGATTCAGAGAAAAGCCTAAGAAAAGGACTGTCTCAGATCTTGGAGTCCAGGGCCACTTTCCTCAGGAGTAACATCTCTGACTCTCATCCTTGCAGGAATGAATGCTGCGGTCAGGGCTGTGGTTCGAGTTGGCATCTATACTGGCGCCCGTGTCTTCTTTGTCCATGAGGTTGGTTCTCTGCTTTGCTCCTCGTTATTCCTTCTCTGTATCCTGCTCCTCTCTTTCCTTACCTCCCTGTTACGTTGCTGTGTCTGATTTGTCTTGGTTCCCCGTCTCCCTGAGCCACTCCTCCCTACTCTTGGGCTCCACTAATGACAGTGGGTCCCAGGGATCTGCAGACTGGCTCCTTGTGTTGCTTGTTCACTGTTTTTAATAGCTTCACCAACGGCATATGGAAGTTCCAGGGCCATGGACTGAATCCAAGCCACAGCTCTGACAATGCCCAGATCTTAAACCCACTGCGCCAGGCCGGGAATCAAACCTGCACCGTCACAGCACCCTGAGCCACTGCAGTTGGATTCTTAACCCACTGCACCATACCAGGAACTCCCCCGGTTCACTTTAAAGTGAAAAGAAACTCTGTCTTCCGTTCCCCTCCCCCCAAACAGAGAGAGAAGCTGAAATGAGTTGGTGCTTCATAGCTAACACAGGGCATCCAGAAAGAGAGCCTTAGGAGGGGAAGAGTCCCCCGACATTGCTGCACTCGGCCTAATCTCTGAGGTGCTGACTCTTCTTTGGTTGCCTTCTCTCCTTTTCCTCTCATCCTTTGTCCACTCTTCTTTTCATCAGGTCTAGCTGCCTTTCTTCTCTCAAAGTTTATTGTCTCTTACCTTTTCAAGTCACATCCCTCTCCCTTCTCCCTCTAACATCCTCTTTCCTCTATTATTGGTTATCAAAACCATCTGTTATCTCATAACTCCCCTGGGAAGAAGTGGGATGAGCCAAAAATAAGAGGAATCCCGATTAAATATTAGGGAGGGCATCCCGATATTTCAAGAATGAGAGGAACTAAAAGAGGGTATTGAAAGAGTGGCATCTCCTTCCTTGAACTGTGTTATCCTCAGGAGCACCCAGGCGTCAGTAACGGGAGGTGGGATGGGTGACTAGGTTCTCAGGGACCTCTTCCCAGGGATCCAGTCGTAACCCCTGGAGTTGGGGGGAGCCGGGCAAGGGCCGAACAGTTGTGATGTACCCGCAGGGTTACCAAGGCCTGGTGGACGGCGGAGATAACATCAGGGAGGCCACCTGGGAGAGCGTTTCCATGATGCTTCAGCTGGTATGTTCAGGGGACTCCTGTCTCACATTTGTCCTGTCCTGTCTCACCCCGCTCAGCTTTGGGCTCGTGGTTTCTGGAATTCCCTGCCATGTGGTTTGGTGGGAAGGGACTCTGTGACAAGAGGGGCTCTGTTTGCCCTATACTCTTTGACTTTGAAAACATCACCCTAGTTTCCTGGGGCGGGATGGAGGGTGGGGATGTGATCATGGGATACTTTGCTCTTTATAAAAAGGTCAAAGGCAAGACTTGAAGAACTGGCACATAAGCAGATCCTGCTCTGGGGTCACGGGGAAGGTCAGGCCCTGAAAATAACCTTACCCGAGGACTGGAGCCAGAGCCAGAAGTAGAGCTGAAGTCTGCCAGTCCTCATGTGATGGCAAGGAGGTGACCTGAAACCAGACCTTTTAAGGGAGGAGGGACCGAGAGAGCCTTTTAGAGTTTAGATTATTCCAACTGTATCCACAGCTATTTTTGCTATTTTCTCTAAGTCATTCTATACCCATTTTCTGATTTACTAAAAAATGTACACATTACATTTGTATCCGCATTCTTTACCTCAATCCCTTAAAAAGACCGTGGGAAGAAATTTAATGAGAAGCACTTAGTGAAGGTTCTGTACAAGCAATGGTGCCTCCATAAAGTAGTCTGATAATGACCCAGAATTCTCCATCAATACACCTAAAGTCATGGATGCCAGGAGTTTATATGATTAGTGAAAACCCTGAGGGTCTTTTCCTCTCTTGCGGTATCTCCAAGCCCTTTTCGGACTCAGAGTTGTTTCTCTGGTGAATGCCTGGGTCCTGTGGCTCCTCACACTAGCACATGGAGCCCCAGCGTGAAGGGGAAAGGATTGGTAGTGCCTGTTTCCTGCTGAAGTCACCACTGCTTCTTCTTCTTCTTTTTTTTTTTTAATGGCTGCATCCACGGCACATGGAAGTTCTGGGCCAGGGACTGAATCTGAGCCACAGATAGGACCTACGCCCCAACTATGGCAGTGCCGGCTCCTTTAACCTGCCACGCTGAGCCCACGCCTCCACAGCAGCCCAAGATGCTGCAGTCAGATTCTTTACCCACTGTGCCGCAGTGAGGACTCCACCGCTGCTCCTACTTACACGTCCAAGACATGGAAGTTGGAGATTAGTTCCAAAGCCTACAGATACGTGTGTACTCCCTAGTTCTCTTTAGGTCAATCATGTTTTTGACAAAGCTTTCAATGAAATGGGTCCGTCCGAGCCATCTTCTAAGAGAGGTAGCAGAACGTGGGGACCACCCTGTGATACCTCAGCCAGCACTTCTTCCCTTTCCTTTAGAAGGGGCCATGGCTCTTCAGGGTGTTAGGGGACCGCCTAGGGAGCCATGTGATGATGTCAGCCCATCGAGGTGTTGGAACGGGGGAATCTTAGCATGTTGAGCAGCTTTGGCCATGTCACCTGGGGAGCTAACTTGCACCTCTTCCCCAAAGGGAGGCACAGTGATTGGGAGTGCCCGGTGCAAGGACTTTCGGGAACGAGAGGGACGGCTGCGAGCTGCCCACAACCTGGTGAAGCGTGGGATCACCAACCTGTGTGTCATTGGGGGTGATGGCAGCCTCACTGGAGCCGACACCTTCCGCTCTGAGTGGAGTGACCTGTTGAACGACCTCCAGAAAACAGGTGAGACGCTGTTCTCATCAGTGTGGACTGTGCGCATGTGCACACACAGCTGTCTCCTCCCCGGGGAGACACGGAGGGCAGTCTGTGCCCTCCTGTTCCTGCCATTGTTGGCAGTTGCCATTGGCTGCAGCCCCTTCCCTCTCCAGGCTCCTGCTCCTCAGTACCCTGGGGGTCCTCACCCAGTAGCTTCTGCTTTGCTTCCCCTTGTCAGGTAAGATCACAGCAGAGGAGGCTAACAAGTCCAGCTACCTGAACATCGTGGGCCTGGTGGGCTCCATTGACAACGACTTCTGCGGCACCGATATGACCATTGGCACTGACTCGGCCCTGCACCGGATCGTAGAGATTGTAGACGCCATCACTACTACCGCCCAGAGGTGAGGGCTTGGTGGGAGGTAGCGTGGGAGGATGGCAGCTGGGACGGGCCAACTGGCCAGGGACCAGGGACCAGGGAAGATTAAAGCACTTGAGCTGTGGTGACTGAAACGACCGGTGTTCTGGGGCTAGAACACTATTTTTAACTAACAGCGATCCCTAGAGCACTGAATTGCACTGCTCCGTAAATGCTCTAAGACTTGCCTCTGGCCGCTGTCTAGCCCTCTGTCTAGACATGTTGCTCTGAGGTCTTTAATACCTGAGAGGTCTCCTAAATCATTAGTGACCAGGCTGAGACAAATCCAGGGAGCCCCAAACCTTTACAGCCATATCACAGAGACTGTAGAGGCCATTACTAACAGGGCTCAGAAGGGAGGGGCCTCGGGGGAGGCAGAGTTGGGGGGAATGGGGGCGTGGGGGGCCACGGTCTCCTGCAGGGTGATCCTGGAGGATTCCAAGTTAGTGCTCCCTCCAGCTCTTTTCCCTTCACCCCTTCCCTACCTGGGCTCCTCCTTCCCGGGAACAGAGCCTCAGTCCTGACACCTTCTGCTGTGTTTTCTCAGGCCTGGGAAGGACAACCCTGGGGCTAAAGAGTTTCCGCTGGGTGTTCCTGGTCTCTCAGGAGACCTGCTGGGAGGCCCACAGCATAAATGCATCTCACAGAGAGGTTGCTTGGCCTCGAGGTGGGTGATGGCTTGGTCCTGGCCATAGGGACACTTGGACTGTGTCAGCCCTATGTCTGTCTCTTGCAGCCACCAGAGGACATTTGTGTTAGAAGTGATGGGCCGGCACTGTGGGTAAGATCCCCATTTGACGCCTTTATCCCGTGGGTCCAGCAGTAGCCCTGTCCTCTTCCCCAGAGAGGCCTCCCAGTGGTGGCAGATCTGGCGCTGTCCATGCTCCTCTTGGTGTGGCCACCTTTCCCCATCTCCCCTCCACCTCCCTTACACACCTGTGTGTGCACGGGTGCAGGTGTGCTCTGCACAAGCATGCACGCAATGTGAGAGAACAGACAGCGCTCTGAGGTTGGGTGCCACTTTGGCAGGTGAGAGTGAATAGAAGGGGCTCCTCCCTGCACCCCAAGAGTGAAATGGAGCCTCAGACCTTTCACCAGCCATGGGGCCAGCTGGACCTGTTGGGAAGGGATGAGGCTTTGGTGGAGTGTAGTCTGTGCGTGATGCTTCTGGCTCTCATCTCAGGTACCTGGCCCTTGTCACCTCTCTCTCCTGTGGGGCTGACTGGGTTTTTATTCCTGAGTGTCCGCCAGATGATGACTGGGAGGAACATCTTTGTCGCCGGCTCAGTGAGGTACTGGCCCTTTATTTTGCCCTTTGAAGGGTCCCACACCCTGTTCCACTGCTGATCCCTTTCCTGTCCACCAGTTTCATAGCTCTGACCATTTTCTCCTTCTTTTTTGACCAGACAAGGAACCGGGGTTCTCGTCTCAACATCATCATCGTGGCTGAGGGCGCGATTGACAAGAATGGACATCCAATCTCCTCAGAAAACATCAAAGAGGTTAGTATGATGGAGCCAGAGCGGCCTTGACACCTTACCCACCCAGCCCATCGCCTGGTGGTTTCTGAGTCTCCCCGAGTCCTTCTCACACCCCTCCCCAGGTTCCTGCCCCCAGGTTTCCTCCTACCCAGGAATCATTGCCAGATAAGAGGCTACGTCATCCTTGGTTTACCTTGGTCCCTGCTCGTTTCCTTTCCTTGACTTTGTATCTCTCTGTCTGTCCCTCTTGTTTCCTTCAGCTGGTGGTAAAGCGTCTGGGATATGACACCCGGGTCACTGTCTTGGGGCACGTGCAGCGGGGTGGGACACCGTCGGCCTTCGACAGAATCCTGGTAAGTCATGAGGCTGAGTGACCTTCACACTGGACCCTCAGCTTGCGGTCCTTTCCCAGCAGGACTGCACTTAACAGCACAGGGGCTTCAACCACTGGTCATGCTGCCCTGCCACCAGCCTCTGGACTGCAGTGGCCCTTGACCCCTTCCCACACATGCAAGAGTCCTCTTTTTGTTGCAAAAAAATGATGGGAAACTTTATGCTTCCCTAAGGCCAAATATCTCAGAGCTTTGAGCATTAGTGAGATTATTAAATTAACCTCAGACACTCAGTTGATACCCTCTTATTCCTACTTTCATTGTTTTATCAATTCAAGAAGGGAATATTATTCGGCCCCAGTAATCCCCTCAATTATTGTAGTGGACATGTTCCTCTGGAACCAGGCAGACTCCCTGAGGTTCTGATGGCAAGAGGATGAAGGGTCATCGAACTCTGGATGAGATCTGGGGAGGGAGGTAAAGGCCATGGTTCTTGGCTGCAGTCCTTAATTGTGGATCTCAGAATGCTCCTTAGTGGCTTAGTAGGTTAAGGATCCAGCACTGTCACTGCCGTGGCTTGGGCTGCTGCTGTGGTGCAGGTTTGATCCCTGGCCTGGGGGATATTTCACATGCCATGGGCATGGCCAAAAAAAATGCAGAACTCAACTCATGATTTGGAAAGGGCCTTGGATGCCCAGGCTCTCCAGGCCTAGCCTCGATGGGGAGGTTTGAAGCAGGCTGTCTTTGCTACCTGCAGGGCAGCAGGATGGGTGTGGAAGCAGTGATGGCACTTTTGGAGGGGACCCCGGACACCCCTGCCTGTGTGGTGAGCCTCTCTGGTAACCAGGCTGTGCGCCTGCCCCTCATGGAGTGCGTCCAGGTGGTGAGTACTGACCGCAAGCTGCCTCCCTCCTAGCCCCGAGCCCCGGTCTCTGATGGAAAATGGCGCAGCCGCCGGGGCTGCCAGGACGAGAGTGGGTGGAGAGGCTCTCAGTTCGGCCAGAGGTTCACTGGGCAGGAGCACAGGGGCTGTGCATACCAGCGGTCACCTCTCTTACTAAGCCTCAGTTTTCCCATCTGCCAAATATTCCTAAAGATGGAAAGCTTCCCTCCTACACAGTAGGGACCAGATAACTTATACTAGCTAGCCTCAGGAGAAATGCAGCCTTTCTCCAGATCCTAGTAAAAGCAGGGGATAGGAGTTCCCGGCGTGGCGCAGTGGTTAACGAATCCAACTAGGAACCATGAGGTTGCAGGTTCGATCCCCGGCCTCGCTCAGTGGGTTAAGGATCTGACATTGTTGTGAGCTGTGGTGTAGGTTGCAGACATGGCTTGGATCCTGTGTTGCTCTGGCTGTGGTGTAGGCCGGCAGCCACAGCTCCAATTCAGCCCTTAGCCTGGGAACCTCCATATGCTGTGGGTGCAGCCTTAAAAAGCAACAACAACAACAAAAAAAAGCATGGGATGGTATGAAGGTCTGGCTGGGTAGCTTATCTGTCTCTGATTTCTACCTTGAACACGTTTCTCAGAACATGAGGTCACTAAAAATGACTCACCCCGAGGGCCATTATAGGGACTGGAGAGAAGGCATGTAAGCGGTCTGTTGCTGTGCCTAGAAGCCGTGGATGCTCAGGAAATGGTGGCTCTGCTTATCGAGAACCACTCCTTCGATGCCCCAGAGCCAGCATGTGGCTGGGGGCTAAGGTGTCTGGCAGGTTCTCAGGGCTGGCTCCTTGTCTCCAGGCTGCTTCTCTCTGAGACTAGGGAGTCCTAAGGCCCTACAGCCCAGACAAGGCTGCAGCCTTGCCTGGAACTGCATCTCTAAGCTAAAGCACCGGCTAGCAGACCGGAAAGCAGTAGCTGGGAAGCACAGGACAGGGATTAGCTTTTCTTCCCAACTGGTTACTTGGTTATCTTATTCATTAGTTTAGAGGCTACTTTGAGGCTGGGGCCCTGGGGTGAAGAATGGAGGAAGGTGCTAGGGTTTTTTGTTTGTTTGTTTTGTTTTTCCTTTTTAGGGTTACTTGTGTGGCATTTGGAAGTTCCCAGGCTAGGGGTCGAATTGGAGCTATAGCTGCCTACCTATGTCACAGCCACAGCCATGCCAGATCAGAGCCTCATCTGTGACCTACACACTGGATACCTACTAAGCGAGGCTGGGAATCAAACCTGCATCCTCATGGATACTAGTCAGGTTCTTTACCGCTGAGCCACAGTGGGAACTCCTGGTGATGTTGTATCTGTGTGTTCCTCCACTCTGCTCATCTTCTAATAAATAGAGCATTGACTCAGCTCTTTTCTTTTGTTGCTTATTACTCAGAAAATTAAGGAAAGGCAGATACTTCATCTCTGTGAAAGTCTGGAAGAGCACAGGAAAGGTGGGGTATAGGGTGGGCGGGTTCTAGTTGCAAGCCCAGAGACGGTCGGGTCTTGGGGTCGGGGGGGTGGTGGTGGTGGGAATTGAGCTCTGCAGAGTCCTGCCTTGGAGCCTGACTGTTGCTCTGCTCCTCCCTCAGACCAAAGACGTGACCAGGGCCATGAATGAGAAGCGATTTGATGAAGCCTTGAAGCTGAGAGGCCGGTGAGGAAATACTCATTAGCTGCAGGGAGCTCATTAGCTGCAGAAATCAGATGCTGGAAAGAAACACAGAATTGATGTAGCTCCAGGCCCGGAATAGGAGCTTCTGCCTTTTCCTCTTCTTACTGTCTCTGCAGCAGTTTCTTCCCCAAGAGAATTAGCTGTGAGGTGACCAGGAGGCTCCGTTCACCCTGGGGATTCTCTCCCCGGCCTTAGGCTTTCCCGTCTGTTATTTCTGTATTCAGCCCTAGGCATGGGGGTGGTGCAGGGGTGCGGGCGATGGCGGGGGGGTGGGGGTGGGGACACTTGATGAGTCACGGCCTGCTCCCTGCTCTGCCTTTTCTGGCTTTAGAGGTTGCCCTGTGGAACTTCATGCTGGGAGCAAAACTTCAGACTAGATCTCCCTGGCTGCTGGCCTTGGGGAATGGCCTAAAGACAACCTTTCTTTCTCTCTCTCTCTCTCTCTCTGTCTGTCTCTCTCTCTTGTACTTTTTATAGGAGCTTCATGAACAACTGGGAGGTATACAAGCTTCTGGCTCATGTCAGACCCCCAGTGACTAAGGTACTAGCAAACTGCTCTCCCCTCAGCCCTCTTCCTCCCTTGTTCTATTAGAAAGTGTTGCCCTCAGCCCACACAACCCATGGCCTTGCCAAGTTCTCTGCCCCCCTCTAATCTTCAGTGCTGAGTCCCGGACCCCGTGAAGAAAATTTTCTCTCAGCCACCCCAGATCCAAGCCCCATGTTCTAGTGTGTCCTAGATGTCTCTAACCCAAGACCCACATCCCATTCAGGGCTGACAGGATAGCATGCAAGGAATGGGAAAGAAGGCTTATGTATTATTTCCTCTGAGAACATTGGAATAATCACATCTATGTATTTAAGCCACCTTTTCCATTGGCGTAGTGGTTCTTAATAGTCACTGTATACCAGAATTATCTTGGTGCTTATTAAACATGCATATTCCCCTCCCTCAGAGGGGATTCAGATCAGGGCCAGAGCCAAGAATATTCAGCTTTAACAAGCTCCCTGAGTGGATCTGACGTGGGTGGTCCGAGGATCCTAGTTTGGGAAACACTGCCCTGGAAGGCCTCTTATTCGTTGTGCAGTGAGAACCTGGATTGGCGACCAAGGCTTTACTGATTGGTCTGTGGTGACGGCTTTCACCTCCCTAGTGGGAAGGAGGGAACAAGCTGTGCTGGCGTCCCCTGGGAGGGGGTGTGCTGTCAGGACCACTGGGACTCAGAGTCCCCTTCCTGCTGCTGTCCCCCTCCCCTTTCCCTCTCTGCTTCCTTCTCCAGAGTGGCTCTTTCACAGTGGCCGTGATGAATGTGGGGGCCCCGGCCGCAGGCATGAATGCTGCCGTCCGCTCCACTGTGAGAATTGGCCTCATCCAGGGCAACCGAGTGCTGGTTGTGCACGACGGCTTCGAGGGCCTGGCCAAGGGTCAGGTATGGGATGAAAGGAAGGCGGGCACTTACTCCAGGGCCCAGGAGCAGCGTGGAGGGGATAAGTGTGGCCGGGTGACCTGTCTGTGCTCTTGCCTTCCTTGTCCCTTGCTACCTTTCTCTTCTCTTGGGACAAGAAAACTGTGTACACAGCTGATCCTTGGACAACTCGGGCTGCAACTGCACGGGCTCGCTCACATGCAGATTTTCTTCAGTAGCAAACACTGCAGTACTCTGACCCGTGGTCAGGTGAATCCATGGATGTAGAACCATGGATATGAGAGTCGACTAAAGTTATATGTATATTCTCAACTGCATGGATGGTCGGTGCCCTTAAGCCCTGCACTGTTCAAGGGTCAATGTATACTATGTTCTGTTGCTATACTAAGGGGCAGGTCGCATATAACAGCGTGGATGTGCTGGACAAAGAGATGACGCATATCTCAGATGGGATGGAGCAGGATGGTACAAGATTTCATCACACTCCTCAGGACAGCACACAATTTAAAACTCATGAATTTTCCAGTTAATATTTCTGGACTGAGGTTTACCATGGGTGACTAAAAGCCTGGAAAGTGAAATCATGGATGGGGGGGGGCACTGTATTTAATTTTAGGGCAGTAGGAATAGGCAGGAGCCACTGAAATGAACCCTTTGCAAACAAGGTATTTAATTCTCCTTCCTGAAGCTCAGTGCAGTGCCTGGCATAAGCGGGGGCTTAATGCTTGTGAATGAGCAGTAAGGGTGGAAGAGGTTCAGTGAGGGGGGGAAAAGCCGACACCTGTGTTCCTCTTCCAAGGTGGCGGTGGGGGTGGGGGTGTCTCCAGGCGGGGTCAGCACTCTGGAGGTGGTGCCAGGCCCAGGGCAGACCTGTGTGACCTTGCCCCGCAGATTGAGGAAGCAGGCTGGAGCTATGTTGGGGGCTGGACTGGCCAAGGTGGTTCTAAACTTGGGACTAAAAGGTGAGTGGCATTACAGGAGCACCTCCTTCTAGTCACCCCTGAAGGTCTCCCTTGGGATGTGGGCATCAGTTCACTCACTCAGGGTCTGCCTGGACCAGTGCTGGCATCTAGCAAGCTCACAGGAGCTTCAGTGAGGCAGACATGCCCATCCAGACACCTTTTAGCAGCTCAGGCCTTGTAGAGCCCCACGTGTATCCTTAGATGGGGGTGAGAGGTGGGCTAGGGAAGGGGTCACAAGTCAAGAAATTATAAATAAAGCGCTTTATAACTGGTTTTTCTCTCTCTCAATTTTGCTCTCTCTTCTCCAAATTCTGTCACCTCCACCCCTGGCCCCACCCCAACCAACTAGGACTCTCCCCAAGAAGAGCTTCGAACAGATCAGTGCCAACATCACTAAGTTTAACATCCAGGGCCTTGTGATCATTGGGGGCTTTGAGGTGAGTGTCTCCCACCCCGTATCTCCCTTTACCCCTCCCCTACATTCCCTCGCCCGTCATTCCTGCCCCTGCTTCTCTCTTCCTCTCAGGCGTACACAGGGGGCCTGGAGCTGATGGAGGGCAGGAAGCAGTATGACGAGCTCTGCATCCCGTTTGTGGTCATCCCCGCCACGGTCTCCAACAACGTGCCAGGCTCGGACTTCAGCGTGGGGGCCGACACGGCTCTCAACACCATTTGCATGGTGAGCGCACCGGGACTGTGAACCCTGGGTGAGCCTGGGCCTAGAAAGTGAGCTTGTTCTGTCCCAGCCGAGTGGCAGTGTTAGAAAAATGCCTCTTCAAGCCCTGCATTTACACAGACTGCATTGAGCTCAACCTGTAGTGTCTGTTCTACTCGCCTTGTGGGTCCTCTGACCTCAGCATGGGTCCACTCTCTGCATACCAAATGCTTTTCCTTATATGGCTTAATTCCTCTACTCTGAGCCACAGGAAGGGTAGGGACAACCTCCTTCCCTGGAGAGGGGTCCACAGGGTGCTTGGCAGGTGTGCCTGCCATCCCTGAAGGCAGGAACCTGAGGGGGGCTTAGGGGCCCAGCTGGCCTGGGGACGATGTTGCTCCAGAGCTGGCTGATGACTGGGGCCAGAGCAGTGACAAGAACCACATCCCTGACCCTGAATTTCTATGACCATTGTCTTTGCAGACCTGTGACCGCATCAAGCAGTCAGCGGCCGGCACCAAGCGCCGGGTGTTTATCATTGAAACCATGGGCGGCTACTGTGGCTACCTGGCCACCATGGCGGGACTGGCAGCCGGGGCCGATGCTGCCTATATTTTTGAGGAGCCCTTCACCATTCGGGACCTGCAGGTAGACAGCTACCAGAGCCTACTAGGAGGCTGTCCCCTGCCCCAGTCTGTCCTTACTGTCCCCACAGTAAGAGCTCAAGACCGGGACAGAGCTGATGGTCTGTGGAGTCAGAGATCGAGCACCAGGCAGGCCTTCTCTGGTGTAACCTCCTGTACAGGCCACAGCTCCTGCTGTTGGAGCTTTCATTTGAAAGGTGCCAGGCTGCTAAGCCCTTTACGTGTGTTTTTGCCTATTTTCATAAAAGACATGTAATATGGAGATTATCTCTATACTACAGATAAGAAAGGTTTAGTGAGGCTACAAAACCTTTCTAAAGTTAGTGAGTAGGCAGGAGTTTCCGTTATCACTCAGCGGTAATGAATCTAGCTAGGATCCATGAGGACATGGGTTCGATCCCTGGCCTCGCTCAGTGGGTTAAGGATCTGGCATTGCTGTGAGCTGTGGTGTAGGTCACAGACACGGCTCAGATACCACATTGCTGTGACTGTGGCGTAGGCTGGCAGCTACAGCTCCGATTCAACCCCTAGCCTGGAAACTTCCATATGCCACAGGTGTGGCCCTAAAAAGACAAAAAAAGAAAAAAAGATGAACTTAGTGAGTAGGCAGATGAACTGATTGAGAAAGTCTCGCCACCCCTCCAGATTCCCCTTGCTACCAAACCGGGCTCTTCTCATTCCATTTTTGAGGCAGATGCCTTTATGATCCTTATTTTCCAAGATCCCTGTTCATTGGAAGGGGAAAGAGCTACAAAGTGGAGGCTGCAGGCTGAGGAAACCCCCTAATCCAAGGACTCAGCCACCCTGTCTGCAGTGGATGGTGACCCTCTCCTTCTTTCACCCCAACTCAAAGCCCAAATGACAGGATGGTTCCTCCAGGGTGGTGGCGGTGGGGAGGCGGGGGTCACTGCTGTATATGGAGGCAAGCGAAGAGTCCAACACCGAGACCAGTCAGCCCTCCGAGGGAGGGAGAATCAGAAAGCCCTGGAAAGGTTAGGAGGGGGTGGGAAGGGGCTGAAAACTAACAGTTATCACACTGACTCGAACTCCCTCTTCCTGTCCTGCCAGTCTCATCTGGAATCTTCCCTTAATTTCAGCCTGCCCTGACCTTCTTAAGGGATTAGGCTGTAAACAACCCCTGCCTGTCCCTCCCCCCTCCTCCCCAGGAAGGGGGGAAGGCATCTGTGCGCCCGCCCAGTCTTTTCCACTCTCAGCTGGGCTTAGGATTTTGTTTCCTTCTCAGGTGAATGTGGAACATCTGGTGCAAAAGATGAAAACAACTGTGAAGAGGGGCTTGGTGTTAAGGTACTTTACCCCTAGTTTTTTCCCAGATGAAGAGAAGAAACAGTCAGGCTCTGGCCCTAGTCAGACTGCATCTGTGGTTGGGACACCCTGAGGGAGCTGTGGCTACAAAGCGAGAGCCTAGACTGTGGGAGGAGGTGGAACCGGGAGGGACAAAGCTGACAAAGGCAGAGGGCTGTTGGAGGGAGGGGACAGGCTTTGGTCTTTCCTACAGGAATGAGAAGTGCAATGAGAACTACACCACTGACTTCATCTTCAACCTGTACTCTGAGGAGGGGAAGGGCATCTTCGACAGCAGGAAGAACGTGCTTGGCCACATGCAGCAGGTGGGGAAGACACACGGCATGCCCAGCAGTGGCAAGTCATAACCCCCAACAGCCACCACGCCCCTGCTGACCTCCAACCTGCCGAAGGCTATCGGTGCCGCCACAGAGCTCGGGCCTGCAGACTTTACAGTCACATGGTCAGAAATCTTTACCCTGGAAATGGCCTTGGAGATTCTGTGGTTCATCCTCTACATGTAGGGCAGGGTTTCTCAACCTTGGCACTCTGGCCCTTTCGAGCTGGAAGATTCTTTGTGGCGGTTGTGTGCATTGTAGGATGGCTTAGCAACACCCCTGGACTCTACTCACCATGCCAGTAGCGCTCCCTCCACAGCTGTACAACTAAAAGAACATCTCTGGACACTACCAGATGTCCCCTGGGGGGCAAAATTGTCTCCAGTTGATAACCACTTCTTCAGATAAAAAATGAAGCTCAGAGAGGAAAAATACTTTTTTCAAAGCCACTCTTTTTTTTTTTTTTTTTTGCCTTTTCTAGGGCCGCACCCGCGGTATATGGAGGTTCCCAGGCTAGGGCTCTAACAGGAGCTGTAGCCACCGGCCTTCGCCACAGCCACAGCAACGCGGGATCTGAGCCACGTCTGCAACCTTCACCACAGCTCACGGCAATGTCGGATCCTTAACCCACTTAGTGATGCCAGGGATCGAACCTGCAGCCTCATGGTTCTTAGTCAGATTTGTTAACCACTGAGCCACAACGGGAACTCCCAGAGCCACTCTTGAGTGAGGCCAGAATGAGCCAGTACAGTGCTTTTCCCACCACACTGTGCTGCCTTTCATAGGGCTGAGTACAGGCACCTTGCTGGCCTTGGGCTCTATCTCCATTCACTGGGGTTTTGAGGGGAAAGGAATCCCTTTCTACCAACCACATTCAATCCCCACCCAAGTAGGCCTCGTCCACAGTGTACTAGTGGTCTGAGGTCTCCCCCATCCCAAACGTCCCCTGCTGGTGCGTCTTAAGCATTCACCTTTGACCTTTCTGCATCCAGAGATGAATTCTCATTATCTCAGTCTAAATGAGCTTATCAGCCCCCGCAGGAATGAGGTACTATTGGATAAAGTATAAAGACCTATATTCTGTGTTTCCTCTCTTCCCATTTTCCCACCTAACTTTTGCTTTGTTCAGAGAAAATCAGCACCTCATTTTATATTATTCTGAGGTGCTACCAAGAGCATCCAGATGGGGTCACAGGCACACTCTGTGTCATCGAGATAGTGACTGACAAAAGCCACTAGCCTGAAGAGGAGCAGGGAATTGACTGGCCAGTAAAACTAGGAGGAAATAGACAGGGTCACACAGCTATGGAGCTAGAAGAGGCAACTGTGAGACCAGTCATCCCCTTGTACTAATTACTTACTTTCATAGCTGATTAACAGCCAAATATGCTAGGCCAGCTCACCCTGGTTCCTGGCCCTGTTTCAGGATTTCCTTTCATGGTTAGGCTTCTTGATTCCTGTTTCTGGCTGTAAACCTTGGGCCTATTCTTTTCCCTTTTCTCTTTGTATTTCAACATCTCTGCCACTTCATTAGAGTCCTTCCCTGTGGAATTTTTATGATTCTTTTTCCAGGGTGGGAGCCCAACTCCATTTGACAGGAATTTTGCCACTAAGATGGGCGCAAAGGCAATGAACTGGATGTCTGGGAAAATCAAAGAGAGTTACCGCAACGGTAGGTGGGGTAAGAGGGTGAGGCCCTTTCCTGGAAGCTGGTTCCCCATATAGAAGCTGACTGAGAACCCCGATCGCAGGGCGGATCTTTGCCAATACCTCAGACTCGGGCTGTGTCTTGGGGATGCGCAAGAGGGCCTTGGTCTTTCAACCAGTGACTGAGCTGAAGGAACAGACGGATTTTGAGTGAGTACATCTTCTTCCTGGGGTGGTTCCCTCCCTAGTGGTTTCAATATCTATTCTTCCTTCCCAACTTGTGCCCTGTCTTCAGTCCTTTTCTCTTCAGAGTAACATCTCTCCTTTGGATCTGATGCCCATGCCCCAAATCCAGCCTCTTCTGCTTAACTTCTTGCCGTAGCTTTTGAAAGAAGTTGACTGGGGTGCTAAAGATTAAATCAACCCCAACTTCGTTCCTCTGTAGGCACCGCATCCCCAAGGAACAGTGGTGGCTGAAGCTGAGGCCCATCCTCAAAATCCTGGCCAAGTATGAGATTGACTTGGATACTTCAGAGCACGCCCACCTGGAGCACATCAGTCGGAAGCGGTCCGGAGAAGCTGCTGTCTAAACCTCTTTGCAGTGAGGGGAATGGATTGTCTCATCATCGTCAGCTCATCCCCGACAGTTCCAAGTCCATGTATTCTCAAGTGTTTCAGCTCATTTTTCATTAGATTTCCTTTATGCTGCAGCCATGATCAGTCAGCTCTGGCCAGGGAGCCGGGCAGGGGCAGTAAGTGGGAGCCCCTTGTAGGTAGAATTTGTCATGCTTCTACCCCAGCTTCATATGACTGTCACACAAGGCTGAGCTCCCCTAGTGCTACTGTTAGATTTCAGTTACTCGGTTAGAATTTTCCTAAAAATAAGCTTTATTTATTTCTTTGTGATAACAAAGTCTTGGTTCCTCTACTACTTTTATGACAGTGACAAACAATAACTACACTAATAAATGCCAACTGGTCACTGTGCTTCTGGTTCTCCTGTTATCATCTTCACAAGTGCATTCCTATCAGCCCAAGCACCAGACTCTGCTCAGACGGACACCTGGGAGAAAGCAGCCCATGCGATAACCCCATGTCCTTCTCTCCATTCTTGGACATCTCTTGACTCTGTACACGGGGTCCCAGAACATAGTACACTGTCCTTACCCTCATCCCATGACTAGTCCCTCCTGCATCCTCTGTAGCTGATAGGACGCTCCACTCTTCCTTAAGCATAAAGTTGTGTTTTGCCTCTTGCTTGTATGCCCACTACCCTGCATTATTTTTTTTCCAGCCATCCCACAATCTCTACTGCTCCTCTGACAACCCAGGGCTCTTCTCAACCTTTCCCCTGTGCTCCCTCCTGGATAAAAGCAGACTCCAAGGGTGGGGAGACATGTACATTTTGAAAGCCTGGGAAACACACTCAGTCCTGAACTTAGTTTGCTGGTCTGGTTGAAATACTGGTTTGGAAAATTGTTCTTAGTTCAATTTGCTTTCTTTTCTAAAACAACTTCTTCCTCTTCATTAGCCAGGTGCTCATGTAAGGCAGTGGGTCTTCAGGATTGGGACTAGAGACTGTGCCCCAGTTGACAGGATGCTGCCCTTTCAATACCAGGCTGGACGTTAGTCTCCAATCACATCCGGGCTCTTGGCACAGGCATACATATTCCTCCCAACCTGCATTTTCCTCATTTACTGAAGCAGAAAGGTTTGAAAAGATTATCTCTAGTATTTCACTTTTGCTGGGTGTCCAAAGCATAACTGCTATACCCTGAAAACAGTTCTAAAAAAAATAACCAAGAAGGCTTGCCAGAGTCCAGCATTAAAGCAGCCGAATGCTCTTTCCACAGTTCTTTCAGGAAAAGGGAAATTAACAATGAATATCACACATTGTTATCACTGATTTCTTCAAAACAGCCTGTATGACTGCTGGTGACAGCTTCATTTCAGAAATGAGGACACTGGGCTCAAGGGAATTCATTAACTTAGAGAAAACTAGCAACAGTAGAAATTGCCAAACTCGCTTTTAGAACTGTTTATTTTTTTTAAGTGAGCAAAAAACACCAATAGCAAAAGGACAAAAGCAGACATATTTTCCAAATTAGCCGTGTCAGCAGATTCTGTTCACTTTTATTTATGTTTCCCAATCAATTAAAAAAAAGTTTTTCAAATTTTCATAAGGTCATCTAAGATCAATAACAACTTGATCTGGTTTAGCAATGTGAAAAGGGAAAGTACTATAGACTGTCATTCACTAAAACAGATCTTTTTTGCCTTGGTGGGCCATCTCAGAGGAAGCTCCTAGAATGCTCTTTCCCCTACTCCCGAAGTCTGACCCCCCCCCCACCAATGTCTTGTATAAATCGGTAAAGCGGTTTCCAAACAGCTGAAAAGAACCCCAAGCTCTGAGCAGAGTGAGCTTCCTATAGGTAAAGAAGGCCCATAAGAAAGGACAGTCCTGCCCAGCCCCTCCCTGCTGGAGCAAACAGGAAGTGCCTGCCAAGCCCATTGGGTAAACTGGCTTTTAGGGAGAGAAAGAACTGCCTTAGAAAGAAAAGTTCCTAGGGCTGCTGGGGACTTCTTCTACTATTTGGAAAGCAGCAAGACAGTCTTTGTGAAATAGTATTGCTGAACTACTGTAACCCCTGGGCGAACCCAAGGGAAAGCAGCAAAGACTGCCCCTGTCTTTGAGGTGAGGGTCCCCTCTGAATGCCCGTGACGGCATTCTAGGGATATCATCTAGCCCAACTCGGAGGCTGCGTACCATCTGCGGTTGTATATATCTTCATCTCTGGGCTGGAATTGTTACCCGGAATTTTCTTAAATTTCTTCAGAGATCAACTACAGTGTTTCTAGAGGGCTTCTTCTGAAATGTTAATCACATCCCAAAGGAAAACCAAATCCATATTCTATAAATACTCCTCATCTTCCTAGATAGATTTAGTTGCACTGTTGACTTTTTCCCTGAAGGGGAGGGATGGGAGAACTCTTCTTTTGCAGGGGGCAATATAAAAACCCAAGGAAGCAAAAAACAGAAACAAAAGTGAGGGGTTTTTTGTTTGGTTGCTTGGTTGGGAGTGGGGGAGGTGATGTGGAGGTTATTGTTGTGACATGTTGCCTCGTAAATATAAACCACACAACGGGAGCAAGTGCTTTTCCTGTTTTCTAAAACAGAGACAGTACTGCAGGGCAAAACCTCATCCAGAGCTGCCGGCATGCTGGTCAAACGTCTCCTCCAGGCTATTCTACAAGTAACAGGTATTCCTTCAGAGAAGCTGGCAGTGGAAGGCCCTTCACCGCATCTGGCAGATACTGGAGTCCGAGGCTCCGACGCACAGCATAGCGAGAGAGTGTTTTTAGAGTCCCTGGGGCTGAGCACAGAACAGTCAGTTTTTCACATAGCTGCTGATCTTTGGCCACTTCTCGTGGCATTGTGCCATTTTTCCTTAATTCAAAGTGTCCAACAGCTCTGTGGAGGAGCTCAAAGCAAGAGTCCTCTTTCTCTGTTCCAAGTCCCCTGACAAGCAGAGCCACCAGGCGGGAGATGGGTGTCTGGCCTTTCAGGTTGATGACTCTGACCTCTGCACCGTAATCAAGAAGGATGCTGACGCTCTCAAGATTTCCCTTCATGGCAGCCCAGCTGAGCGGGGTGTCATTGTTGTAATCCAGGGCGTTGACAGAGGCCCCGCTCTCTAGGAGAGCCCGCACACACTCGGCATTGTTCTTAAAGGCTGCCCAGTGAAGTGGGGTGTCTCGGTTGCCATCCAGTGCATTGGGGTTTGCACCGTACTCCAACAGGACCTCTACACAAGCCTCATCTTTCTCGGCTGCATAGTGGAGGGCTGTTCGGTTATAACCATCCAGGGCATTCACCTGTAAAGAGGGAGCGTCTACATTACAGTATCTAGATGACTGAGAAGAGGACAGGCGGCGGCAAAGAAGCTTGCAGGTGTTTATCCACCATTGTTATGTAACATCCGAACACGAAGGTCAACAAGCAATTCCCAGGGAGTGGTGGTGATCAGGACAGAGACAGGATGGGGGCTGAAGAGGAAATCTGAAAAGTCTTGTCCCCAAACAGCCAACACTATTACATGCATTGATTAGCTTGCCTGCATTACTGAAGTTTTTGCTGCCATGTTCTTATTTACTGTTCACTGAGATCTCTACCACAGAGGAAGGGGAAAGAAAGAGAAGATGAGGCCTAAGTGCTTATAACTGCCCTGAAGCATATTTACTGGAAAGCAGCTTGAACATCCTGGCCAGAGTAAAGGTTTTGGATCATTTTACTTATCCTGACTCACCCTGTATCCTGTGGCTAATGGCAACCAGGCTAAAAAATCATGAGGCCAATCAAGGTTCTGCTAATGTAGCACTGCTGTGTCTTTTAACCACGTGGAGAAGCTCAAATGGTTAATCCAAGTCACCCCTGCAAATATATGCTGTGGGGTCACAAGAGAAGCTGGAGGAAACCATGTGGAGGAAAGAGCACAAATCTTCTAGTGCTGGAATAGCATCTGCCTCGCTAGTGGTCAGCATCACTTACAATCTCTGAAGGCTACAAAGACTTCAAATCCCAAGTTTATTAACAGCATATTATCTTCCCCTATAAAATGTGCTAAAGGGAAACTGAAATATTTAACCGAGTTCAACCTTCTATTTAGCTAAAAACTGTCTTTTTCCCCACCCCAGGATATTTTCACTTTCATCACTGATAGCTATCACTGGTTTTTACTTCGGGGTCATTCAGAAGATTATGGGATAGTTAATGACAAGTAGAGAACAACATGGCTGCGTGGAGGTGGGGGTGCTGGGTGCTGGCTCAGGCTACCAGCTTAACGGCTTCCCTTTTTTTTTGTCTTTTTACGGCTGCACTCACGACATATGGAAATTCCCAGGCTAGGGTTCGAATCCGGTTTACGCCACAGCCACAGCAATGCCAGATCTGAGCCCCATCTGTGACCTATACTACAGCTCACAGCAACGCTGGATCCTTAACCCACTGTGCGATGCCAGTATCCTCATGGATACTAGCTGGGTTCAGTATCACTGAGCCATAATGGGGAACTCCCAGCTTCGTGGCATGCTTGATTCAGATGAGTGCTGCAGCACGTGCCCCTTGAAGATTTCTCAAAAACTGCCAAAAATTCATGTATTTAACAGACACTTACTTAATAATTACTACAAGCCAGTGTTCTAAACATTTTACAACTTTGTGAAGAAGACATCATTATCATCCTCACTTTATAGATGGGAAAACTGAGGCAAAGAAAGGTTAAGTAACTTGTTCGAGGCCACAGAGCTGGAAGTGACAGGGCTGGAATTCAAATCCCCAAAGAACGGCTCCAGAATCTACTCTTTTAATCATTCATTACGCTGCTTCTTTTTAATGCCAATAAAAATTAATCTACTTTTTAATGTTAACATATATTAGAAAGAAGACAGGAACAAGATATGATAAAATAGAAAACATTAGTGGGCAGAAATAGCACAAGTAGCTCAATCCTGAGGAAGGGACTGCCTAATGATTTATTTTCTAGTAACAGAGGTACTGGAAGTGCACATCTGGTAGCAGGTCTCAAACAATTTAGATTGAATCAGACTTGAGGGGCCTGGAGAGTCAACAGGCAATGAGAGGATTAAATGGGAATATAAACAACCCCAGAAGGAAGGCTGGGAGAGTAAGGGGGGATAAAAATTCCCTCTCTCTAGTGCCATGGACAGGGCAAGAAAGAAAGGCAAAGAAATGAAATCCTTCCAGTGATTTATACATTTACCATTACATTTTGCTTAAATATTGGCTATGCCAATGTTACCATGAGCTAGAAGGTGGGAAGAAATGGGAGAAGAGACAAGAAATTTTAAGAAAATGTGAAGTTCAAGTTTTAGAGAGTCACTGATGCGACAGTGTTTGAAAACCATTACCTCAGCTCCCTTCTCCAGGAGTAACTCCACACAGTCAGCGTCCGACACCATGCAGGCACAGTGCAGGGGCTTCAGTGTGCCGTGGGTGCAGTTCACATCTGCTCCCTATGGGCAGGAGGAAACTTCAGTCAGTGTGCTCAGTTCTGGCTCACCATGCACGACAACACTCAGAACTAGGTCCAGTCCAGGGGGGTTCTAACTCTGACTGGTATTCTAAACATACTGCTGGTCCCAGTTTCTATTCCTATTAATTAAATAATATTATAACGCCAGTATCCAAACCAAGAGAATACACTGAAGATGAATGAAAGGGGCTGTCGATTCCTCAGATCAAGTCATTAAGTTTCTCCACAAGCTAGCCTGCCAGATGGTCATCTGGACATCACCTGAGGACACAACCTTTTATGTAAAAGCAGTGGAACCGTCTCATCAGGCAGGAAAGCTGGAAAAGCAATCAACTTTCTGTGGCCACCATACTCTGAAAACGTCCAGAAAATGAGTCTTTTAGACTGACTTCAGGAGAACTGGCTTTTTGGCGTTCGACAGACAACCATCACTAATAGTAAGGTCATCTTAACGTTATTTCTTTGTTTATAAACATCTTCAAAGGGGCCTCTTAGAATCAGCATTCTCTGCCACCTAGCCCCCACTGGCACTTCCATTTCAGATCAGATAAAGGAGGTGGCGATACACAGGCAGACAAAAGTCATGGCATGACTCAGCAGCAGAGCTAGAATTAGAACGTGACAAAGTCTCTATTGCTGAGTCTTCTAATAGCACTTTTGCTGAGATTGAGCTAATGCCGTATGAATTTTTCTTCTCACAGCTATGCCACACAACTCCAAAGCAGCTCCAGACTGTAAACAGGGATTCTAAAGTTGTTAAAAAGAATGTTCAGAAGTAACCATCTGGATGCATTCTCTAGTGATCCAAAATAACAAAAAAATTACTCTGTAACTTCTTTTCAAGGGGAATAACATACAGAAAAAGGTATCCAAACCCTTTTAGGATAGTACTCATTTAACAGAATAACTGAATAGTAGTGGTTAGATATCAGATAGTTAAGGTGCTTTCTTAAGTCAAAAATTACCACACATTTTAGGAATCGATATTCTCTACGGAACTATAAGTGGGAGCTGTTGTTAAGATAGAAGGCAAATGATATATCTTCATGTAGTTGTTATAAACCACAAGGATCTGAAAACCACTTATGCTTTGCTTGCCTCCTGCCTCCCTTAGTACAGTATGGGTAGAAGACTGTGAGTTGCTGGATCCCAAATGCAATATATCCAGACAGAGATTTTACAAAGACCATGAGTCTAGGGTTATCTAGAACATATTTCCTGAAGAAAAATGTTTGTACAAAGTGAAAGGCAGAAAGGAAGAGAAGCAAAACATAAGGAAAATAAAGTTTAACGGTCAAGTGAATACACTTAAGAAGACTGTTAAAAAACTCCTTGTGATCTTGTGCTGAGTCAGAGCTGCAAATCTGTAAACCATTAGGATTCCCCAGGAACTTTCCCACTTTACCTCCCCGAGGACTCTTGTGTCAACACAGCACACTCACCCCTCTGATGAGGTCCTCTACATTGTCATGTGGGAAGGAGCGAATAGCAGCGATTGTTCGGATTAAGCGCTCTGAGAGAGAGTATTTGCTCTGAATGCTCTGCATAATATACCACATACTGGAACTCATCAAGGCTCAGAGTATGTTCACATGCTCCAAACTGCCTGAAACAAAGATGTTTTAGGCAAACACAGTATCACTGAGCATACCTGTCCTGAGGGTTGGGAGTTCTCTGAGGCCTTCCCATGACTAAAACCAGATTTCAAAGTGATCAATAATTCATTAAAAGCATTCTTTCTTAATCATAGGAAATAGATTATAACAGTTGCTAAGGGATCTGAATAAACCTGAACACAAATGTTCTGACACTCAGAACCTCAGTTCTACTCTCTGACCTAGTCTAGCACAAGATTTCCCCAAGAGGGTCCAAGATCCCCACAGGGCACCATGTGGTTTAAGAAAGATTAGGCAAGGAAGCGGATTTCCTCTTTTTTTTTAAGCTAAACATGCCACAAAACATTCTTTTCCTCCTCTGAATTATGTGGTCTTTATCATCAGCACCTCCTTTAGGTTATTTGTTACATTTGGCCTTGCAGTATAGTTACGTTCACATTGCTTTTCTTTTTCTTTTTTTGTCTTTTTGCCTTTTTCTAGGGCCGTACCCGCGGCATATGGAGGTTCCCAGGCTAGGGGTCTAACAGGAGCAGTAGCTGTTGGCCTACGCCAGAGCCACAGCAACGCAGGATCCGAGCCACGTCTGCAACCTACACCACAGCTCACGGCAATGCCGGATCCTTAACCCACTGAGCGAGGACAGGGATCGAACCCGCAACCTCATGGTTCCTAGTTGGATTCGTTAACCACTGAGTCACAACGGGAACCCCTCACATTGTTTTTCCACCTAAGCTGTAATCTATTGGAAGGCAAGGTCTTTGTCTTCCATTTTTATTTTTTTGTTTTTGTTTTTTGGCCACGCCCTTGGCATGTGGAAATTCCTGGGCCAAGGATCAAACCTGAGCCACAGTGGCAAGACAATGCCAAATCCTTAACCCGCTGTGCAACAAAAGAACTCCCTGTCGTCTACTTTTTTGCCCATATAAGGCCAGTCATAAAGTTTCACAAAAAGTAGCTATTTAATAACTACTAATTGATTGACTAAAGGGTATGGAAGTAATCGGTTACCTATGAGAAGAGAAGGAAAAGGCTATGCAACAAATATATCTGTGCTAATAAAGACAAAGTATATATGAAACAGTTTAAAGTATCTTCAGCAAAGAAAAAAATGGTAAGTTTTTTGTAAGTATTATGTAATATACTATACATTCTAACATTTTGCTAATCAGCAGCCATTTATCTGTTTAAAATACATACAGTGCTAATTAATAAAATGCAAGTTAAAAATATTCTTCATAGGTATCAATGGATTCAAATTGGGTATTATTCTCCCCTGGTTTACTATGAATGAATAAGCTTACACACTTGTTTTACAGGCCTCTCTGAAATTTTCTAGATAGTTTAGAGTTGGCAAACGTTTTAATCTCTCCAACAGCCATGAAACTCCTCAGAGACGAAAGTCTGTATCTATACCTTGTTTCAAGGAAAAAGGGAATAAAGGCATAGATGCATTTGAGTCAGCGATTTCAAGAACAGGGGCGGAAAACAGAGCACCCAAAGTGGAAGGCTTAGACTGAAGTGGTTCTGTTAACCCTTTCTGGGCTACGATAATCTGAAGAAACGTGACCCTGCAATCGTCTTCAAAGTGCTCTTGGACTCCAGGCTAAGAACTCCTGAAAATATGACTAGTGCTCTGCTGCTGTTGCCTCGAAGCTCCTACTGAAGAGTGAAACTTCAGGGCGTTTTTACAACACTCAGTGACAGGAAGAGTCAAGGAACGCTAAACGACCTATCTCGAGACGCAGCCCCTGCACGTGACCCCGAGCAGGCCCTTTCCTCGCTGCAGCTGAAAGCCCTTTCTCTCAAAATTTCTTTCACTTCATATTCAGAGAATACGCCAAGAGGGTTTTATTGCGAAGCTGGAAGTCCTGTAGGAGGGAGGAGACATTCTACAACTCTGGCGCTAGAGACCCGGCTTCCGCCCACCTGGTTGGGTGACCCGCCGCCCAGTCAGGGGCGCCCCCACCCCACCGCACCTGCTAGCGGAAGGACCCGCAGCAGCTAGGTCTCGCCGAGTCTAGGGAGTGGACAGCAACTGCACAGAATGCGAGGACGTATGGTGTCACTTTCCGCACGGGCTCGGCAGAGACCGCGGCAATCCCAGCAGGTTTCCTGGGCCGGTACTGAAAACAGGGTCTCATAATCTGCGCCGGAGGAGCCCCAGAAGCGGACCAGCCCCCGCCCTGATGTCCCCAGAGCCCGTAACGAGATCCCAGCCTCTAGGGCTGGCGGACCCTGAGCGGAAAGTGGAGGAAGCGTTATTGAGCGTGGTGCCCCGGGCTAGGGAACCTGGCTGCAGACACGGCTGCAGCGGAGCGACACTCACCGAACCGCGGGGGCTGACCTGGGTGGTGAAAGCGGCTGTCAAGGGGTGACCCGGAAGCAGAAGTTGTCTCCCGCGGGCCGCCCTGTTTACAGGATGTGAGGAGCGACTAGGATGAGCGCTTGCGCACCGACCCGTGTCCGAACGCGGAACGCGCCTGCGCAGACTTATGACACCGCCCCCGTCCAACCCCGGCTTAGTTAACCGGTTTACTTTCTAGCTTCACCAAAGGTTTTGCAGTGCGGCAGACTCACCGCAAACCCGGGGCTCCTGTCCGCCGCGATAGCGGGCAAAGAGCTCACTGCTCCCATGCTGTTGGATCTACACTGCGGAGCTACGCCAGCTGGACCAGGTCTGCAACGAGTTCATCCGAGTCCTCTGCTGCCTCCCACTGTCATCATATCGGACCTGAGCACTCAATTCCCAGATTATTCCCAAACTCCCGACGCTGATTGAGTTGGTGAGAAGATTCAACCGTTATTAAGAGGTGTCTTTGGCAAATAAAAGAGACTTTCCAGCATTTTTTCATAACATTAGCATGTATCCGTGCTCCTCGGAACCCTTCTGGATATTGTCCATCCTCCCTCAAAGGACACTATACCAAATATAAACAGCTACTCAAGAGGGGTACTAGCACAAACGCTGAGGGCTGAAAAAGATGTACGTGCTAACATTAACCTTTTCCACTCAGAGAGATGCTGACACTTCTGAGTGATGAATTTTCCATGCAAAGCACAAACAGTTCAAAGCCAGCAGCATGTATTCGTGCATGCAAAGAGTGAATCAGCCCACAGAAGCTGACTGTTAAGTACCATGATCGACCCCACAGCCTGTTTAACCAAAAGTGTTACAGCACCCACTCCCTAAAACTTGATCTAAGCAACAAAATCTAACAAGTATGAGAGTAAAGCAGGGCCCTGACATGTATATCAATGAAGAAATGGTGAACTGGGTAAGTTCGGTGAGCCTCCTCTGAGTTCCAAACTCAAGGGGTAGTTCCATGCAGGAATGTCTCCCACCTCCCACCACTCTGCTATGGAGAGACTGTTCAATTTTTCAAAAGAAGCTAAAGTCCACATTTTAAAAAAGCCATTTCTCCCAAATGGCAAATGTTGACAACATTTGTTTTCAAGAATCATTCTTAAAAGCAGGCAAGCCACCAATTCCAGGCTCTGGATTAAAGGCTGCTTTGGTCATTGATAACTCTGTGGAATTGTGACTTAGGGCAGCCCTCTGACTGGGAAGGTGTCGGGGGAGTTGATTTGAAATTGTAGTTACATTGTTTTCAATTCATATATTTATTTCAGAAAGTTTGAAGGAACCTAAGGTATTCGATCAAATTCAGTGAATGGAAGCAGCTTGATTCTGTGCCTGTTGCTTCTAAAGCAGAAATTGGCATTAAACACCCCAACACAGGAGCAAGCGATACTTGTGTTGGTGCTGATCCAAAATGAGGGATTTCATTCTGAGAACCTGTACAGGCAATATCACTGGAAAAAATCAAGTTACCTGTCTTGTCTAGCATTAGTCCAGTCAGTACCCCTCACACTCCTATCCCTGTGTCCAGAACTGTGACTGATATGAATAGCCTGATGGTATATTCTACCTTAACCCCCCTTCAATCCTAATTGGCTGGTGAATTAATGAGGTGAGAGGTAGAGATGCAGTCTATTCCATTCCATGATGCTGCGGGCCCAGGCTTGTTAAGTTTCTCTCTAGATCCAGTAAGGTGATGCTCTTCTTGGCACTACCCATAGCTTTCTCAAAGTAGAGCACAAGCTCCACATAACCAACCTGTCTATGAAAGGGTTGGTAACTGCCTCTCTGATCTTCACTTATTAAGTCTAGCTCTAGTGGCTCTACCGTTCTAAGAGAATCGCCTGCACAAAAGAAGGAAGTCCCCACTTGTGCATAGCAAAAGATGATAGAGACAAAGGACCTAGCAAATGAATGTACTGCACCTGAAGGGTGGCATCGATTCCTTCTCAGAGGTTCCATGCTTTGGAAGCTCTTGTTCAATGAAATGTGTCAACCAGGGTTGGTAGAAAGAGAAGCTGGAGTACAGAAGACCTAGGATTTTGTCCTAGCTCTAATATTGATAGTTATTTCATTCAGTTCCTCATTTGTAAAGTGAGAGTGTTGGCTGAAATAACCTCTAAATATCCTTTTATTTCTATAAATTCTGAATTTACCAAATTCCTAAGCAAAAAAAAAAAAGAAAGAATACTGCTTCCAAAATTTCTGCTCCTTAGTTCAAATAAAAATAGCTTTATGGCTGTCATGATACTACTATATTCATGGGCCCATGAATATTATAAGATGGAAAGGACTACATAGTTTCTGTTCAATTTTTGCTTTTTCTGGCACCTCATTTCTTTCTTTCTTTCCCTTTTTTGGGGGGCTCCACCTGTGGCATATGGAAATTCTTGGGCTAGCGGTCGAATCAGAGCTGCGGCTGGAGTCTATGCCACAGCCACAACAACCCCGCATCTGGGACCTACGCAACAGCTCTGGCAATGCCAGCTCCTTAACCCACTGAGCAAGGCCAGAGATCGACCTGCCTCATGGTTGCTAGCTGGGTTCTTAACCTGCTGAGCCACAATGGGAACTCTTTGGCACCTCATTTCTAAAGCAGGGTAAATGCAGTGCTGATTCGCAGTTTGAAAATGTTATTTGGGAGTTCTTTTGTGGTGCAGCAGGTTAAGGATCTGGCATTGTCAATGCAATGGCTTGGATCGCTGCTGTGGCACAGGTACGATCCTTGGCCAGGGAACTTACACATACCGCGGCAGGGCCAAAAAAAATAATGTTGTCTGTATTATAAAAAATGTTCAAGCATACCCGAAAACTAGAGAGAATAGTATGATACAGTCTTTATAGTATTACCTGTATTTAACATGTTAACTTTTTTTTTTTTTTGGCTTTTTGAGTTTTCTAGGGCCACACTTGTGGCATATGGAGGTTCCCAGGCTAGGGGTCTAATCGGAGCTGTAGATGCCGGCCTACACCACAGCTCACAGCAATGCCGGATCCTTAACCCACTGAGCAAGGCAAGGGATTGAACCCGCAACATCATGGTTCCTAGTCAGATTTGTTAACCACTGAGCCACGACAGGAACTCCTAACATGCTGACATTTTGCCAAATATTTTAAAACTCATTTTTTTGTTTTTCTGTTGTTTTGTCCAGCTTTAGGGTTTTAAAATAAACCACTCAGACAACATCCATAGCTCCCATAGCTTTGGGGGAAATTTTTTCTGAGGTTCTATTTGACATCTCATAAAATTTCTAAAAACCTGTACTATTTCATGTTATTTATCCATTTCTTCCTTGAAAAAAAAAAGGTGATTTTTTTCGCCCTATGTTGTCTTGTCCCCCAAAATCTCTTGGTTGCTAAATACTAAGGTATATAAATTCTGAGGAACTCCCAATAGCTTATAAATGTAAGAAAGATTAGTCTCCCAAGGAGTGATAAAATAACCTGTCTCATTCAGATTATTTTATAGTGTCTTTGAGAATCCACTGCACAACCAAAGGGGGTTTCAGGCCCATTTATATGTTCATCAGACATCTGTTGGGCACCTACTTTCCTCCATGCTATGTGCTCAGCAGGGCAGGGAAGACAGAGATGGGAGATCTGTTTCCAGTTAGTTGAGAGATGTGAGACAGATTTCCAGTTAACTGCAGTTAAAAATCGTTATTTCAATACAATTTTTTTTTGTTGTTTTTTTTCAGGGCCACACCCATGGCATGTGGAGGTTCCCAGGCTAGGAGTCTAATCGGAGCTGTAGCTGCCGGCCTACGCCACAGCCATAGCAACGCGGGATCCAAGCCACGTCTGCAACCTACACCACAGCTCACGGCAATGCCGGATCCTTAACCCACTGAGCAATGCCAGGGATCAAACCCGCAACTTCATGGTTCCTAGTCAGCTTCATTAACCACTGAGCCGTTACGGGAACTCCTATTTCAATACAACTTTTATGTAGAAAGTTGATGCTGAAGAAAGTTCTACTTCAGGGTGAGATCAAGAGAGGGAGGGTCTGTAAAGAGCTGTCCTTTCTTGTGGAGAAATGAGTTTGTTTAGTTGAGTTTCCCACCCAGAGGGAGAGGCAGTCTGGTGCTGCATCCTTCTTCTCAAGCCTAAAGAAGGGCTTTGTGGGACCAGAGAGCTTGGAAACTGTTTCCGCTAGTTGTCAAAAACAGAGAATTGCACTGAGTCTTGCATATAAGTTAAAAAAGGCAAGAGTTCCAGTTGTGGCTCAGCGGGTTAAGAACCCAACATAGTGTCTATAAGGATCTGGGCTTGATTCCTGGCCTCACTCAGTGGGTTAAGGATCTGGCCTTCCTGCAAATTGTGGCATAGGTCACAGATGCAGGTGGGATCTGGCATTGCTGTTGATGGTGAAAGCCGGCAGCTGCAACTCCAATTTGACCCCGAGCCTGGGAACTTCCGTAAGTCACAGGTACAGTTATTTTAAAAAAAAAAAAAAAAAAAAAGGCAGGGGCCACAAAACAGAGATGGCTGCTTTGGGATCTGCCAGCACTCCCAGATTCTGTAGGGATGACAGATTTGCAAATGTTTCCCTGGACCCAAAGTTGGGCCACATAGAGGGCAGTCAGCATGGAGTTACCTTTTGCCTATTCAAAAGACTTGTCAAGAGGTGTAAAGGAACCCAGTGACCAGAAGCTAGAGATGAATGCAAGAGATGAATGCAGGAATCCAAGAACCCACAGAGCTTGTTTCAGGCAACCACTTGTGTCTGTCTAGGCCAAAGGGACTCAATCGAGAGGGCTCTGAGGATGGGAATCTCCAAAGAACCTCTAAAAGCAACTTGCAAGAAAAAGAGTGACCATCGTCCAGACCCAGGTAGTACAGACCCACCCTATCAAAACAGAACTGTCCTCTCCTTAGCTGTCGCGCCTCCTCCCGTTTTCACACAGCAGGTAAAATAGCAGTTAGCTAGTGGAGGAGGAAGTAAGTGGGGGAAAGCTAAAGGCAGGCAGCCACCAGCCATAGGAGGCCTTACATGGGGGAGAGCGGGAGAGGGCTTAGACTAGTACCTTAGAATGAAGACTGAAGTAGTCTTCAGTCCTCTAGGACTGGAAACATTCTAATTACTAAATCAAGACTCTTTTTTGATTTAAAATGATTGTTACTCAAAGTACTGTCCATTATGGAAGAATGAAGTAATAAGTCAGGAAATCTGCCTAGTTTTCCATTCGGGGAAAGGGAAAATTATCCCCTCCTAACAAATATTTTTTTAAAATGGTAAAAGCCAAAAAGAAAAGCCATGTTTTGATCACATCCTACGAATCTGGCATTCTACATCCCAACTCCATCTCTATATATTTCAATTCTTTACTTTTGATTTTCATGCTTTGATTATGAGTGACTCCCTGAGTTGTTTTTGTTTTATATTTATTTATTTATTTATTTATTTAGCCTTATCTAGGGCCGCATCCGCGGCATATGGAGGTTCCCAGGCTAGGGGTCTAACAGAGCTGTAGCTGCCGGTCTTTGCCACAGCCACAGCAACACAGAATTCGAGCCGCGTCTGCAGCCTACACCACAACTCACGGCAACGCTGGACCCTTAACCCACTGAGCAAGGCCAGGGATCGAATCTGCAACCTCATGGTTCCTAGTTGGATTTGTTAACCACTGAGCCACGACGGGAACTCCTGTTTTTGTTTTAATATGTTGTGTCCTTCTCATAAGACTCTTATTTTTTCTTCTCTCCCCTGCTAATTCTAGTTCTGTTTTGAAGAAGTGTTCATTAGATGGTGCTGACTGACAGTACAGCTAGTGTTCCTATTTTCAGACCTTGGCATAAACTTGGACTAGAAATTTGATAATGATGTTTTGCTTGTAATGATTGCTGCTATCACTGCTCAATGTGAATTAGTATCTCGCCTCTGTGGGTAGAAGCCATCGAGCTGTCTCAGGTTACAGATCTGGGTGTCTCACTCCTTCAGCACTGTGGCAACCTTAGTCATTGGATTTAGTAAAACTCCTTTTGGGAATGACAAACTCCTTTTTTCAACAGCTGGCTCCAAACCCTTTTCTGACTTTGAGTACAATCTTCCAGAGTGACAATGTGCTGGAGGAGAGGAATTATGCCTTGCAACCTCCCTAAGTGGTAACATGAAACCTGTCACAACAATTTTCTGGCTTCTGGCCAGAGCTCACCAATTCCCTTTCTGTCTAAAAAGCCCTCATCCTTCTCTTCAGGGGCTGCTTGATTAATGTTGATGACAAAGTTTTCCTGACACCCTTCCTAGAAAAAGATGACTTAAGTAAAAAGTGATTCCTGCCAAAGAAGCTCTTCCCCATCACCAAAGAAAAAGAAAATAACCAGAAGGAAGTTTGAGATGCCCTAAGAGAGAAGAAGAGAGAGGGGAATCAGTCAAAATTAGCAACATGGGGTGAAAAAAATAAGATCTGAGTGTCAGACTTGTTGGGAAACATAGCTTTTCTTCCATAGTATAACAGTTAATTTTCTCTTTTTATTTTGAATTTCTTTAAATTTTAGGGTTATCACTTACAGCATATTCCTTAATTTAGAAAGGACGAGATATTCATGCAAACACCACAGGGACCAAGTCTCCAGATGTGATGGTAGCTCTAGTTACCTTACTGGTCTAAGCAAGTTACACTAAGTCTCAGTTTACTGATGACTTTACAAAAGGCTAAGAGTAACAACTACCCCAACAGTTAATTTCCCAAAACCAGATCTTATTTGTGAAAAATGGCTTTGTAAACTCTGTAAATATTGGTTCTTATCTATGTCATCTTTGTAACTGTTCAAGGAGGTTACCAAATTTTTGGTCCTCTCAGTTCTGCTGTAAGCACCTCTAAGGTAGACATTTAGATTTCCTGTACTCACTTCTCTTCACAGAACAGTCCCAAACACATGATAGGTATTGGATAAATGCAAACTGAATGGAACCAAAGTGAACTGGCCTCTCAAAGTCACTGGCATATTTAAAAGGAAAGTTGAAAGAGAACTTTGGAAATAGAGCAAAGGAAAAGGAAAAAAAAGTTCAGATAAATGTAATATAAACCTCATGAGTTTTTTATAGACTTAAACCTTGTCCTAGAGAAAGTAGTTCTGTAAAGAAAAGAACAGTATTGACATGCAGCAGGGGTAGTCTCCCAAGACATGTCATCAGGACTAAACAAGGGTTTCTTTCAGAAAATCCTCAGAGGCAGACATGCTCTCAGTATTCAAACTCTACTCTTTTCTTTTTCCTTTTAACTTTCCCCAAGGCTTGGGGAGATTAATGAATCACTGTTTTTTTTTTTTTAATTAGCATTAGCTTTTCATTAATATTTTATTATATTTTGGCCCTACAAATGACCAATATTTTCCACTGTCAGGATAATTTGGAAACATTTTGAGACTTGGTAGAGAAAGATGCCTAAGGGATTCTGAAAAAAAAGGTTACATAAAAATGCAGAAAACAATATTAATGATAGTATTTAATTACATATACATGATACTATTTTTTCAAGATTGTGGACAGTTATAGTTAAATTTCCTAACAAACCAAGACTGGAGCAGACAAACTCTAATGGGAGAGTTTTTGTGTTTGGTCACACCTGCAGCATGTTCCCAGGCTAGGGATCAAACCTGCACCACAGCAGTGACAACACAAGATCCTTAACCTGCTTTGCCACAAGGGAACTCTAAGCAGGAGAGTTCTTAAGATTGTTCAAGGGAGGGAAATTAACAGAGGAAATGCCCACTTGCCTGGTATCAGTAGGTGGTTCAGACTGAACAGTTGAGTCTTACTGGCAAGGAAATGATCGGATTCTCTGGATCAGTATTAGGGGCTTGAGAAGCAAGTTATGGTTGACCTCAGAATTTTGTGCTTTTTTGAGGCCTGCACCACTTCTAGTAGGAAGATGCCTCCCCCTGGAGGGGAAATAGAGCATTTGTTCCTTCAGGCTTCTGGCTCAGAGTTTGATTAGTTCTCCCCCACCCCCCACCCCTACTCATCCATTTATTCAACAATTATTTAATCCTATTACTTTGCTTTGTGTTATGGTAGATGCTGAAGATCTTGCTGAAAATAAGATCATCTGTCTCCAGGGAAATTAGAGGTTAGTGTGGGAAACAACATTAATCACCTGGAAGCCAGTGATAAGTTACTTAAACGAAGAGTGTGAAGGATAATATGACCACTCAAAAGAGGACCTCAGTCGCACTGGGAGATCAAGGAAAACTTCCCTGGGACCTGGAAGATGAATGGATATCACCAGATCAAAGGTGTGGAGGAGGTGAAGGGAGTGGGCCTTCCAGCAAACGGAAAAGAGTAGTATTTCAAGACCTCAAAAGGGAAAGAGCTTAGGAAACTGGAAGAGAAAGAGGTCAGAATAAGGGCTGGGGCACGAGTTGAGGCTATAAGGGTAGGGAAGCTCCAGACCAGGTGGGGACCTGTGGAACATCTGAAGGATTCTAAACATTATCCCAAGAGAATAGGAAGCTATTATAGGTTTTATGCAAGTTACAGTGATCTCAACTGTGTTTTTAAAGGATTACTTTGACTTTCTGTTGAAGAATGGATTATAGATGGGGCAGAGTAAGGAGTAAAATAGAGAAAGCAGCCATTAAGAGATGTAGGCAGGAAATGATGGGAACTTGGACTAGGGTAGTGACCACAGAAAAGGACAGAAGTGGGTAAATTTGAAATAGTTTAAGGCTAGAATTGATAGAACTTGGTGATTGATTACAAGAGGATTGGAGGGGTGACAGTCTGTCAAGAATGAGTCCTAGATTTTTGCTGTGAGCTCCTGGAAGAATTGAGCAGCCATTTACAAATACAGAAACTAGAGAATAAATAGGTGGGGGATTGGAGGAATCTGATCAAAGATCAGTTCATCAAATATGTATTGAGACTCGTATTATATGTTAGCCACTGTGTTTTGCACTAGACACCAGAAGTGAAAAAGTGGAGCCAATGCAGGATCCTTGTCTGCAAGAAACTTCTGGTTAATAGAGGATAATGATACCATTACTAGATTACTTTTTAAAATGTAACTATGCAAGAGTGAACAATGTCTGTCAGAACGATGTCTTCTGGACATCAGAAGGAGCCCAGAAAAGAGGCAGCTTAGCACAACTCGGGGTGGGGGGGGCACTTGTTAGAAAAGACTTTTAAGATAAGATGATAATTGAACAAAGTCTTGAAAGATTAGAAGGGGTAAATAAGGTAAATAAAGGTGGGAGTTCTTCCTCAGGAAGAAGAAGTAATAGCCTATTTAGACCAGTTATTCTGCTGAAAACAATTAAAATACTGGATAAGGATATTTTTTAAAAACCCCCTAAAAGTATCCAAGATGGTTTCAAATGGGATTATTTAAACACCTATAATCTCTTTATTTTTAATTGAAATATAGTTGATTTGCAATATTATATGACTTTTAGGTGTACAATAGAGTAATACAATATTTTTATAGATTATACTCCATTTAAAGTGATTATAAATTGACAGAACATTGTAAATTAACTATAATAAAAACATTTTAAAAAATAAAAAAATAAAGTGACTATAAAATATAGGCTAGGAGTCCTCACTGTGGGTTAAGAACTGGACTGGTACCCGTGAAGATAGGGGTCTGATCCCTGGCCTCACTCAGTAGGATCTGGCATTACTGTGAGCTGCAGCATAGGTCGTAGATGCGGCTCAGATCTGGCATTGCTGTTGTTGTGGTGTAGGCGGGCAGCTGCCCCTCCGATTCGACCCCTAACCCAGGAATTTCCATATGCCACAGGTGCAGCCCTAAAAAGAAAAAAAAATATATAGGTTATATTCCCTGTGCTATACAACACATCTTTGTAGCTTATTTATTTTATACATAGTAGTTTGTACCTCTTAATCTCTTACCCCCATCCTGCCCTTCCTGCCTTCCCTCTCCCCACTGGTAACAACCTTTTTGTTCTTTATATCTTCGAATTAAAGACCTATAATTTCAATTCTATTCCAAAGCACAGAAGAAGGACAACTTTAAAAATTCTTTAAAGAAATACATATACCATTGAAACCAGAACCTGATAAATCTTGTACAAAAGGGAAAACTACAGACCAATCCCATTTATGAATATGGATGCAAATATCCTAAATAAAATATTAGCAAATGGAATCAAACAGTATGAAATGTCATGAGCACATGGAAATTGCTTCAGGAATACAATGATGGTTCAGTGTTAGAAAATACATTAATATATTTAATAATGTTATTATATACAAGAAAAAAGATCTTGTAATTATCTCCATAGTGCTGGTAAAATACTTGAGAAAATTCAAAATGTATTCCTAGTAGGAATAACTTTCAAAAGAGGAACAGGAAAGCATTTTCTTTACATCATAAAGTACCTTGCTTATAAATATCTATCTTATGATTTTCGTGGGAAGATACTGGAGGCATCCTGGCTAATGTCTAAGCAAAATGAGTCTTAGATATTATTACTAGAACATCTAACATGATGTTGGAGGTATTTGCCACAGCATTGTTACAAAGAAAGCAGTTAAATGTATGAGAATTGTAGATAATCTCATGGTGTGTCTAGAAAATGAAAGTAAATCAATGGAAAAACTACTGCAAACAAAAAGACGATTCAGTAAGGTAGCAGGATATAAAAGCAATTACAGAAGTCAGTAGGCTTCATAGAAACAAGGATGAATCAGTTAGAAGGTAACATAGCCGAGAACACCCACATCCCATTTAATAGCAACCATAATTACAAAACTCCTAGGAATAAAGTTAAGAAGAAATATATAACAATATATGAGGAAAATTTTATAATACATCCCTAAGACATAAAAGTAGATGAGCAAATGAAAGACATACTTTAAGTGAATTTGTAAAATCAATATAATTCCAATAAAAATTTCAACAAGTTTTGAGAGTTCCTGTCGTGGTGCAGTGGAAATGAATCTGACTAGGAACCATGAGCTTATGGGTTTGATCCCTGGCCTCGCTCAGTGGGTTAAGGATCCAGCATTGCAGTGAGCTGTGGTGTAGGTTGCAGATGTGGCTTGGATCTGGCGTTGCTGTAGCTGTGTTGTAAGCCAGCAGCTGTAGCTCCGATTAGACCCTTAGCCTGGGAACCTCTATACACCTCAGGTGCAGCCCTAAAAAAAAAAAAAAAAAA
>PVHT021183619.1:16999597-17025393 GCA_004024745.2 Catagonus wagneri | reverse complement strand
TCTTATAACTGGAGTCTAAAACACTACACAAATGAACATCTCAACAGAAAAGAAAATCACGAACTTGGGGAACAGACTTGTGGTTGCCAAGGGGGCGGGGGAGGGGTGGGGGAGGGGTGGGAGGGAGTGGGGATAACTACTGCTTTAATGATGGAATAGCAAGGAGCTCCAACTGTAATGCACGGGGAACTATATCTAAGTACATGTGACAAATCCATATATGTACATGTAATCGGGTCACCACATGGTGCAGTTGGAAAATCTGACAGAAATCTGTAAACCAGCTATAATGCAAAAATAAAAAAAGAACTATAATCCACCTAGAAAAAAAATATTAACATTTAGTATAAAATTATTAAATTATAAAAATAAAATGGAGCTACTGCTAAAAAAAAAAATAAATAAATATTTTGGCTTCTAGTCAATGGAAATGTGACAAGAACATTTTCCACAAATGACAGTCTCAGAAAAAAGTGGCATTCTACAGACTTATACCTGGACTACACACGAGCAAAAACTAATGTGCGTTTGAATGTGACAGAGCTTTTACAAGATACCTGTTTGGGAAAAAAAAATGGGGATACATATTAGAGAATTTCACCAGTGAGTTTGATGGACTTTTGACTGAAGGGGAAGATTCAAGAAGGCCTAAGAACATGTATTGTCTCTACTCAAAAGACTTAAGGCCTTTATCTAAAGTGCTACCACTCTTTGGGCACCCAGCTTTCCAACTCTTCCCTGGAAATGAAGTTTAAGATTCAGAAGTTACTCTTGTAAATATTTCATTAAGTCAAATTGTTTCCTTTGCTTTCTTATGAAAATTTTTTTCCGCTTGGGATAAAAAAAGGAGTAAGCTAATTACAGGCACACTTTAGGGTGCACTGTAGAAATGTTTCCAAAAGTATGTTTTTTGATTTGCTGATCTTTTTAGGGCTGCACCCACGATATATGGAAGTTACCAGGCTAGGGGTCCAATTAGAGCTGCAGCTGCCAGCCTACATCACAGTCACACACAGCAACACTAGATCTGAGCCAGGTCTGTCTGTGACCTATACCACAGTTCATGGCAACACTGGATTTTTAACCCACTGAGCGAGGCCAGAGATGGAACCTGTGTTCCCATGGATACTAGTCAGGTTCATTAGCACTAAACCACAATGAGAACTCCCCAAAATTATGGACTTTTGTTGGTTGGTTTAAATGTCAACTGTGGAAAATATTCAGACTCAGGGTTTGGGCACTGCCTTGAAGGTCTTATTTGCAGAGAAAGTGATAGCAAATATACCAGAAATTTGAGCCAGTTATGAAATTCATCTAAGCAGACAAGAAAGAGTATCATTGTTTAATGCATTTGGAAGAATTTCTACATGTATGAAAGAACTGGAAAACTTCAGAAATTTGTTGCAAAATTCCATTAAAGAAATGAGTTAAAATATGCCTGTTTCTGGACAATAGAAGCCAAAGAGTGGAATAGCAATGAAAGTTTGAAGTCAAGCCTTTATTTAAAACTATTCTTAATTAGAGGAGAATTATATTGTTTAAATAAGCAGTTTTTATTTTGTAATAGTATTGAGTTTAAATATGTAAAATGTCACTGTGAGTCAAAGTAATAATTTGGCACAAGTTTTAAAGTTTAGTATTGAATAAAATGAAGATTATCAAGTTTTAAAAATGAATAAAATTTAAAAATTTTACAGGAGAAATACAGCAAGTTATAGGCTATAGAAGAAATGATTTGAGAACTTGAAGACATAGAACTAGAAACTATTCAAAACGAAGCAGAGAGAAAAAAATTGAAAAAGAACAGAGCAAAAGTGATCTGTGAAACATATTAAGAAGCTTAACATACATGTAACTGAAGTTTCAGAAAAGCTGGAGGCTATATTTAAAGAAATAATGGCTAAAAAATTTCAAAATTTGAAAGCTCAGTGAAGTCCAGGCAGAATAAACTTAAAGAATACTACACCAAGGCACATCATAATCAAACTGCTAAAAACAAAGGATAAAGAAAATATTCTAAAAGCAGCCAGATAAAAAAGGCAAATTGTATATAAAACAGGGATTGGCAAACTATGGTCATGGGTCAAATCTGGCTCACCTCTTGCCTCTGTAAATATAGTTGGAACACAGGCTCCATGAATTCATTTATATATTTGCTATGACTGCTTCTGTGCTATAATGTCAGAATTTCAACAGAGACTGTATGGCTTACAAAACTTAAAGGACTATCTGTACCTTTACAGGAAAGTACGCCATCACCAACTATTGAAGAACAGAGAAATTAATGACAGCAGGTTTCTTATAAAAGCTACGCAAGGCAGAAGACAGGGTCAACCCAGAATTTTTTGCCCAGCAAAGACACCTTCCAAACATAAAGATGAAATAAAGAACTTTTTTTTTTCCTTTTAAGCATATGGAAGTTCCCAGGCTAGGGGCCAAATTGGAGCTGCAGCTGCAGGCCTACACCATGGCTACCACAACACAGGATCTGAGCTGCATCTGTGACCTATACTGGAGTTGTAGCAGCACTGGATCCTTAACCCAATGAGTGAGACCAGGGATCCAACCCATATCCTCATAGGTACTATGTCAGTTTCTTAACCCTCTGAGCCACAACGGGAGCTACAAAACCATTTTAAACCAACAAAAGATGAAAACATTTTTTTTTCTTTTGGCCTCTTCATGCAGCAGCTTGATGTGGGATTTCAGTTCCCAGACCAGGGACTGAACCCAGGCTGCAGCGTGAAAATGTCAGTCCTAACTACAAGGCCACTAGGGAACTCCCAAAGATGAAATGTTAAAGGAAGTTCTTTGGGTAGAAAAAAAATAACATGAAAATTTGGATCAACACAAAGGAATAAGAGTTCCCTCGTGGCTCAGCAAGTTAAGGATCTGGCATTGTTACTGCTGTGGCTCAGGTTACTGCTGTGGCTTGAGTTCAGTCTGTGGCCTGGGAACTTCTGCATGCTGCAGGTATGGCCAACAACAAAACAAAACAAAACAAAACAAAACATAATGGAATAGAGAATGTGAAAAGTGATAAATAGTAGGTAAAATATTTTAAAATATTTTTCTCATATTTTAATCTCTTGAAAAATAAATGACTAAAATAAAAATGATTAAAGTGCATTTGGGAGTTTAGCTTATGTAGGCATAATATATGTGACAACAAAACCACAAAGGACATAAGAAAATAAATGAAAGTATGTCATCGTAAGGTTCTTACACTATTTGAGGATAGACTGTGACAAGTTAAGGATATGTATTGTAAATTCTTGAACTACACTGTCCAATATAGTAAGTAGCTGCTGGCCACACATGGGTCATCAAAATGAAAACTAAAATTAGAGAAAATGAAAAACTTAGTTCTTAGTTATACTAGCTATACTTCAAGTCTTAATCATCTGAGACTAGAGGCTACATACTGGCTCAAATATGAATTCTAGGTAGGTTCTTCTAAATGCTGTCAGGAGAGGGCTGCACAGGAAGGAGAGAGGGGAGGGACAGAGGAAAGGCTGAAAGCGGAACTGTCATTATCCTCCAGGCAGGAGATAACGAGATAAGCGTAGAAGGAAATAGATTAGAGAAGGATCTGTGGGATCAGAGACTATAGGTGAATCTTTCTATTTTGAAAAATACACAATCACCTCATGACTTTTTCAGCTTCGGATTTATGGTTAAAATGCAGGCAGTAGGGTGCTAACATATTACAAAGCTGGTCTAAAGGATAGATAAATCTATTTATTTTGAAGCTAAACCCAGACAAGTAAGACTCTTCCAGTTTTCAAGTCCCCCTAGAAAGGAAATTTAAGCTCCTTCCTCTCACCTATCCAACACTCTCAAGAAGTCCTTTAAGGAATCTTGCTTAAATGCTTCACCCTGGAGTTCCCGTCGTGGCTCAGCGGGTTAAGAACCCGACTAGTATCCATGAAGATGTGGGTTTGGTGCTCAGCGTGTTAAAGATCCTGCTGTGAGCTGTGGTGTGGGTCGCATTGCTGTGGCTGTGGTGTAGGCCAGCAGCTGCAGCTCTGATTCGACCCCTAGCCTGGGAACTTCCATATGCTGCCGGTGCAGCCACTAAAAAAAAAAAAAAAAAAAAAAGCTTCACCCTGCCTCTTGTCCTCATAGTGGAATCAGGGGGTGATGCTGCCTCTTGTCCTCATAGTGGAATCAGGGGGTGATGCTGCCCTCTATTCTCCATGCTGGTTTGTTTCAGAGTTAAAAATCTACTGAGAATCTCCTTCTAGCTCTTCCTTCTCTCTCACCTCTGTTGATTACTTCCTTTAGACTCAAATTATAACCCTGGCAGCATCTCTGTGCTCCATCTCCATCTCTTCAGGACCTGTCTCCTTAATCACTCTTTTTTTATGAAAAGACTATGCCTGAAACACTAATAAAAATTCACAAGTATGAAGCAGAGAGGCCTTATGTCCCAGAGATCTCATTACAATTGAAACACCAGTAATTTCAATGTTCTGATAATGTGAAATTGTGGGCAGTTTATTGTCTAACACACCTTCTAGTGTCTTGGATGGTAGTCATCGTTCTGCTGAGCAGCAGAAGCCACTAATGTCCTTGTTTAAGAGGGAACTGACTTTTAATAATACATAAAGCTACTGGAAGTGGGTGTGTGATGTGGTGATGGATGAGCTGGGATGAATAAGAGATTAGATATGTGACTCAGGATCACCCTCTGAGGGGAACCAGGTCCCAGTTTAATGCATTTGATCTGGGCAATCACCAGTGAAATTGCCCTCTGCTTCTTAGAGACTTGGATAACACTGTTGAGAATAGTAAGTTCTCACTGAAATTGTCCTACTGAGGTTGTTTAAAGACTGATCACAATTCCTTGAATACTGGTTTTCTGATACAGGTGTGATGTTTGGCTTTTAATTTGATTTTTACTATCCTGGAAAAACTGATTTTTATAGCTCCTTTGTTATATATTTGATTAATGTGGGGAGTTTTTGTTTGTTTTTGTTTAGTTTTGGAACAGAAGTAGGGAAGGCGTAAGCAAGGGACAAAAAAACCCTCAGTTTTATTACAGTATAATGTACCTTGGGCTAACATTATGCTAAATTACTAGCCTGGGCTAACATTACACTAAATTACTAGTCTATCACTTCAGGAACTCAAAGGGAATAGAAACACTAACTTTAAACCACAGTAACCTTTCTATTCATAATATCCCTTCTCAGTTAACTACCAATCTATAACCAGTAGCAGAGTACTTTTTTTGAGCCTGTCTCTAGTAGTATAAGAGTATAAATTAGGAGTTCTGTGACATTCAGGATGGGGATACAGTCTTGACATCATTCCAAACACTTGAGGTAGGAGGAGAGCATGCAATCCTCTGACCTTGAAGTCGGACTAAAAACTTGACCCCAGTCTTTGACACTTTGCTGGAGACAGTAGTGAAATATACTGCTGAGGGTTCCAAGGGGTGGCTAAGTAATAATTCTCATTTCAAAGCTATGAATACTTTTCTGTTTTGCAAGACATGGGAACTTCCATGTGTTTTATAGTAAGTATTTCTTTGTTCAAGAAAAACCACTAAAAGGGTTATTTTAACTGTGTGAACATAAGCCCTGGATAACCAAAGTAGATGGCTGAAATAAAAGAGGATACTCTGCTCTCTAAGATAAGGAAGAGTTGGAGCTCTGTAGGTACATGTCCTTAAGGGAGACATTTCTTTTTCTAGGTATGGATTCAGGCCTCATTTATCCATCTATTCAACATATATTTATTGAGCATCTCCCCCCTAACCCCAAATAATAGTGCAGCTAACAGTGTCTTGTTGACTCGTGGAATACCATCTCATAGCAAAAGGGAAGTGGGAGAAACAATGTTTGATAGCATTTTTAGGGCCTCGTTGAGGTATTAGCAATAGAGAGGTCTACACAATTCTGTATGTATTGCCCATGGTGGAATACCAGAGACTTCCTCAAGATATAACATGTGAGAAGGGATTGGGAAGTTTGCATAAGTTGGTACTGAGGAACTAAATTTCTAAAAATTCCTTTAAATGGAAGAGAAGTCTATGGCAGACATACCACAGTCCATAGTCTCCCCAGATACTTGGATGTAATTTCCTCCACATTGCACTGATACTCTGAGAGAAGCAATTTGCCAAGCAAAATTGCCTCACGGCACCAGAAATTGGGGGTATTCTCAGGCAGCACAGCATTATCCACACCTGATGAGGATTCTGACTTGGAGACAAATCAGGCCCTGAGCTTTGTGCAACTTTCTGAGGGCAGAAAATATGTAGAGAGGATGGAGGGTGCGTGAGGCCCTGCACTAGGGGTCTCAGGTAGCTCTAGAGTTTGGAGTTGTCTGTGTCTGTGGCCAAGTGCCAAATGACACTTGGACTGGAACTAGTCATGTACAGAGTGACATGGATAAATGACTAAACATGCGCTGAAATGGGGGATATCCTGTGCAAGAGAAGCTGTTGCAGTGGGCAATGAAGAAAGTGGAGGTGGGATGAAAATCAGCAAAGCAGGTTTAATTGAAATGACAAGCTATTTCCAGTGGAAGTACAGACTGCACGAGAAGCCAGAAGATCCCCTGGAATTCTTGCTCTGAGTAGTTAATATGGCGAGAAAGAAATGAGGAGGGGTAGCCTTTAGGATTTCTAAAATTGGTTTGAGGGCACAAAGCAAGCAACTGAAAGCCCAGCTCAGGCCTTAAGTGAGGTGTGTGTGTGACCTCATGACCATTTCTGTGAAGTAGAGATTCTTGAGAGTTTAAATAGTTGGACCTCCTCTCCAGGCAGAGGCTCATAAGAGTTTAGGATCCTTGCTAATGAGCATGTCCGCTTCTCTGTACAAGCACGGAGATGAGCAAAGCAGGTGGGCTGGAACACCAGGCAAACAGCCCAAAAAAATTTAGTCTATGTGACAGACAAAACCCACAACAATAGGAGTATTCTTGGCGGGCGGGGGGGGGGCGGGGGGCAGGACTGTGGCATGGGTAAGTTCCTAGGTCAGGGATGGAACTTGTGCCACAGCAGTGACGATGACAGATCCTTGACCCACTGAGCCACCAGGGAACTACAATAAGACTATTCTTAGTCCCTCAGTCTTTCTTACCCTCTTGGAAGAGACTCTGTTATTGACAGCTAGGACTCCTGGTACCTATGCAATCAGAGGAATGAGAGACAGAATCAAAGGAGCTAAAACAAGGACAAGGAGTTTCTTTTTACAGAAAAGAAAAAAAAAATACATTCAAGAAGTGATGAGGTAATTCCCATTGTGGCTCAGAGGAAACGAACTGGCCTAGTATCCATGAGAATGTGGGTTCAATCCCTGGTCCTGCTCAGTGGGTTGAGGATCCAGCATTACCATGAGCTGTGGTGTAGGTTGCAGATGCGTCTCAGATCTGATGTTGCTGTGGCTGTGGCATAGGCCAGAAGCTGTAGCTCTGATTTGACTCCTAGCCTAAGAAGGAACTTCCATATGCTGCACCTGCAGGAAGAAGAAAAGAAGAAGAAGGAGGAAGAGGAGGAGAAGGAGGAGAAGAAGAGGAAGAGGAGGAGGAAGAGAAAGAGGGGGGGAGGAAAGAGATGAGAAAGAGAAGAAGGAGAAGAAGAGGAAGAAGTAGTGATGGGGATGGGGGAATGAAAAAGCAAGACTTTTGAGAAAGTCTGGGGGAGAAAGGAGAGAGAAGGGAAGAAACAGTTATGTCTTATGAGCGAGATGAAGCAAGAAGTGTAAGATTTTTCCTCTGCACTAAGACTATAAACCCCTTTAGAGTTTTTCCAGACACCATAATAAAAATCTAAATTGCTTTTTAATTCTTTTTGGTTATTAGATGTGTTTCTTTTGAATATAATAGAATGCTGAGATGCGACCCAAGGCAACTCAGCTTTTTAAAATTACATTTGTGTCATATTGTCTGGGATTGCAGACCTAAGTGTGGTAGTCAAGCTTGATTTTTACCTTGATTTTGACCATCTTTCTAGATTTGAGTCAAGTGAGCACCTGGATTTATAGTGCAAAAGCACACCAGTTATACAAAATAGAGTTTGGAGATAAACTAGATACTAATAAACTAGATACTAGATAGAGGAAAATGGCAGAGACTACTAAAAATCACAATTATAGTGAGAATCCGAGTCTTGGAACTGGGTGACCTGTAATCTATGCAGCATGGAGTCTCTGTCCCTCCCTGGGCTTCTGAGATTGGGATGAAGCAATAGAACAGCTAAGGTGATTCCCAGAGGATAAGAAAAAGGCAGGAAGCAGAAGAGCAGTGCGAAGGGGTTATTTTTTCCTGCTATGTGGCAAACGTGCTATGTGTGAATATGCTGGAGACATGGCTAGATTACCCATTCGACTTGGGGAGGGACCCACTCAACAAACCCCAGGGCACTGGATTCCAGAGGGCCCAGCACTGTAACTTAACCAGCTGACTGAGGCGCTGCTCTAATATCTGCACTCTGGTCCCTTACTTTTCTGTGGCCAAACCTTCTATTTTCACTTGTCTCATTTTTACCTGGAATTCCTAAAATTATCTGGTTCTGAATCTGAGACACTAACTGTCTCCTTGTATTTTCAAGTCCTGCTACTAGTCCACACACCCACATCCCACCTACCCTTGGCTCTCAAATATCTGACCTGGAACTTGACTGGATCAGCCACACCCCTTGATCTCTGCACTGTCTCCCATGTTCTTTCGTGCTTCTCCAATAATTTCCCCTCCCTTGAGGCTCAGACCCCCTGTGCTCTCAGCAGACCTCATGCCAGCACCTCTGGGCAACATGATGTAATCTTCTGCTGAAAGCCTTGACATACATGGTATCCTCAACAATAGTGGCAAAGGGCCTTGTATGATGGCACAACCCAGCTCCTACTGTATAGGGGCTATGTTTAATGTAAGGTTAAGGCTAAGATGGGAGGCCCTGTATTGGGGACAGGGTCAGTTCTTATTGTTAGAAGGCAGGGACCCATCTGAAGGATGAGAGAGCTGACAAGATGAAATCATCCATGTGATGTGGTGGTCAAGAGATGTGAAGTAACAGACTCAAGCAAAAACCCTGAAAATCATGCCAGTATTTTCTGATTATAGCAAAGTTCTCCAGGGAAAGATGAACAGCGTTGAACCCATAAGCCTTTAGAATATGCTTGCTGTAGTATAATCAGAAACTTAGGCTGTGTAAACTCAGGTGTTGTGTGTGTGTGTGTGTGTGTGTGTGTGTGTGTGTGTGTGTGTGTGTATGTTGTTTGTTTCTAGTTTTCTTACTGTTCTTTCTTGGGTATAGTTTTTTTGTGAATACTAGTTTAATTCAGCTGTGCTTAGGGAAATCAAGGAAAAGCCTTTCTGTTTTCTCCTGAGCTTTAGGAATAACCTGTTGGGGCACACAGCAGAGGTGGGAGTGAGAACTAAGGTAAGAGTCACAAGTTTGTGGAATGAAGGAAGGACAGAATGAGCAAGCGAACAGCACTGAATCATAGAAAATACAATACTGAAGGTTTAAAAGAATGTGTTCACATATTTGTTTTGAGAAGCTTAATTTCTAATGGCTGCATAATACTTTATTATACCAACAATACTTAGGTTAAACATTCTTCTGTTCAGGATATTTCCCCACTTATTTCTATTTTAATAGCAGTAAGTCATGGAATAAGCTAACCATTTCTTTACAGTTTCTCTGGGCCAGTCCCACTTCTTATCACTAGAGAATGCAACCAAGGTGACACATTTGCTATCACTGAACTACTAGTATATAAAACACTTACCCACACCTAGCTCTTCCCCATCTTGAAGTGATACAGCTTTTCTCTTCCCCAGATTTATTTCTTCTTGTGGATTTCATTTTGGTTTCTGACCACTTGGCTTATCCAATGTACCGAGGTCATTATTAGTTAGTATGCTACTGCCCAGGTGCTGTTGGCTTCTCAATCGAAGTCATCTGTAAATATATTAAATTTAATTTTTCTTCCTCCTTCTTCCTTCCCACTCCACTCCTCAAAAAGGGCAATGCATTGTCACAAAGGTTGAGACACTCAGTGTACGTCTGTACGTGGGTGTTGGGCCTGCCAAGAAGGAATTACCCATACATAGTCCCCTCAGCCATCCCTTCCACACATTGTCAACAGTTCACCCTGTCACCTGTAAGCTGATGCAAAGTGTTATTCAGAGTTAGAAATAGTATTACTCAATATTATCCAGTCCAATCCCCTAACAGATCAGGAAAACGATTTATTCAAGGTCTCTGAATTAATAAATGGCAGAAAGGAAATTGCATTCAGGTCTCCTAACATCCGCTACTTGTGAGCTAGAGAATTCTGGATGAAGGGATGGTACACAGCGGTTCTTGTATTCACTCAACAAAGATATTGAGCATTTGCTTACTACGCGCCAGGTACTATTTTAGGTGCTGGGGATTCCGTGCTGGAGGACACGAAGGAGACAGAAATCTCTGTCCCTACGGAGGTTTCTTTCTGAAAACTTGAGCGCTTTGCCTCCCAGCGCCCAGGGCAGAAGCGGTTGGGTCTCAAGTGGGAGGGAATCCCATCTTTTCTCAGCTCCTGTACTGTCTACAGCGAGGGCTGATTTACTGCAGAAACAAAAGGGAGTGGCGGAAACCTCCGTAGTGCCCTCCTGCACCTCCTCACCAGTAAGACTGGCGGGGCCGGCTCCAGAGCGGCGCCCCGCCCCAACTCAGGTCCGAGTTTAATAGCATCGGCCTCACTATTCTTTCTGTTTTCCTGCTGGAGGACAGAGAAACAGGAGCTGGCTCTAGCGCCATCCTCAGAGAAAGGATTGCGGGCGAGTGAAAATCCTTCCAAGGCAGTCGTGCTCAGTGTCTACCACCCAGGCTAGGAGAGGGACGATGTCTCCCCCGACTGGGGACGTATGCAGCAAATTGCTCTCTCATGCTTCCCTATTAAACACTGCAGCCACACGCTCTTTCAGCCTCAACTGAAGCCTCTGCAGCTGCCCCACCCGCTAGCTCAGACTCTAGAGCCCCACTGCAGCTTCCCAGCCATCCTGCCTTTTCTTCTCCACTTCCTGGTTGCCATGGAGACACACGTCCTATACGTTCCGTGCGTCGCCTTGGAAACAGAGGAGCATCCGCGGCGCTGCTGGGAGACCCGCCCCGTCACTCCAATCACACTCGCTAGCCAGCTGGTTAATGGCTGGGGGGAGTCTCGTGCTCGACCCGCTGCTGGCCTTGGCCTCGACCTGAATCCCACCACAGGCGATTCTGTGACCCAGGGAACCCGCGAGCACTTGCGGCTCTTAGCGCCCATAGGGCGGCGCTGATTCGGGCGCAATTCAGGAGGCGAGGCAGGGCAGGGTGAGTTCGCCCGTGTGCGAGCCGGAGAGACGCCGGCCCTGGAACTGTAACCGGGTCCGCGTCCCGCCGGCTCTTCTTGGCCTCCGCCGATCCTGCCCGTGCCCTCTGCCCGGGACTCACCTCCTCACGTCGGCTCCCCGCCCCTCTCAGGAGCCTCCTCTTCCCTCGGCTCCTCCCCGCCCTTCTGGGCACCTTTCCCCCTCCCTGTACCCTCCCGCCACCCTGAGGCCGGGCTGGACCGGACCCGGCGCAGCCACCACCCGCTTCTGCCATTCAATGGAGGACGGTTTGCTGGAGATCATGACCAAGGACGGCGGCGACATGCCGGCACCTCTGGAGGTGTCCACCGTGCCGGCGGTGGGGGACGTGATCTCCGGGGAGTACAACGGCGGCATGAAGGAACTGATGGAGCACCTGAAAGCCCAGCTGCAGGCCCTGTTTGAGGACGTGAGGGCCATGCGGGGGGCCCTGGACGAGCAGGCCTCGCACATCCAGGTGCTCTCGGACGACGTGTGCGCCAACCAGCGAGCCATCGTCTCCATGTGCCGGATTATGACCACCGCGCCCCGCCAGGGTGGCCTGGGCGTGGTCGGCGGCAAGGGAAGTTTCCCAGGCGCCCCCCAAGAGCCGGAGACCCCTTCGCTTGGGATCGGGGACAGCGGTTTGCTGGGTCGCGATCCTGAAGACGAGGAGGACGACGACGAAGAGGAGAAGGAGATGCCCAGCTCCGCCACACCCACTAGTCACTGTGAGCGCCCTGAGAGCCCCTGTGCTGGCCACCTTGGGGGGGACGGGCCACTTGTGGAGCCCCTCGATCTGCCCGACATTACCCTGCTGCAGCTGGAGGGCGAGGCCTCTCTGTGAGGGGACTCCGAGGGGGCTCTACTTTCCCGGTCTGGCTTTGGGTTTCCGAATGCATGACATGAGGGGACTGAACGGCGCGGTGCAGCATGCTTCACGCTGCTCTTGTGGGTCAAGCAGAAGAGACTCCCTCGAGGAAGGATTTATAGGGTAAAGGACTTTGGGAGCATCAAGAATTCTATCTTCCCAACCAAGCGAGATGCAGCAAACTGCGGAAAGGTGAGATTCCGGGAGAGGAAGCGCCCATCTCTGGACTCCCATCCAGTCCCCTACCCTGCCCTTTCCCCCTCCCCAGCCAACAGGAGAACCCCTGAATTGTGTAAATAAAATTCTGCTTTTTCTATTCTGAAAAAGGACTTATCTAGGACTATGGCAAATAATCTCTAACGATTTACCTAGAAGTTAAGGAATCGAGGGTATTCTGTTCTGGCAACAGAAAATTTACCCTTCTGATGAAATCCAAGCTATTCAGCGTTCTGCAGAAGCCTCTCCCCCTCACAGATCTCTGCGGCTGCTGATTGGTAAAGGAAGCTTGAGGAGGGAACTGCAGCCCTAGGAAACTGGGTGAATGGGGTTCCAAGGGCCCCTGGGCTGGGAGGAGCTGGCTATGAATGTGCATGAAGACATAATAGCTCAACATCTAGGATTTTGCATGCAGAGCGGATCCTGCCTTGTCACTGACTTCATCTGGGATTGTTTTATCCACTCACTGGGGCTTAGAGAACAAAGAGCCCAGTTCACAGGCAGAGACTTGAGGGTGCTCAGCAACAGCCCAGATTTAGGGGACATTTGAGGGACTCTTGGGGGCTGCAGCCAAAAACTGTCTCTCTCCTGGCTACACCCGCTTAACTTCAGTTCCTTTTCCTGTCAATACGTCCCTGCCCGCTGCCTCTCGGTGTTGCCTCCATAATGTCTTGTGTGTGTTATGTGTGCCGACCTGTGTAGTAGTGTGTGAGCCCTGAGGGGCAGGGCTTGTGGCTCTGGTGTTAGGTTCAGGGGGCTTCAGACCCTTCTGTGAGCCCCAGGCTCTCATGGCGCTTTCCCCTTTCCTCTCCTCTTTTCCCCCACAACCAGGGCATGGAGCATGTGGCTGTCCTGAGGTTCCTAAATGATGTGCCTCCTTCCCACCTCCTCAAGTGGTGACTTTGTGTGCCCTTCCTCCTCCTCTGTGTATTCCTTCTCTATGCTTTCCTTGGTGTTAACCTTAATAAAGAGGCGTCATCTCCCCTCCTTGCTGACTGGTACTAAGGCAATGTCAGGGTGGGGCTTCTGGACCCACTGCCTGGACAAGGGCTTAGTGGGAACCACAGGAACCATGCTTTCCCTCCTCTATTCTTGCCTCCGGTTCCAAGGAGTTGACTCTCCCTGCCCTGGTCGGGACAGGCATTGCCAGCTCTACCTGCTTTCCCTTCCATCCTGGGCCTTGACTTCAAGTTGGACTGAAGAAGGAGAGGGTATGTGTTGGGACTCCTTAACTATTTACAAGGGTTTTTAGTAGCTAGACTCCAAATGTTCAGGAAACTTTTCTTCTGTGAAGCACTTGGCCTCTGGGAGATGATTTACAAATCTGAAACCTGGAATTGTAGGCAGACACCTGTTCCATGGGAGGGCTGGGAAGGGGGACTGTTCATGAGGGATTGCCCTGGGATCTCTGGCAAAAGTGACACATCTCAAAGGAAACACAATGACTGCCTCAGACCTCTAGTGGAAAACGCTGGTAAGGTGTTCCCCCGGAGTTTATACTGACATCAGCTCTAGTCTGCTCCCTTGGGCACTGGAGATTTCCCAAGACTTCCCTGAAAAAAAAATTGGGAGAAGAATGAGCTGGGGTGCTGTGTGTGTGCGTGTGTGTTTGTGTGTGTGTGTGTTCTTGCTGCTGGTTGCTGCAGAAAGATGGAAAGAGCTCTGGGACTGAATCTCAGTTCCAATAGTAAATGACTGCTTGAGACTTGGTCTCTTACTTGAGACTTAGTTTCTGCCTATGTAAAATGGGGACAAAATTTGTTGGGGAGAAAAATGTCTAAGACCTTTGGGAAGTGTTGTGCAAATGGTAGCTTTCTTATAGTTCTCTCGGGATAGGGGTGATGATGGTGACTGGCTCCTCTGGCAAAACACAATTACCTAGGGAAGGTTCTAGAAGCTTTCTTCTAACATAATTCTTCCAGATCTCTTATCTTTCAGGAGAGTCAAGTAAAGGGGATGACGAGATTCCCAAATTGACATGGCTTTTCCTCATAAATTCCATGCAGTTATGGGTCAAAAAGATCTTAAAGCCAGCCCCGTACACATAGGATGCCCAGAGAAAGCCTTGAGTTGTGCAGTGGTTGGCGGTTGGGGAATGTTTGCTGGAGCTCTAGAGAGTGCAGCTAAAATGTATTAGTGGGAAAGTGTCCCTGAGGGCTGGAAGATAGTTTCTTGTTACAGTTCCAGCATTCAGCATCAGTAACAGCAATGATAACTCTTATTTATTGAGCACCTACTATGTGCCAGACACTGCCCAATTTTCTCTCTCAACAACCCTAGGAAGTAGGCATTATTATTATTTTCACTTTTTTCCAGAAACAGATTCCAAAACTGGGTCAAGGTCACACAACTACTACTTGGCAGAACCAGTACTTAAACCTAGATCTTCTGACTTAAAGAACCCTAGATAGGAACCACTGCACCAATTGCTCTATTATTTCATCTTTGGAGAAGGAAATCCCTTATTTCCCCATTCAAGAGTCTAAGAGTCCTGAAAAGGAAATAATGTTACTTTTATTCACTTTTCATCTTTGAACAAGTAACTGCAGTTCAGGTTTTGGTTAGTGACCCTTCTCAGAGTCAAGTGAGTGGTAGTACAATAATGGCACTGAGAAGACGGCCTTCTGTGCTTGCTCCTTGAGAGGAAGAAGCTGATATTCCCAGATACTCCCTGACACAGCTTCATTCTTTGCTTCTTTCCTGCAGCTCAGATTCTGCAGAGTATGACATGAACCTCAAGGCAGCTTAGAGCTTTTGCACCTGTAGAAAGGTCTGGTTGAGCCCTTTAACCCTTGACTCCAATTCAGTTCCTCCTCCTTCCTCTGCCTACTGTCCTAAATGTGTCATCAGTCCCTTAGCCCAGGGCTCCTAAAGGTTCTCAAGCTATTCTTCGCAAGTCCAGATGGATAAAAAATCTCCACAGAAAAAGCGATACTCAGCTTTTTTTTCAGTCTTCAGTTTTCTTCAGTCACCTGCACCAGCATCTCAGAGGGATACAGCTTGGGTTTCTCTCCAACCTCCTCCTTTCTCCAGATTCCTCACTCTTCTCTGGCGTTTCTCCTTTGTAATGCTTCTGATGAGTGAGTTTCAGGTGAGATTTCTAACCTAGCACTCATGGATAGCATCACTAATGAATTTCAGGGACCATAGCCCCTTGAAATTGAATGCAAAAATAATGTAAGTATATATATTCTCTAAAGAGAATAGCCATTGTTTCAACTTAATTCTTAAAGGTAAGCATTAAGTAAAAAGGTAAGAATCACTGAGCTAGAAGAATTTTTAATTTGAAAAATACCAAAGAACAAATGACCCTATCTGAACTGAGACATCCTTGTCTCCTGGGGCCTCCAGAGTACTTCCTACACTAAATTGAAATCTTTGCATAAATGTGATTACTCACCATTAATACAACAAATTCAAATTATATTGACACCCATTAGAATGTGCTAAGAGTCTTGTCTCCCATTGTTTCCAAGCCTTCTAGTACTTGGGAGTTCGTCAGAGCACTGCTGATATGTCGCAGTGAGGTGATGGTACCCTCCAAACGTTGTGCTGTACTTTATGTCAGCCCAATAAAGCTTCATATAAGTCATCACAACTCTCTCAGGTTCTGGCACTTCTGTCTCTCATCAGGCAAATCTCTCAGGGTTAGCTCTTACTCTCAAAATGAAAACATACAACTTCATAGAAATAAGCTACAACTTTATTCTGGCACAACTAAAATCTGTTTTAGAGAAATAGTTTTTCTCTTAGAGATGCAAACTGGCCTCCAACATAAATATGTCCTTTTATGTGGCCTCAGTATCACCACAGAGTATGGTTTTTGCTTGAAATGTAAATGAAATTGCTCACTTAAAAGTATTCCCAGAACTAAGAAACAGTTCTTTCCCAGATATATTTAAGCTTAGTACTTCGTGCAAGATAGAAAACTGCTTGCATCTTTGAAAAGGCAGGTTTTCCTAAGCATCTCTCCCCATATATATATGCCTAGGAATAGAAATTTAGCCAGGATACTCTGCTACAGTAAGAAATGACATAGAAATACAAAAGAAATACTTTTTAAAATTGAGGTATTAATTGGTTTACCATACAAAAAAGAATATTCTTGAATCTTTCGTCTCAGCTACCATCTTCCCTGTTTCTCCCCGCCCCCTGCCACTGCACATCTCTAGATTGTCCCCAGAAGGTGAATTCCCACAGAGCAGCACAGGCTTTCTGCTTGGAAGCACTGGGCTTATAGAAGGAAGTCCTGCTCTGTAAATAATGCTGTAATGGTGCCACCTGGTGAAGAACAGGGACATTACAAGGGGACCCTCAAAGTAAATTTACGGTTTTCAATCCAGCAAGCACCACCAAATGCTTACTAACAGCCTGGCCAAATAGTGGGTTGCGAGGACAGAAGGGGAAACTGAATTAATAGAATGTATTTGAATGATATAAAACCCAACTGCAATAACCTCCTAAATGGTCTCCCCTGGTTGCTCATATACCTATAATCCTGAAGATTGATTTTCCTAAACTACAGCTCTGAGCATTCATTCTCTTCAGAAATCTGTACCATGTGCCATTACTTCCCGAATTAAGTATAAAATACAGTGGTTGGGTGGAGTCAAGTTTCTCCCAATAAGCACCTGGCATACTTTTTTTACACATACATTTCCTTTCCCAGGTATGTTTTCTACCTACTATACCATACTCTCAGTGGAAGCCCATAATCCAGTCAACGAGAAATGATTCCCAAGAGTATCTCTGCTCTTTTAACCTCAGTGTGTCCCCCTGGTCCTTGACTCCATTTCTCTTATCATTCTTCCCAAATGCCGTCAGATCCCAATTTTTCCTTTAGAAAAGGGACTTCTGCAGCCTTGATCACCTGCACCAGCTTCTTCTGGGGTGCCCTGCAAGGCTTATTAAATAGTACTGCATCTTACTCTGCTACAAGTGATTACAATATGTTAAGGGAAGTTTAAGTGGCTTGCAGTCTGCTTTGAGAATAAAAAGAGAAAGTCAATAGGTGAGTAATTCTTATAAGGATGATGGAAAAAGACATTCAAGAAGGGAAACATGACTGACTCACTATGCCAGCAAGTATTTATCAAATGGTAGGCTCTGGGGTGGACTCCAAGAAGGCATGGTCCCTGCCCTTATGTTGCTCACAGTTTGATGATGAGGGAATGATATGTTCTTGAATCGGGACAGAGTGCTGCTCAGAAGACTGAGGGGAAAACTCATTTCCTGTGAGCACTGTCAACTGAATTAAGAGCATTTCCATTTGAAAATGGGAATGGTGTGTGTGTGTGTGTGTGTGAGAGAGAGATGGGGATGTGATTGTGTGGTGTGTCAGTGGGAATGACAAGACAAAATGGAGAAGACGAAAGTGAAAAAAAAATTGCTGGGAAAACTCACAAAAGTTTATACCACAAGGGACATCAAATATAATACTGGAAGAAAAGCAGTAGGAGAGGTGGCATATCATAATTTCCTGGAAAAAGTAAGTAGAAAAGTGTTGGGGAAAAAAGCGCTGGTGGTCTCTACACCAATGCACAAAGTGCAGGTAAGATACAAATAGAGCTTGAGTTTTTACACAATTAGGCAAATAAAATGTGACAAATATAAAGAGACTTGGGGAGTTCTCATTGTGGCTCAGCGGTAGTGAACCTGACTAGTATCCATGAGGACGTGGGTTCAACCCCTGGTCCTGCTCAGTGGGTTAAGGATCCGATGTGGCTGTGAGCTGCGGTGCAGATTTCATACTGGACTTGCATCTGGCATTGCTGTGGCTGTGGTTGTGGCCATCAGCTGCAGCTCCAATTTGACTCTTAGCCTGAGAACTTCCACATGCCGTGAGTGTGGCCCTAAAAAGGAAAAAAAAAAAAAAAGGAAAGAAACTTGGTAGGACAGGACTCATGTCTGGACCACAAAAGTAAGAAAAAGTGCAGTACATTGTTCCAAAGAAACAGAAATGGGTTCTGATGTGCGACTGGAAAGGAACTGCAGGCCATGTGGCACATACCACGTTTGTGGGGAACCTGCTTCTGGGATAGAAACAGCTTCTTTGCTGTGATCTATGGAAAGCCAGCCCTGGCCTTCAGCATTGGTAAAATTTAGAAAGGAAATGAAGGAAAAAGGCAGGGAGAGAAGGAAGGAAAAAAGGAAAGAAACACAAGGAAGTAAGTAGGAGGAATAAAAACAAAAGAAAACGATAGAAGAAAAGTCAGGGTACTTTACATCATGAGGAGTCTTTAATGGAATTGTATGTCCCTGAGAGTGGAAATGAGCAAGGAATTATTCAGGCAAAGGTAAAGGAGAGGAAAATAAGTACTATCATTGTAAAAATGTGCTAGAGGCTGCCAAAACAGATAAACTGGATGGTATGTCCCAGGAACAAATCATAAGACAGGCACAATGCCAAGTTCCAGAAGGTGATTTAGTGATTCATTAAGGAAGAGGATGGCAGGGCAGAGATTGCAAACTGGGCCTAATTTTGACTCACAAAGATGGAAGTGACTAGTGAAATGGGAGTGAGGAAACTTGAAAACAGTAACTATGGCAATTTGGTTCTTCCTTATAGCCAAGGAGATAAGGTGAGACGTATGACCCAGGATTATGGGAAGCCCAACTTCAAATAGTTAAAAGATATGATTTTCTGTGTGGGAACAGGCTCAAGGAAGATGGGATTCTCTTAAGAATGAAACTCAGTCAGTGCAAATACTGTGGAATCCAATGAAGAGGAGTGGATGCAGTGACCACAGGGGCCTCTCCAGTGAACTCAGAGAACCAGGCAGAGAGTGGGCATAACTAAGGGAGTTGTCCACACATTTCAGCACTTTCAAAAACACATACCACAAGGCAAAAACTGAGAAATTTGATTATAATACAAAGATTTATGTTCTATAAAGGGCACCATGGGCAAAGTTAATAGATGGCAGAATGAAGAAAATGTTTGCTCTGTCTAAAATTGACAAAGATGGAATACCATCTTGGAATATACATGGAACTCCTGCAAATGAACAGAAAAAAGCAACTCAATAGGTAAAGAAAGATGCAAATAATATCAACAGGCAATTTACAGATAAAAAAGCTGATATGGGTATGGAAATTTCATCAAAACCGTAAGTAATCAAATGCAAATTAAAGCAACGAGACATCAGTTTACGTCTATCCAAACAGCAAAAATTAGAAATCTATATAATTACTAATTTTGTCAGGGATGTGTTATTAGCAATGTCATGGGGTTGGGGGTAATGTGGGTACTCCTCAGGGGAGGAGTGGGTAGGTACAACATTGTGAGCACATAGTGCAGAGCATGGAATAGTAGGCATTAATGTGAAGCAACAGATTAAATGTTAGCATCTGGAAACGTGGATGGAGATGAAAAACAGTGCTCACTGAAAAAAGGCACAGAATGAGATATATAATAGTAGTTTGGAGCACATTTAAAAATACATGCCTACAGGTGTTCCCTGGTAGTCTAGTGGTTAAGGATCTGCTGTGGCTTGGGTTTGATCCTTGGCCCAGGAATTTCCGCAAGCTGTGGGTGTAACAAAAAAGAAAGAAAGAAAGAGAAAAAATACATGCCTACAAAATAATACTGTTTTCTGAGGACACATTTAAACAGAAATATACACACTAGAAAATGGCCTATTTTGGAGGGTGGAGGGAGAAGAGATAAAGGGTATAAAGATAGAATAAAGAAATAAATAAAGACATAAAACAAGAGGGCCTTTTCTCTCAGAGACCAATGATAGTGTGTCAGGAACTGAGACGAATGATTAATTCAACCCACTGAAGAACAAAACATTCAATCCACTGAGGAACAGAAACTTCAAACAAAACATAGCAAAATATAAACACAAACACAGCAGCACTTAGACAATGAACAGAACAGCAACTGTAAGAGGAAAAGCATGAATGAAGAAAATCTTGCAAAAATTGTGGCTTGTCATTCCAAATAAGAAATACAAAAAACACTTAAGTCTGATACTTAGAGCACATGGGTGCCACTTACAGTTTGAAGGGAGAAAGTAAATTTTATTATTATTATTATTTTTGCCACACCCATGGCATGTCGAAGTTCCGGGCCAAGGATTGAACCCATACCACAGCAGTTGACCCAAGGTGCTGGTAACAATGCTGGATCCTTAACCTGCTGTGCCACAAGGGATCTCTAAAAGTAACATTTTTGGAGCACTGATTTAGATGTTTGAAATACGTTATCTCATTTAGTCCTTATAACCACAGTGAGATGGATATTGTCTTAGTTAACACTTTTTTGTCTTTTTTTTTTTCCTTTTCAGGGCCACACCCGCGGCATATGGAGGTTCCCAGGCTAGGGGTCTAACAGGAGCTGTAGCTGCCGGCCTGCACCACAGCCACAGCAACGGGGGATCCAAGCCACGTCTGCAACCTACACCACAGCCCACGGCAACACTGGGTCCTTAACCCACTGACTGAGGCCAGGGATCGAACCTGCAACCTCATGGTTCCTAGTCGGATTCATTAACTACTGAGCCATGACGAGAACTCCAGTTAACACTTTTTTGGTTGCAAGAAATAGAAACCTATCTTTAACAGTTCTTGGGGAAAAAAGGGGTTTATTTTAAGGATACATGGTTATCTCACAAAAGCCAAGAGCAAGAATGAAGGTGGGCCTCCAATGCTGGCTGAAACCAGGGCAGTCATTATTTGGGCTCTTTCTCTGGAGACATGGTATTTTATCTCTGTTTCCTTCTCCTCTGACTTCAACATATTCTCCCTGCTAACTTTGTTTCTTCAGGTACATGGCAGAAGACAACTGCTCCATAGTTTGAGTGTCTGCCTGTTCCAGCCTAGAACTGATTATATTCACTGCGTACCAAGTCCAAATTCCTGTGAAAGAAGACTTAATCAATCTAACTTTATTGCACTGATTGTGACTGTGGAGGGTTTTGGCCCATGATACTTACTAACTTGATTGGCAGGGTCCCCCCTGTGGGAGAAGATGGTTCTTAGGAAACAGGCTGTGTGCCATAGCAGACTCTCTAAAACCTCTGCTACAGCTAACAGTACTGTTCAACATCTGCCAAATGAATGAATGATCGAATGACACGAGACTCCATTTTTTTCTAACTTCAAAACCCGTGCTCTTTTGCAACATCATTTAGCCTTCCAAATATTTGCATTTGAGATAACTGTTTCCATTACCTCAGTAAAAGAGAATGGTCTTATATATAAGTGCATCCCCAGGAAAGAGAAGGCTCTGTCAAATCACAGTAATTTGAGGAAATTTAATAGAGGATTATTTACAAAGGTGTGGGCAAGGTGCAGGGAAATCACAGGAGTGGTGAACAGTTCCCAGAATCTACTATTAGAGGGGCTAAGCCTGAAGGGGTACTGGGAGAGGTGGTTCAAACTTAGAGAACTAGGTGGAAGATGGTCACATGACAGGAGTGAACTCTTAGCAAGGGGACTCAAATGAGTCCACACCCTCCTAGGGAAACAGAGGATTAAATAATCCCAACCTCATACTCCTACTTCCCTCTGATCTTCTGCCCATGATACTCATTAGCTGAACCCAACAGAAAGGCAGAGAAGGGAATCTGTTGATGTGGTCCACACAGGTTCGCCTCAAAGCCCAGATCTGGGGGAAGAGGGTAAGGAATTAAGCAGAAGAGGCAAATGCTTACCTAGGTATTGAGCCTGGAAAATAAAAACAAAAACATGTAATCAGATTGAAAGTAAAAAAAGATGAGATTTTTTCAGGGTATTCCTAGAGGCTTTAGATATGTTTAATTTTCATGTCTGTGGGTAAACTATATATGTTAAACTCATTACTTCAGCTGAAGTAACTAATTACGGTGTTCAGAGGCTTCCTTGGAGATCCAGGGTTCTGGACACTCCCTCTCCACTCCTATCAGAACAGTTTTGCTTGTACTTGGTTAATGCATCAAGATTCTGCTTGAGAAAGGAAACAGTGTCACCTCACCACCTATAGTCAGGCATGTGCTAAGGACTCACAAAGGAATCGCAGACTAATGCGATTAGACAGAGAAGTAACAGTGGTAAACGGACAGGTTATGAAGGGAACTTAAAGAAAAGTCCAGTGAACCCAGAAGGGGAAGGGCTCAAGGAAGGTTTCCTGGAGTCGAGGGAGTCAAGGACGCTGAGAGAACCCTGCTGTTGTCCAAAAGAGGGAGGAGAAGTCCAACAATTACATAAATCGCTGGAAGGGGTGGCGGGGGGAGGTGCGAACACCTGGAAAGAACTAGGTTACAGATCCTTGGACAAGGTCACTCCTAGTGATGCTCAGAGATCTCTGCATCAGGCCTCCCTCCAGCCTTGCTCCGCGCCCATCCCATCCCGCCCCACCTTCCTCCAAAGGGGCGAGGCATTTCAACAATTGCACTCGGCTGGGAGGCTATCCCAAGCCGGAGGATGCGTCACCAGCGGGGGCGGGCAGCTGCGGAGTTGCCCAAAATAGCTAGTGTCTCCCACCCAGAGTGATCTGCTTAGAGAAACCCGGGAGCGGCTGCCAGGGAGAAGGTTGCCATAGCGACGATCCGAGAGGCTGGGGAAGACTGATTGGCCGCAGGTCTTTAGCGCGGACCACGCCCACCTCCTCTGCTAGCTGTAATTAGGTCAGAGCCCCGCGGCTTCTTGGGTAGTTTCGTTCTCTGCTTCGCCGAACCGGCCTGGAAAACTGGTGCCGAGAACGTGGCGCCCGCTTTAAACGAAAGGAGCCGAGGGCCCGGCCATGGCTGAGGGCGGGCCGAGTCGAAACTCTAGGTAGAATTCCTGGATTTCTTTCCTCCATTTTCGGCCCTTGGGCCGGGCTGTGGTTACCCTAGAACCTGTCACGCGGAGGACCAGTGGCTTTGCATCCCGAAATGAGAATGGACCTGCATTTCTGGATGGCTTCTAGTTACTGCGTTTACATGGGTTTTCGCCGTCCGTGTGGGCTCTTCTCGTGCCCGCCCCGAGGCTGCCGTAGGGGGGAGACTCGGGCAGTGCACCGGCAAGACACCCCCAACCCCCCCCCGCCATGCGTTGGTTCCCACCTGAGAGCCCAGGACCTTGAATGAGAAGTGCTTGGCCTGGAGAAGACAGTTGTAGGTCACTGAGCCTGATTTTCCAGCATGCCCGGCCATACTTGGCCCTTCTTAATCCACGCTAAACCGATCATTTCCATGATGAATCAGGCAGTTGCTCTTGCTTAGAATTACTGGTCCCCGGCAATTCCACACCCAGCTCCATTTTCTGCCTTTTAATTCCCTACTTATTGCTTAAGGCTTAGGTCTAATATCACCTCCTTGGTATAAAAGCCTGACCCATTCTTTGTGGTAGTTATTCGATTACGGCGTGCAGGCTCTCGAAGTGGTGCCCAGTTAGAACTGAACCTATGCCATTTGAAATGCGCTGTGATTTTGAGCAAAATACGTAACGTCTCTGAGCCTTAGTTTTGCTTTACTTTTCCTTTGGGTAAGAGCAATAACCAGGGACAGCTGCACTAAGATTCCCCAAGTTCAGCTCTTAAAAACTTTCTAGCTACTTATTTCAGCACAGTTGAATTCAGTCGCCTTCCTATTGCGGTAGTCTGAAATGAAGTGCTAGTACTAGTACTTAAAGGGTTTTGTAAGATTAAATGTAAAGTTTTAGAACCTAAGTGCTTAATAATCGCAAGTGGTGTTATCATTTGTACTCCCAGTGTACGTTGTGTAGTCCTCCTATAAGGTTCGCCCTTTGCATTACCATTATTTGTTATGTCGTTAAAGCTTAAAAGCTGTAACTGTGTCTTGTTTATAATGTCAGTGTACAATAGTGCTGGGGAAATGTTATATTATTTCTCAGAAAACTTAAACAAAAACACACTCTCCTCTCTTTTTGCCTTTTTCTTTTTTTTCTCTTTCCTTCCTGGCTCTTTGAGAAAGCAATATTTTTTTCTTTTTGGTCTTTTGTCATTTTAGGGCCGCACCCCGCGGCTCACGGCAACGCCGGATCCTTAACCTGATCCTTAACCTTAACCCAAGGCCGGATCCTTAACCTGATCCTTAACCTTAACCCAAGGCCGGATCCTTAACCTGATCCTTAACCTTAACCCATGAGCGGGGGCCAGGGATTGAACCCACAACGTCATGGTTCCTAGTCGGATTCGTTAACCACTGAGCCACGACGGGAACTCCCCTTTTCTTTCCCATCTGTTATGAAAGAGACCTGAGAAAGATGCAGTTTGATTTCTCTCTCTCTGTCTTTTTCTTTTCTTTTCTTTTCTTTTTGGCTTCACCCATGGCATGCAGAAGTTCCTGGGCCAGGGATTGAATCACACAATAGCAGTGACAATGCCAGATCCTCTATCACTAGGCCACCAGAGAACTCCAGAAGGATGCAATTTTAAAAGAAAGATCATCAGCTGAGAACATAATGGCAAGTATTCTGTGATACTTGGCATCTAGTCCCTCATTAAGTACCACCCAGGGTTAACCAATCAAACGTTTGTATAAATAAACAGGACAATCCCTTGAAAATCACAGCTTACCTCATTCTGTTGCTTGGCTAGTAATGATGTTTGTCACTGAATCACCGTAGCAAAGAACAGAGAAACTCCCGTGGTGTTTGTAGAACTGGTCCAAGGAGGATGGTCTGACCTGGTGGGCCACTCTGGAAGAGAAGTTTTGTCTGATTGACCTTGTTCTTTGTCATCTTAGATGATGAATGTTTATTTAAATAATATCAAGTTATATGTGTACTGCATTTTTTAGAATCAGTGTAAAACTTTACATTTCACATATTCCATGTGTTAAAAATCTTATTCTGTCCTCACTTTTTAATAGTGTATGTTTTGACTTTCTTAGGATTTTTAATTTTGTTTGTGGTAACTAACTGAATTCTAACACCTTGACTTGAAAATCATAACTGTTTTTGAAGAAATACCAGTAAGAAAATAAGAATACATTCATTCTTCTTTGGCTGCAGATAAGCTCACATTATTCTGTAACTTAAAACATGTCCTTAAAATATTATTTCTGACAAGAAATCTTCTAAGACTGGATATCAAAAATTGTTGCTAAGTGCAGTAAAGCTAATCTCAAACTTCTAAAATGTAATTTTTACTGGTGTTCTTAATTATGACCATGGTAATATTTAAATTGCTATCTCTCCATTTTCTGAAACAGAAAACTTGTCCACACACTTGTGAGATTTATTTCTTAAACTAGAAGAGGATCATGGGATTTTTTTCTGCCAAGAGCACAGAGATATAATAAATAATCACCCACGACTCCTTGGATTTCTTATTTAAAGACCGAAGGGTCTGTAATCTCTTTAAATCGACAACAATTTATAAAATAGTTTACACCCACCATCACAGTCGAAGCTCAAATGCATTACTATAATTTAATGATTTGATTTAATC
>PVHT021183619.1:16973618-16992633 GCA_004024745.2 Catagonus wagneri | reverse complement strand
TGAAAAGAGGCTCAACATCATTAATCATTAGGGAAATGCAAATCAAAAGCACAGTGAAATCTCACTTCATGCCTATCAGAATGGCTGTTATCAAAAAGACAACAAACGGCCTGTGCTGGGGAGGATGTAGAGAAGAGTACTCTGGTACACCGTTTGGGGGAATATAAGTTGGTGCTGCCACTATAGAAAACATTAGGGATAGTCTTCAAAAAGTTAAAACTAGAACTACCATATCATCACTTCCAATTCTGGGTGTTTTTTCAAAGAAAATGAAAACACTAATTAGAAAAGATATATGCACCTGTGTTTTTTCCAGCATTATTTACAATAGCCAAGATATGGAAGCAACCTAAATGCCACCCACAGAAGAATGGATAGAAAGGATGTGGTATATATACAATGGAATATTATCCAGCCATATAAACAATGAATTCTTGCCATTTGTGATAACATGGACGGACCTACAGGGTATTATGCTAAGTGAAATAAGTCATACAGGAAAAGACAAGTACTGGGTGATTTCAAATATATATGGATTCTAAAAAAATAACACAAGAAACACAACAAAAAAGAGGTAGAGTTATAGACAGAACAAACATGGGGTTGCCAGAGGGAGGTGGTGGGGAGAGAAAAGAACCAGGTGAAAGAAAAGAGGTTACAGTCTTCCAATTTCAAAATAAAGGAGTTAGGTACGAAGTGTACAGTGTGGGGAATATAGTCAATAACTGTGTAATCTCTTTGCTTTGTAACAGATTTTGACTGAACTTATTATGATGACCAGTTTGAAATGTACAGAAATAACGAATCAATATATTATGCAACTTTAAGATAAATAAGTGCAACATGATAAATTAACATTGCTGTATGTTACATATGGAAGTTGTTAAAAGAGTAAAACTTAAGAGTTCTTAACAGGAGGAAAAATACTTTTTTTCTATTTAATTTTGTATCCACATGAAATGATGGATGTTCATTAAATTTACTGTGATAACAATTTCGTGATGTTTGTATGTCAAATCATCATACTGTATATTTTAAACTTATACAGTGCTATATGTCAATTATATCTCAGTAAAAATGGAAGAAAATTTCAATTGACGAAAGATGTTTAATAAAGCACCAATTGCAAAAAAGGAATAATTGTTTTCCCTGATGATTGCACATATTATTCACAATGCCCTACAATTACAGCATTTTAAAAGATTTTAAAATGTGAGATGTAACTCTGGAACTCCATGATTTTCATGAACACATTTACATGAACTTTGAGGAATTTAGGAATCACACTGGGAGACAACAGGAAAATGCATTTTTGCCATGTATTACCTAACAAAGCATATAGATCCATGGTTGGGAAGATATTTAGAGTACAGATGTAAATGACTTTTAAGGAAGCAGCACTACTAATCAATACTGTGAGTTCCTCCTGGCCTCTGCTGGTAACTCTGTTACAACTTGGCAACCATCCCAATTTCTTACAAATTCACTTAGAAGTGTTTCTATACCCCTGCCTGTTTCCTTCTTTTCTATTTTAAGTTAATTTCCAATTCTCATTTCTTAAGCAAGATGGACACTGAGAAATTCTTTGCTCCTTCTAGTGCCTTGCCAATACCTGGCTGGCAACAGAGATTCATCCAATTGCGTTAAATTGTAGAAGTGTTCTAAATTCTCTTCTCTATCTTCTGCCTTCTTTTCGCTTAATCTGCCTCCTTACTACTGGATACACTTCAGTTTCTCTATATCTTTCAGAAGCTGAGGATCTCTGAAGTACCTGGATCCCTGGACAGTGACTTGGCCAGGACCAAGTGTTATAAATATGCCAAGGTTGGGCCTTTCAGATGCCTGGGATGAACCCTCAGATCCCTGTGACATCCAAAACACAGGTCACAAACTCTCCCAGAAGATCCTTCTTGTTGATTAGCACTAATAGGAGACACCATAAATAAAGGAAATACCCAAAATAACCTCAATTTCATTTTATAGCTGAGGTTCTAACTGTCCTTCCAACCTTTGAGTCTTGCTCTCTTTCCATCATCCCTACTTATTCTCCAGCATAGCCCTAATATGAATTCACTATTTCATTAGAAGCTATAATAAAATCAGACTAGACTTGCTCCTCCTCTCCCTTCTCACAGTCACATTCAATATGGAGACTCAAACAAAGAGTAAAACAACCAGACAACCAAGTGGAAGAGAGAGAGAGAGAGACAGAGAGAGAGAAAGAGAGAGAGAGGAAATGACACACAAAAGTATCCATAATGATCTTCCTCTGAATATTAAGGACCTGTGTATATGACCAAAGATGAAAGAATATGATATGAAATCAGGGAGAACTTAGCAATCAAGGAGAAATTATTGAACATCAGTGGATTGGATAACTTCAGCAGTTCTATGGCACTGGTTAATCTGAGCTATTTTGCTATTTAAACATCTGTGAAAAAATTTGCAATGAAACTAATTTGCTTAGAGAAGAGAATAAAGGGAGAGAAAATGTGAGGGATAATGAGGAAGAGAGTGTTGTCTACCAACACAACAGAAGAGAAAAAAGCTGAAACCTAGAAAGACTGTTAGACTAAGAAACAAATGATTTAAAAACATGAATAGTTATATATTTAGAAATTTAAAAATCACACCTGAAACTAGATCTCATTACTTTATAGGGGAGCAGTGAGGCAGAGGGTAAAGTACAGGTAATTTAGAGGCAGGTATACTTGAAATTTGACCTTGACATTGTTCCTGATTCTCAAGTTTTTCTCCAATAAATTGAGGATTAACTAAAATAATTTATAATTAGTAGACAACACAGATTGGACACTAAATAATCATTAGTTGTGATTTCTGTTTCCTCTCCTTCTCCCTGTGGTTTCACTTCACAGGTGAAATGAATAGTGTAAAGACTTGGCTAGCATCCCACTTGGAAGCCAAACTGACCATGCAGAAACCTGGAGACAGAAGAGGATCACATCCACACTTTATAATCCATGCTAATGGTTTCTGCTTTTCCCTGTCAGGAGAGTCTTTCCATTTAACCCAGGCTTTTTTCCCCCTCATATATTTAAGTCCGATTTCTCTTAATGTGGCTCCCCAAAGCACTGCAAAATATGAACCTCAGTTCTATATCACAGTCTCTAAGAGAGGATCATCCTGGAGTCACTTCTAAGCCTCTCTTTCGCCAGGGAATAAGAAAAATGCCAGAAAAATAGAAAACACCAACATGCCCTAACATGAAGAGGAAAGTTGGGAGAAGAACTGAGAAAAGTAGTCCCAGTTAGAACTGTCTCCTTTTTTGCAGAAACCACTGATAGGCCGTTGCCATTAGAAGGGCTATCAGTCAGGCACACCCAAGCCATCTGCCCCTCAGCCAGAGCCAGGAGGGCAGGTGGAAGTCTCTGAGAGCCTGATGGAAACTCAGAGGGGAGATGGAGAGAACAGACTAGCTGGAGAGAGTTGAAAAAGCAGAGACAGAGCTGGGCAACTAGAGAGGGAGAAATGGAGTAAGGTGGAAGTTAAAGGAGTCAAGATCTGTGACGTCCCCTCCATGGCCACTGTGTGTGTAGGGACCTGGTGTGATCTAAACACAAGTGGTTACCGAGGGAACTGGGGGTGTTCATCTCTGAATGAAGACAACAGAGTTAGGGTCAGCTTTCACTGAAGAAGTGAGCACATTTATTGACCTTCTCCATGGGCTTTGGCACACCCTGGTGGTGACATTGCCTGTGCTGATCTCAGGCCAAGAGGAGGGATCCACACTCAGAGAGTGAGGATTTAGTGAGTTCTGCTGCAAAACATCTGCTCATTTATAGGGTAGAGAGTGTGGACTCCTTGGACACACACACACACACACACACACACACACACACACACACACACACAAGCATGAGCTTCTAACTGGTTACTGCTGGGAGCCAACTGTAATAAAGGCCAACTATCTCATCCTGGAATCTTAACCATTTTAACTGGATCCCTAGAGGTACTCTCGTACCAGTTCATTCAAGGCTCCCTTGTGAGGCTCTGTCCATGGCAAGTGGCCTAGAAGTGGTCTAGTACAGTCTCATGGTTTCCCAAGGAAGTTCTGTACCAGTAATGAGTTGATAGTTAAGGCAAGTGTCATTATCTCTATGTCCTCAGCATTACATCTGGGAGCCCATTAATTCTGGACCACTTAGTTTCTAGTTTTATTGTAAATTAATTTTCTAGTTAGGGTTTCTTATGACTTAGGTACCGCTCCTTGTGCCCACAATTCAATCCTTTCCCATATCATTATACTATGTTTAACACAACAATAAATACTGGCTGAATACCTATATGAAGCAGTCATCTTATTAAATGCAGCTGATAGGGTGGTAAACAGACATTCCAAAGCTCTACCTGAAGGAGCATATGTACATGATGACATGCTCCCCTCCAGACCTACATCCTCTTCTTCATTATCACAATTCTATTATTCAAATCTGTAATAACCTTCTTTCCCTGATTCACTCACTGTTGTTCCTGCCTGGTACTAAATTAGATTCTGTATAACTCAAAGAAGTTCAGTATTTCTCTCACTCCTTCAATCCTCTGCAGCTCCTCTTCTTTCTACTCGTAGAGTGCTTGGATTCCTATAAAGCTGAGGTTTGCACTGCTTGTGTCCTGACTCATTCTAATCGTCTGGGATGGCTTCACCTCTGGTCCCACCATATAACATATACCTCCACTACCATTCTCCAAATCTTGGTCTTATATAATGCTTTTTTTTCTTTTTTCTTTTTAGGACTGCAGTCTTGGCATATGGAAGTTCTCAGGCTAGGGGTCAAATCTTCAAATTGGAGCTGCTGCTGCCCGCTATGCCACCGCCACAGCAACGCCAGATCCAAACTGCATCTGCAACCTACACCGCAGCTTATAGAACAACGGACTCTTAACCCACTGAGCTAGGCCAGGGATCGAACTCGAGTCCCCATGGATCCTAGTCGGGTTCACTACCACAGAACCACAATGGGAACTCCATTATTGGGGTATTTTTATAACATAAATGAGTTTGGAGGAAAGCATGATTTTTATGCATATGACACCAAAGCTAAACTTCAGAAAACTGACCTTTACAGTAAAGGTTTTTGATGATCCTTCAGATATCCACTCAAAAACTTATGAAGATAGTGAAGAAAAGAAGAAAAGTGAATTCATCAAGCTCTTTGAAAGTACATCAAATGATGTACATCTATTTTGTACATCATTCCTTGAAATGCTAAGAAGGAAACATTGGTCTCCTGACTTCTCTACAACCTCTGGTTCACAGCATTTTGTTGACGCACTTTCAACCCAAACGTGATGTGCAATCCAAATGTGGGTGAAAAAATAATTATACCAAAAAAGAGCTGTCCAAAAATGGTATGACTTCAAGAGTCCTTAGGACATTAATTTACCTATGGATGTTATGTGAATTAAGTATCTATATCCAATTATTTAGATTTTCCCTAGGACATTCCATAAATTCATGTGCTTCTTTCCATGAAGGCTTGCCCTTTTTGATAACTGTTATTCCTATGCACTTAGATTTTGGATATTATTTAAAATGGTCTTAAAATTTATTTTTTTATAATTTGTTTGCTGGAGTATAGAAATGCAATTTGACCTTTACATATTGATTTTGTGTTCAGAAATCTTGTTAAAGCCTATTAAGTTTAATAAATTATCTGTGCCTTCTTTTAGTCTTTCTATGAAGGCAACCACGCCATCCATTAGTAAAGACAGTTTTGGTGTTCTCATGTGGCTCAGCAGGTTAAGGACCCAGGATTGTCACTGCAGTGGCTCGAGTTGCAGCTGTGGCATGGGACTGATCCCTGGCCTGGGAATGCCTGCATGCCTTGGGTGTAGCTAAAAGCACACAAAATAAGCACCCCCAAATTCCCAAAATACATTTTTGCTCTTTCATTTCTAGTTATATACTATATATTTCTTTCTTTTGCTTTATTGTACTGTCTAGAATCTTTAATACAGTCTTGAGTTAAAGTAGGGATAATGGCTACCCTGGGCTTATTTATGATCTAAAGGTAATTTTAATGTTTCGTTATTAGGGATGATGTTTGCTATAGACTTTTGGTGACTGATCACTTTAATAGCATTTCTATTCCTGATTGGCTGAGAATTTTTTTTTTTTAATTAAAAACCAGGAGTTCCCACTCTAGTGCAATCGGATTGGTGGCATCTCTGGAGTATTGAGACACAGGTTTGATCCCTGGCCCAGCACAGTGGGTGGGTTAAGGATCCAGTGTTGCTGCAGCTGCTGCATAGGTTGCAAGTGTAACTTGGATCTGATTCCTGGCCTGGGAACTCCATATGCCATGGTGCAGCAAATAAATAAATAAATAAATAAATAAATAAAATAATAATAATAAAATTAAATATTATAAAGCAGTGTGAATTTTCAATAAAATGGATGCCTTTTCTTGCATCTACTGAGATATCATATTTTATTACAATAAAGCAATTTTCTTCATTTGTCTGTTTAATGCAGTAATTTACATTAATTTATTTTCTGATGTTAAATGAACTTTTAAAGTACTGGGACAGACTCAATTTTGTTCATGATGTAAGGCATTTTCTTTTTAACACAGTATAGGAGACAATTTTGTTTAAGAATTTTACAACTCTGTTCATGAGAGTGAGATTAGCTTATTTTATCTTTGTCAAGTTTTAGTATCAAAGTAATTTTAAAAGTTGAGGTCTTTCTCTTTTTGTTATATTCACTAGGTTTTTTTTTTTTTGGTTCCATATGTAAGGGATATCATAGAGTATTTGTTTTTTTTCTGTCTGACTCGTTTCACTAAGTACAATACCCACTAAATCCATCTATGTTGCTGCAAATAGCAAAATTTCATTTTTAAAATGGATGAACAGTATCCCATTCTCTGTGTGTGTGTGTGTGTGTGTGTGTGTGTGTGTGTGTGTGTCTATACACATACACACCATACATATCTTCTTTGTCCATTCATCTGTTGATGGACACTTAGGTATCTTGGCTATTGCAAACAGTGCTGCTATAAACATTGGGGTGCATGTATTTTTTTCAAATAAGTGCTTTCATTCCTTTTTGAATATATCCCAGAGTGGAACTGTTGAGTAATATGGTAGTTCTGGAGTTCCTGTCGTGGCTCAGTGGTTAACGAATCCAACTAGGAACCATGAGGTTACAGGTTCGATCCCTGGCCTTGCTCAGTGGGTTAAGGATCTGGCGTTTCCATGAGCTGTGGTGTAGGTTGGAGACACGGCTCGGATCCCGCGTTGCTGTGGCTGTGGCGAAGGCCGGCAGCTACAGCTCCTGTTAGCCCCCTAGCCTGGGAACCTCCATATGCCTCGGGTGAGGCCCCAGATAAGGCAAAAAAAAAAAAAAGAAAAAAATGGTAGTTCTATTTTTATTTTTTTGAGGTCTTTCCCTTTTTCTAGTATACAGGCATACCTCTAAAACATAGGTTCAGCTCCAGACTACCATGAGAAAGAGAATATTACAATAAAGCAATTCACACAAATTTTTTGTCTCCCAGTGCATACAAAATTTATATTTACACTATACTTCAGTCTATTAAGTGTCTAAAATATGATGCACATTTTTTATTTAAAAACTTTATTCCTAAAACATGCTAGCAATCATCTGTTTTCAGTGAGTCATTGTAGTAACATCAAAGATCACTGATCACAGAAAACTCTAACAAATACAATAATAACTAAAAATTTGAAATATTGCAAGAATTACCAAAATGAGACACAGACACAGAAAGTAAGCAAATGCTGTTGGAAAAAATGTGTTGACAGATTTGCTCAACACAGAGTTACTGTAAACTTTCAAATGTAAAAATTTCAATATCTGGAAGTCACCACTGTGGGTTAAGAATCCTACTGCAGCAGCTCAGGTTGCTGTGGAGGTGAGTTCAATCCCTGGCCTGGTGCAGTGGGTTAAAGGATCCAGCGTTACCACAGCTGTAGTGTAGTTTGCAGCTGTGACACAGATTCAGTTCCTGGCCCAAGAACTTCCATATATTGTGGAATACAAAAAAACTTCAATAGCTGCAAGGCACAATAAAACAAGGAATGCCTCTATGTAAAATAGAAATTCTTGTTGGAAGTCTCTGCCTTAAAATTGTATGTTTGTATTTAGAGAAAAAAACTAAACTACTGACTTAATTTCATGTGTGTAGGTATTTTCATGTTTTTTACTTCTTCCTGTCAGTTTTGAAAAATGTTATTTTTCTAGTGTTTTTTCACTCATCTAAGTTAGCACATTCAATGTCATAAATTTTCCTGTAGTATTCTTAGAATTTTAAAAACTTGTGTTAGTTTTTTATTGCTGTGTAACAAATTACTACAAATTCAGTGGCTTGAAGTAGAAGAAATTTATTATCCTTACAATTTCCTTAGGTCAGGAGAATGGTTATGATTAGCTGGGTCTTCTGCTCAGACCTCACCAGGCTGAAATCAAGGTGTTAACTGGGCTGTGATTCTTATCTGAGACTCGGGGTTCCCTTCCAAGGTCACTGGTCATTAGAAAAATCCCTTTCTTTGCAATTGTACCACTGAGGTACCTGCCTACTTGCTAGCTGTCAGTTAGGTATTGCTCTCAGCTCCCATAGTTCCTTATCACATGGCCCCCACAGGCAGTTCACAGTGTGGAGGTTTGCTTTCTGTCGGGCTGTCTGGAACACTTTCTCTTCTGACATCTAACTCCTCTCTAGTCTGCTATGATGGAGTTTTATATGAGATAAATTTTATACTTTGACTTCCACTATTGAGACTAGAGCTTTCCACCTAATTTATGATTTCTTTGAAAGGAATCTGTCTTTTTATTTAGATGGCTTTTTTCATTTTCAGACCTTTTAATGGCATTACCAGGTGTGTTTTTCATTTTATAAATAATATAATTTTGGTATATTTAGGGGCTCCTTAATCTGTGGACTGATGTCTTTTTTTCTTTTTTGATCTTTGAAAATTCTTGGCTATTTTTTCTTCAAGTATCTTGCCCTATCCATTCTTCCATCTTCTTTATGACATATCCCATATGTCAATTCTCTTATTAGCTGGGTTTTTTGTTTGTTTGTTTTTGGTTGCACATGGAATTTCCCGGGCCAGGGATCAAACTTGTGCCACTGCAGCACCCTGAGTCACTTCAGTGACAACACTGGACACTTCATCCATTGTGCCACAAGGGAACTCCTTTTATCGGCTGTTTCTTAATCTGTAAATACACATTAAATGTTCCTGGATCTTGGCGCAGAAATTCTTCACAGGCATTTTAGTATTTTAATACTATCAAGATGTTTTCAATTAACTGTCCAGCTTTTGACTGTTTTTAGTGAGATAGTTGGTCCAAATTACCTAATCCATCAATACTAGAAGCAAAGAGCCATCTTATAATTCAGTATGCAACATCAGTAACTATATGCTCCTTTCATTCTTAGTATAGCTTAAATCTGTTTATTTTTGATCAGTCATGCCACAGCCCTTTCAAATTATCAATTCCTTCTAATTCTACTAATTTAATCAACCTTTGGATTTGGTTGAATCAATCTATTATATGCATTTTTGTCCTACTTTCCTTGTAAGATCTATTATTCTGTGATTTAATTGGTAGTTTATCAAACTTTTTTTTTCTAATAAAAGAAAGCACTGCTCTGGCTATATCTCCAAAACTGTATGTAGATTCATCACTATTTTGGAATTGGTGAAATTTTATAATTTTTTAAATCATAATTGGCTCTGTTGTTAAAAATCAGACATGAGGTATCAGGTAGAAGGAACTGAGGTAAAAAGGCCTTTAGTGGACGTTTTATGTTAATTTTGTTAGGTGTTAGGCAATGTTTAATGTTCTTTGCAGCTGTGGTGTCAGGGGCTAACATTTCCTCTAGTGTCCTCATTTTTGTCTCCTCTGCTGCCTTTTTGCTTCCCTAGAGACTCCTTCTTAAAAAGGGATTGAGGGTTGCAGTTCTTTCAGCTATGACTCTCAAAATCCACCATGTGGATGTAGGGTATAGGGGAGTGGAAGCATTCTATAGCCCTACAATTAGGTCTTAGACATCTAGTGAGCCTATGTCCCTGGGCTGTGACCTCCACAAATGCTTCTCAGGTATTTCCCCTCCTTCTTGGATCTTAGGGGATCCAAGTTAGGCTTTTTCAAGGGCAAACTGTTAAGGAGAACAGAGTTCATTGGGCTTATTTCAGAATGACTATGAGGGCCCCCTAAGGGTGAGCCTCCAGGAATTTTTTTTTTCTCTGAAGCTAGTCTATGCTCAGTCCCCAGTAACAAGTCAGTTTTTCTTTAAGTGTTCTGACTAGTCTCCAACTGCAGCTCTGTTCCTAAGGAAGCTGTGATCCTCAGTGTTCACCTGCTCCCCAGTTTTTTTTTTTGGGGGGGGTGATTTGTCCTGTGATCTCAATTCTCTGATGGATCTAAGAAGTGTTAATGATTTTCAGCTTGTTCGTTCTTTTTTTCTTTTTCAGTGATGAAGGTGGAAGTGACAACTTCCAAGCTCTACACTCTTTCCATGTTAGATTGGACTTATGATACATTCTTTGGTTTGTAGGTTAATTAGAATTTTCCATCTTCTTTCCCTTTCTTCTTCCTTCCTTCCTCCTTTCCTTTCCCTCTTCCTTCCTTCCTTCTTTCCTTCCTTCCTTCCCTCCCCCCTCCCTCCCTTCCTTTCTCTTTCTTTCCTTTCTCTCTCTCTCTCTCTCCCCCCCCCTCCCCTCCCTCCCTCCCTTCCTTCCTTTCTCTCTTTCTATTTTTGGTCATGCATGCAGCATGTGGAAGTTCCTGCTCAGGGATCAAACACATGCCACTGCAGTGACAATGCCCAATGCTTAACCCACTGAGCCACTAGGATACTACTAGAATTATGTTTCTTATTTCCAAACTTGTGGGTTTCTTTCCAGTTATCTTTTTGATACTGATTTCTACCTTAACTGCATTATGATCAGAGACCTTGATTTCTATGCTTCCATATCTTTGAAATGTTTTAAGATTTCCTTTGTGAACAAACATATGGTCTATTTTGAGAAAATTTCCATCTGTTTTTGCTTCTAGGTGCCTGGTACCTGTTACTGAGCCAGTCAGTGTGGTGGGAGGAAACAGTTTGCATCCTTAAAAACAGAACAAATAAAGGAACTTACAAAGATGTGGAGAAGATTAAGGGGACTCAAATAGGAATGGTAAAACATCCTGGGCTCTCAAGAGCAGCATCAGGGACTACCTTATGAGGGCAGGGAAGGGAGCTGTAGGAGAAGGCCCCCTGACAGGGGCACTGGCACATCAGGGAAGGAGACATAAAAATAAACATGCTCAGGAGTTCCTGTTGTGGCTCAGCAGGTTAAGAACCCAACTAGTATCTACGAGGATGCAGGCTCAATTCCTGGCTTTGCTCAGTGGGTTCAAGGCTCCAGCGCTGCCATGAGCTGTGATGTAGGTCAAAGATATGACTTGTATCTGACATTGTTGGGGTGGTGGTGTAGGCTGACAGCTACAGCTCCAATTCAACCCATAGCCCAGGAACTTCTAAATGTCACAGATGTGGCTCTAAAAAAAAAAAAAAAAAGGAAAATACAGATGCTCACTCTCTTCCTGCCTTCTTCTATCCTACTAAGTAATTCTTACTAGTTGAATCCAACCGGAGCCTAGACGATAATGAAACCCATTGAGGTAGTCAACAAAGGCCTGCCTACCAGGACACAGGTCAGGGTGTGGGTGTGTGTATTTAGTTCTAAAGGGGCAAAAGAAAATATCCAGCACACGTGAAAAGTAGAGCAGACCCTTCAGAATGGGTAGAGCTTATGGATGGGGAAATACAAGCACTAGTAAACAAAGAGATTTGTTAAAGTGGATGAGAAAAATGGTTGAAATTGTATGGAGTATTTCCATAAGAGGCTATATGGCTTCCACAGGTGGCACTAAATGGCATTTGTCCAAGTCCCTCTGCAAAGGCAGAGGTGATGAGGGGTGAGACTGAGCTAGGCAGGAATGCGTGATTGGGAGGAACAAGGGAAGGGTGACTGTTGGCTGGATGAAGTTGCCTTGGAAGTAACAGAAGAAAAGGGCAGTATTTAAGTAGGAGTCTATACTAGTGATATATAGAAGGACATGACTGGATAGGAAATTCCTAGAACTTGGAAAAATCCAGGGAGGGAGAAGCTCAAATAGAGCCAAACACAGAGGCTTTAGTAAGGTTTTATTACAAGTACTTATACAGACTGTTGCCGTGGCAGTGCCAGTATAAATCCTGCCCAGGGTCCAGCAGAAAATGACTCTGCAGATAGAATTTTGTATACTACATTCTTCTGTATACTACATTCTTCTTAGTATACAGAAGTATACTAAGTATACTTAGTATCTCTTCCCTTCCCATATCAGTAACTCTCATCATCTTCCTGATTCTGCCCTTTTTGTACCTCATCTCTAGATCAGGGACACATTCAACTTCATCATTATTGACATCTTGAGCCACACGATTCTTTATTTTAGGGGCTGTCCTGCATTTTTTTTTTCTTTTTAGAGCAGCAGCCTTGGCATATGGAAGTTCCCAGGCTAGGGGTCGAATCAGAGCTACAATTGCCAGCCTACGCCACAGCCACAGCAACTTGGGATCTTAGCCACGTCTGTGAACTACACCACAGCTCAGGGCAACACTGGATCCCCTACCCACTGAGTGAGGCCAGGGATGGAACACACATCCTCATGGAAAATAGTCAGATTTGTTTCTGCTGTGCCACAACAGGAACTCCCTGTCCTGAATATTGCAGAATGTTCAGCAGCATATTTGGCCTCTGCCTCCTAGATGCCAGTAGCATATTCCTTCCTCCAGTAGTGACAAGTACAAAGTGTCTTCAGATATTGCTAAATACCCCTGGGGCAAGGAAATCATCCCCTCTTAGAACTCTGCTCTAGACTTTTGGTAACAGAATAGTGGTAGTGAAGAAAGCAGATAAAGATGTAAGTAGGGCATCTCAGGACATGTAATATATTATAGGTAAAGTAAGAGATAGGAAGGAATCTTCACGGGGAAAAAAAGGGTACATCTAAATCGCTCAAGTTGTATCCAGGCTGGTGACAAAATTGTCAAGTGGAAGCAAGTAAATGCAAAGGCAAAGTCTTCTTTTTATACTCTTACACAACTCAGATATCACTCAAAGCTTCCCTGACCCTAGGAGGTTTTGGTCTATAGAACCCAGCCCCAGTTTCAACGTGGGGAAGTGGATATTCTCCTCAGACTCCTTGCTCTTGCTTCTGCCCTACCTCCTCCCCATCAATAATACACCTGTATTTGGCATATAGCTTCTCCTCTTGCTACCTCTGAGAAATAATCCTACTAATCAGTTCTTAATTTGGGGGGATTTCACGGACAATTTTGAGGCCACCATAGAGGAACAACATCACACATCTTACAGTCTATTTCTCCCACCCATTGCTTCCCCACCCCCCATCTTCTATACGTCCCTTTTTTCCCCCTCATGGCTCGCAATCTTCTCCTTTTCCAATTCTAAGGCTCCCACCATTGAATTTCCCCTGGAAAGAATGGGCTGGTCATCCTCTTCACAGACTTTCTCTAGAGGGTCATACTACATTTCTCCAAATTTTGGAAGACACTTCTCCATTTCATAATCCTCCAATTATGAAAATGCATAACAAGAGAAGCTTGGCGGGATCAATCTATGGTGGAAATGAAGTTAGATAAGTATTGTTAGACATTAACAGGATCTTCCAGGTCTGATGCTAGTAAAAGGAAGCCATGAATACTCTTTCCTAGAGCTTGACGGCTAGTGATTTTCCTGCTTGTTGGGACTGGGTGAGAAGTAAGTCAAGGGAGGCTCCATGAGTCTTTCCACTAGACAGACCATGCCTGGGCCAGGCTGCTCCTTCCAAGGGTCCTCACCATAGCCCCCTTCATTTCTTTGTTTCGAAAACTGTAGATGATGGGGTTGCACATGGGGGTGATGACAGTGTAGAGAAGGGAGAAAGGCTTGTCTTTGTCAGGACCATGGGTGCTGCGGGGGTTCATGTAAGAGAACATGGCCGAGGTGTAGAAAAAGATGACCACAGTCAGATGGGAGGCACAAGTAGAGAAGGTCTTCCCCCGACCAGAGGAGGAGGCTCTGCCCAGGATGGACATCAGGATTCGAGCATAGGAGATGACAATGAGCACCATGGGGCTGAGCAGCACCACGATGGCATCAGCAAAGATCACTCTGAGACTAAACTGGGGGTCTCCACAAGAGAGGGTGATCACTATGGGGGCTTCACAGAAGAAGTTTTCTATGTGGTTGTCTTTGCAGAACGGACCACGAAATGTCATGTAATCAAGCAGGATCCCATTGATCAACCCAAAGAACCAGGCAGTACTGACCAGCCTCACACAGATCTGCCGGCTCATGATCTGGGCATAGCTAAGTGGGTGGCAGATAGCAACATAACGGTCATAGGCCATGAAAGCCAAGAGGATGCACTCAGCCACACCCACACCAAACACCAGATACATCTGGGCCAAGCAGGAGGCAAAGGCAAGAGTGTGATTCATGACCACCAGGTGGATCAGCATCTGTGGGATGGTGGTGGTGATGAAGCAGACATCCAGGAAGGACAGGTGGCCGAGGAAGAAGTACATGGGGCTGTTGAGCTTGGGGTCTGTCCAGGTGATGAAGATAATGAGGCCATTCATGGCCATGGCAAGGCTGTAGAGGGCTAGGAAGAGGGCAAAAAGCAGTGCCCTTGTAGAAGAGGAGCTCTGCTCAAAGCCCACGAGGATAAACTCTGTCACTGTGCTCTCATTGCTTACGTCCATCATCTGGGGCCTGCTTGAGAAGAAAGAATAGATAAAGCACAGATAAGATAGTTGTGTACAGGTTTCAGCCACTCGTATAAAAATAGATTAAGAACAAATGAGTGAAAGAGATGGGACTTTCAGTAAGTTTCATGAGTCAGCAGAATCATGGGCAGTGAAAAGGCCAGTAATGTTGTAGAGAGCAATAATGGAACCATATTATGAACCAAGGGAGACTCTATTGTATTTTGTATGAATCAAGCTGCACCTGAAACACTGTATCCAGTGCTGCAGCATCTGTTTTAAAAGATTATATACCAATGGGATTAAGTTCAGAGACAAGATGGTAAAAGATCTAAGAATCATATGGCAAACTTTTAAAGGAAACTTTAAAGGGAAGACTTACAGAGAATCTGAGAGGCCCCTTTAAATGTTCATAGGTGTTTCATCTAGAAGAGAGAATTTACTTTTTCTGTGTAATCTCTATGAGTAGAACTTGAGCCAGGGAGTAGAAATAGAGAAAAAAATGACTGCTATTTCTCATTATAAATTTTCTTTGTAATTTTAACTATAAGACAAACGCCTGCTCATTGTAGTACATTTGGAAAATACCAGTAAGCAAAAGCAAAATAAATAAATAAAAATAATCAACCAGAGGGAAACTACATATATATTTTAGTTCATGTCTTTTCAGTAGTTTTTCTTTTTTTTTCTTTTTTGTTTATATTTTAAAAGATTTTAAGACCAACACAAGGCCTAAGACAAACCACACATAGGAACTTAGATGAGGGAGAGATGTATATTTTCAAGAAGAAATGTAATAATTACAGCCTATTCCAGGTTGGGGTATTGCTATAATTCTAACAGGGAGAAAGTAAAAAAGGATAAAAATTCATTCTTTATTTGATTGGAGAACTGGGAACAATTCCACTCCATTTTACAGAGAAGATGGCTTATTTATTTAATAAATGAAGGCCTACTGTACTCAGTATGTTGAATTAGCTGCCAAGGATATAAAATCATGCACGAGAACTTCCTCCCTGACCTCTGGAGCTTGTACTGTCCCAAGTCATTAGATCAGGTGGTATGTAAGAGTACTGAGAATCCATATAATATATGGATAATATTAACAGAAAAGCATACATTTATAAGCAGATGCATTTCAAACTTTATTGCTTCCATACAGGGAATGTACCTTTTTGAAGGGTCAGGGAACACTTGCAACATATTGGTATGTTAGAGTATATACCAATATACACCAACCCTTAGATGAATTCCAAAGATTCCAAACAGTCCAGACCATACTCACTACACTAAAACTAGGCATTGAAATTTTTAAATTTTCATGTAGAGGAAACTTCTTAAAATTTTATTTATTTTTTCTCCTGAAGGGAAGAAAAAGAGCACAAGTATCAACTTGTGTATGGGATTTTACTTAAGAATATTGTTTATCATCACATTGCATACTTTAAATATCATACAATTTTTTTCAATTATACCTCAATAAAGCTGAAAAAAAAAAAGCCTGTCAAATCCGAGTAGAAAAAAAGGAATACTGTCTTATCACTTATTTTTTCAGTTCAAGAAAAGAAGTAAATTCTTACTGAATATTTAAATTTAGAATGTATTATTTTGATAAACAAATTGTTGATCACATTCTTTTGATCAGCAGGGCTGCCAGGAATGCTATGCCACTTGCGCACATGCGAAGGCTCCTGAAGGAAAGAGTGGATGGTGAAGTCTAGCTTATTCTCAACTTACCAAGCAGTGTAACCTTGTGAGGGGAGAGAAAGTGGTACCTTTATTCTAATCCTTCCCTGGGATGGAGTGGCTTTTTAAAAGTAATCCCAGTGTACCATAAGTATTAGTAAGATCTAGCCTGGAGTGTTTAAAATTCAGCACTTGATTTTTTGTTACAAAATTGATGAAGTCTTTGAATGAATAATAGTAAATAAGCCTGTGTTCCACTGAGTGGGTTTTAGGAATACAAAGGCAATAGGTATTTCTTCTAATGCAGTCCTACTCAAAGTGTGGTCTTTAGACCAGTAGCAGCAGCAGCAGCAGCATCACCTGGGAACTTAATAGAAATGCAAATTATTGAGTTTCACCCAGATCCACAGAATTATAAACTGTGGGGATGGTGCCCATCAATCAGTGTTTTAACAGGCCTGCCACATGATTCTGAGGCACATTAAATGTATACATATTTAATGCAAGGGTGGACAAACCGAGCCCTCAAGCCAAATATAGTCCATTGCCTATTTTTTTTTCTTTTCTTTTTTGTGGTGCCTGTAACATGCAGAAGTTCCCATGCCAGAGACTTAACCTGAGCCACAGCAGTGACAACATCAAATCCTTAACAGCTAGGACACCAGGGAATTCCAGTCCATTGTCTATTTTTTGAATAAAGTTCAATTAGAACACACCCACACTCATTTGCTAATGTACTGTCTATGACTGCCCATGTAGTTTTCCCACTACACAGGCAGAGCTGAGTAGCCAAACACCCATATAGCCTGAAAATAGTACTATCATATTTAGTAAATAAAAATATTAGATCCTCATTAAATGTGATTTTCAGATAATCAATGAATTTTTTTATTACAAATATGTTCCATGCAATATTAGTAAATCAATGCACAAAGCCTGAAGTATTTACTATCTTGTCCTTTACAGACAAAGTTTGCTGACTCTTGCTTAATGCTATGTTTGTAGAGTGGACTTGCTTCTGATAGATAGGAGCATGTAAGGGAAGCAATGAGAAAGGTCTTAGTCCTGATCACATACCTGGGATTCTGGTGAGGTTAAGTCTCAATACTTCCTTCCCCAGAAGTCTCACATTAAATCAATCACCTTGGGAAGGAAGGGCAGCTGGTGCCACTTCTTTTTTGTTGTTGTTGTTTATTAAACTTACTATGCCAGTTGCTCTTCCTTTCTTAAGTAACCAGTGTTACACATGATCAATGAAGATCAAGCAGAAGTTTTAGAAGAATTTAGAAGGGATTTGACAACAATGAAACTAGACATGATCATGAAAAACACCCTACCTACTTGAAAACTGGAAAACAAGAAACTCTCTGAAAATAACTCCTGCATCTAAAAGGAAGTCAAAATAGTAATTACAGATTATCTAAAAGTTCTGATAATAAAAGTAGCATATATTAATAAATACACACAGAAATATTTGTTAGAGGAAAAGTGAATAGCCTGAAATACTTGTATTACTTAAGAAAAAGGAATAAAGTTATATGAAATGAAACAAAATGAAATAGCTGAAGAGGTTGGAAGCAGGTAAATTAACCTAAGGTAGACCAGAACAGGAATATATTGAAAGATCAAAGTAGAATTTACTGAGTACAAAACCACAAAAAAAGTAGTTAAATAAATTCAATAATTGGTCATGAAAAGCCAATAACATAGACAAAGTACTATTTATCTAATTAAAGCATGAGGTGGGAGGGGGAAGAAAGCACAAATATACAAATTAGAAATTAAAAAGTCAAAATTATCACAGCTACAAATAATTATGTGACAATATTTTGAAAACACTATGACAATCAGTTTGAAAGTCTGGAGGCAAAGAATTTTCTAGGTAAATAAAAGTCACTAAAACTTACTAAAGATAGAAATCACATTAAGCTAACATCCAGGATAAACTGAATGAAATGTAGTAGTTCTGCACTTTGGCTTCACAGCAGAGCTGGGTGAAGAGTTTTTAAATGTCCCCATGCCCAGCATGCATACCAGACTAGTTAAAACAATGTATTGAAAGGAACTCAGGCATCAGTGGTTTTAAAAGTTTCCTAGGTGATCCCAATGTGCAGCCAAGTTTGAGCACTATTTTAGTTCTGGAGCCCCAAACAGCTCCAGACTCTGATAGTTCCCTGAGTTCTTCCTAATCTTGCAGCAATCAGATATTTTTGAAACTACTAAAACTGTTTATAAGAACAGAAAAAAATGACAGCATCCAGATTACTTCTACGAAATTATCAAACCATTGATCCCAAACCTGAAAAAGTATACAAAAGAAAATTGCAACCAAGATAATTTATTAATAATGATGAAATAGGTAAAATAAGTAATTAGCAAATGGAATTCATTAGTGCATTCAAAGAATAATGCACCTTGACCAAGTAAAACCCACTCCAGTGATTTAAGGTTCTGCTTATATTAGAAATTCTAGTACATAACTATCACATTAATATGTCAAAGATGAGAAAATTCTAATCAATGAGATC
>PVHT021183619.1:16953780-16973518 GCA_004024745.2 Catagonus wagneri | reverse complement strand
TTTATGGCCGCACCCGCGGCATGTGGAGGTTCCCAGGCTAGGGGTCTAATCGGAGCTGTGGCCACTGGCCTGCGCCGCAGCCACAGCAACGCAGGATCCGAGCTGCGTCTGCAACCTACACTACAGCTCACGGCAACGCCGGATCGTTAACCCACTGAGCAAGGGCAGGGATCGAACCCGCAACCTCATGGTTCCTAGTTGGATTCGTTAACCACTGCGCCACGACGGGAACTCCTAATCAATGAGATCTTAAAGTATTTGATAAAATTCAAGAGTAAGACCTGATTTTTAAAGTTCCTTAGTAAAACAGTACTAGAAAGAGGCTCCCATGTCATAATTAAGAAATTTATCTAAATTAGTTATAGTAACTACTATGTGTTAGGTATTATTTGTTCTGATGTGTTATATAGGTAATAAAGTTTTAAAGCTTCAAAACCATACATGGAGTAGGTAGTCTTTCTTTTATGCTCATTTTAAAAATACACCAGAAAGGGTCAGTAATTTGCCCAATGTCATGCAGTGAGTAAGTAGTGAAGCTTGAATTCAAATCTTGGGAGTCTAATTCCAGAAGGTGCATTGTCAACTCTCTCTACAGCTTCAGTCTTTTGGATGCCCTAAAATTGCTAGCCAAAGCATTTGACAAATGAATTAAAGGGGTAGTGTGCTGGTATGGGTTTAAGAAATGGTTCTTGTAGGGACACCTGATTTATAGCATTTGCCAGTTTCCATGGTGTAAATACTCCCACCATGACCTATTTCAAGCTAGAAAGATGACACTACTAAACATAGAGTTAGGAAGAGATGCACATTAGGGCACTAGATATAAATACAGAACCTCGAAAGCATAGATAGTAGTAAAATGGCGTGAAAAGCTTAGGAAGTGATGAATTTTGAATATCTATTACTTTTGTTTTTGTAATATATTTAGTAGTTGCTATGATTTGTTTTTGATGTCTTTTTTAACAACCAGTTCTTAAAATCCTTGAAAATTTAACAATTAGCTCTTGAGAACTGATACCAGTTGGTTTTGGTACACCACTGGAACGAAAAGGAAAGGGCAGAATTATTATTTGCAGAAGGTATTTCTAGGATTAAAGCGAATTTTTCCCTTTCTGTTTCTGCCTCGACCTATTGGGAGGCCAGATTTTCTACCTAGGAGGGAATAATGTTACAGGAACTCCCTTTGACTCCATTTTTGATCTTTGCTCTAGAAATAACTTAAATATCCCTCAGTTGGGCATTAAGTTACACATATTATGATAGATACATAAAATGGGAAAATCTTGAGGAAGTCATTTTTACCTCATTCTGTTGCTATAGCTGGAAGTGGTCTGTTTGCCACCAAGTCATTGCAACAGGTAAGAAAGATGTCTCATGAAGGCTGAGGGTGAGCCAATCCAGGAAGACATCTGATGTGGGGTCTTTTCTGGAAGAGATGGTGCCTTGTTAGCTTCTTTAGTCCCTTGCATGAAATTTCTCAGATAATTCCAGATGAATATCTACTCAGATAAAAGTTCTTTACCCACTTATAATAACTGATAGTTTTTCATAGCATATTCACATATATTACCTCACATAACTCTTACAAAAAACCTATGAAGCAGATACTATCTCCATTTTACAGATAAGGAAACTGAGGGCCAGAGAGCTAAAGCAACTTGCCCAAGGCCTTATAGATAGTAAGTGAAAGTAATGAGATTCTTAGAATGTCCTTAGAATGCCTTTTCCACTATACCAAGGTGCCTAGGGCAGAGATGCCATAATCTCCCATAGGTCATACCATTAACTATGTCCCATTTAGTCAGAAATTTACACACAACCGTATGTTATAATGCGCATTTCATAATAGTTATAGGCTTCAGTCTTTCAAATTAATCACTAATAAAGAATGATTTATTATGAGAGGGAAACTCCGTTTGAGATTTGGATATTTTGATTAACCGTTTTATCCTTTTTCCTGAGACTAAACATTATAGGCTCTTTTACCATGCCTTGCTATCCTTATTTCCTCACTACCTTTAAGGTTTCCATAAATAAGAAAAGAAACAACTAAAGAAGACATTGATGGAGACATGGAGAAAAGTTTAAGAACAAAATAAATAATACATTTTGCATTTAAAAAAAATTCAACGTATATAATACCCTGGGTCAACAGGCTGGTCACAGCATCCTTGAAACAAAGAATATATTATAAAGGGCACTGAATCCGAAGAAAACGGAGAGATTTAAGTGGTTAAGAAGGAACATTCCTGGAAATATGCCTATTCAAATATTGTCAAATATGGTGACCATCTCTTCTCCAGCTCTCACAAGACAGGGCAATAGGAAACAGAGGGAAATTTCTAGCAATAAGAGTAGGCTAGACTAAAGGAATACTTTACTGGTTTTAATGAAGAACTTTAAGGCATCAAAGTGACTGACCTAGGAGTAATGAAAAATCTTTTCTGTGGTCTCTGTAAATCAGACGGATTCCAATGCATCAGGTCTTGTTTCAGGTCAAAACGGTCCAAAAGCAGAGTGGACTGGAGACTTTTGTGTTTGTTTTCTTGTATAATAGCATCAAGATACAGCCACTCATGTAAATGGGAGACTGAATGATCTCTTTCACTTCTCCTTCACTCATCTCCATATCCAATTAGCCTTTCATTTTCTGATTTCATCCTCCTCCACCCACTTCATGCATCCTACACTGCATATACTATTTACCACACACAAGCCCATTTATTTGTTCATTCGATCTTTATTTGGTGCCTACTATGAACACATTCTCCTCCTTGCCTCCATGGTTTTACACATGCTGGCCATTTTTTTGTGTGCACTGTCCTTCACCCCTTTTGGCATCTGGTGAATTTTTTCTCATCTTTTGTAAAGCAAATCACAGGCTGCCTGCTCAGCAAAGCCTTCCCCAATAACCTATTATCTCCACCCCAACCCCTGCATTCTTTTAGTGAAAATTACTTAAATTTTTTTAGATGTAAGCTCTTTTGATCCCATTACTTGCTCATTGATCCACAAGTGTTGTGGACAAAGCCCCCCAAATAATTAGAAGAATTAAATTAGCTTTATAATAGACAATTCTGGCAATAGACCAATACAGAGATATCTAACCATTTATCATGGATTAGCTAAGAAATCAATACCAGACATAAATGATAGAAATAATCAATATAAAATAAAACTGAAAATAGGTAAAACTATATGAGGTGAGATTTCAATCTATAAATTTTGATTTGGGAAAAATAATGCACACAAAAGAAATTGTATAGTAGCCGAAGTGATTATGGTAAAACTGATTTGGACAAAAGACTAAAAGAACTGTGTTGATAAGTTAAACATAAATGAATTAATCTGAATCAAAATAATTTCAGTATTTGTAGTCACATGACAAAACTGGAAATATATAAAGTATTATACTAGAAAACTGATCAAGGAATTAATTTGGGTTAACGGAATTAATTGTTAAGAGTAATTTCATATCAATAATTCATCGATACTGGTATAATTCTGATTTAAATGCCTTTATTCACTAACATAGAATCAATCCGAGAACTAATACAGTGAGAGAAAAGTAACTATGGAATCATAATAGTGAGATTTCAAACAACTACTGGTTCTCTAGCACAAAGTAAGTTTTGATTAATGTTTTTCAAACAGTAAATGAATATTTAAAGTGTGATTTCTGTCACCTTCTAGCTATGTACCCTGCTACCTGAAATCTGCCTGAAATTCATATCTATCAAGTTTGCAATATTTATTTTTTTTTTTACTTTTATTTTTTTTGCCTTTTGTCATTTTATGGCCGCACCCGCGGCACGTGGAGGTTCCCAGGCTAGGGGTCCAATCGGAGCTGTAGCCACTGGCCTGCGCCGTAGCCACTGGCCTGCGCCACAGCCACAGCAACGCAGGATCCGAGCCGCGTCTGCGACCTACACCACAGCTCACGGCAACGCCAGATCGTTAACCCACTGAGCAAGGGCAGGGATCGAACCTGCAACCTCATGGTTCCTAGTCGGATTTGTTAACCACTGCGCCATGACGGGAACTCCAAGTTTGCAATATTTAATATGTGATTGGATTAATTGTCTTAATCTGAAAACTTTGCATTACTTTGTGTACTTTTCCCTTTCTTTCCTTCTCGCTCTCTCTCTTTTTTTATTCTTTTGGCTGCCCGTGGCATATGGAGTTCCCTATGCCACAGCAACACTGCATCATTTAACTCACTGTGCCAGGCTAGGAATCAAACCTGTGTCATGGAGCTGCACAGACACCGCCAATCCCCCTTACACCATAGAGTGAACTTCTATTTCTCCCTTTCTGTTTAACTTTCTTGTGATCATTTTCAAGAGTTTTAAATTCCAGTTTATCTATGTACCCTCCTACTTTAATTTTAAACAAAGATATATTCTATGAATCAAGAAATAAGAGCATTCAATGCAAGTCCACTATAAAGAAAAAGGGAAATTGTTCCTTTAAAATTAGTGAAATCACCATCATAATGTTTAAGACTTCTTCATTATTTCATTGATCCCTCTGCTTTCTAAGAAGGAAAGAAACTTGAGGGCAAGAGAACCAAGAAATGTAAGTTAATCTCATTCCTTTAGTTTACTTTAAGGAAGCTTCACACCACAACTTAATTATAGTTGTATAAAACTTTGAGTATATTTCATAAGCCCACAGAAAGACTGGAAGAAAACAGAATTGAATTTGAATGAAGGGGAACTTCTGAGCCAAAGGTGTTATATCATCAGCCTTCTGGCCTATACAGATGGGTTTTATTAAGCCACAGTCTTTCCTCTGAAGAACATCTTACATAGAACTCTAGATGCGAACTTCTCAGGGAAAAACAATCAGAATAGCTTGCTGCACTGCACCTAATCTCATCAACAACTAATGGTGTTTAGTTGTGGTTTTTTGCTTGGACAAGCTTCAAGTCCTTCCCTGTCTTAAGATTCCTAATTGTCACTCCATTGTAGTATCTATTCTGACTGTTATAGGAATTCAGGCTTTGTCTACATCATTCAAGAAATCATGAAGAGAAAGACAGATTTGACTACATAAAACAGAAAATTTTGGTAAAGCCAAAAAAAAGCAAATATAAGAGAACAATATATTACATTTGTTAGATAAAGAGCTTATCAAAAACACCAAGATCTTAAGAGATAAAAAGATGAGCACTTATAATTCATAAAAATGGAAAAAGTCCCAAAACATTCAAACTCATTAATAATCAAACAGCAGTTTTAAAACAATTAGGTACCATTTCTGATCCATTAAATTAAATTTTAAAGTTATAACTTTAGTGATGGTTAAATGGCACTCTATTTTTGGCTGGAAAGCAGTTTGGCAATATGTACCAAAAGCTTTAAAAATGCTTATTGCTTTTAATGTAAGGTCTCTTTAATAATATAGAATCCAATTATGTGGCTTCACACCAAATCCAGGCTTTAGCACTTACCAACTGTGTAAACTGAGGTGACTCAACATACCTCAGCTTCATCTCTAAGACAAGAATAATAACGATAGCACCTATTATTTTTGGATCATTATGAGGATTAAATGAGTCAATACTTGAGAAGTTTTTGGAATAGTGCCTGGCACATAGTGCTAAATTAGTTTTCTAAATGTGAATAGATTCAATTACTTTAAAAATTTATTCCAAGAAATTAATTACCAAAGCTCTATACACAAAATTGCAAATCACAGCATCATTTATAACAGCAAAAAAATAACAAGCTATAATAGGGAAATGATTAACTATATCATATAAAATTAATGAAATATGTTACCATTGTGAACTCTGTATAATAATGTTAAAATACATTATAATTTTAAGTGAAACAAAAAGCAAAATATAAACCAGCATATTTGGTATATTCATTACTGCATTAATTAAAAAGCGATTTCTTTGAAATCAACTATAATACTTTTTTTTTAAAGCAATTTCCTTTGCATTGGTATGAGATTGAAGGAAGTTCACTAACTTGTAAATGGTGCTATGAAAGATTATTTTAAGGGCCGCACTTGAGGTATATAGAAGTTCCCAGGCTAGGGGTCCAGTTGGAGCTGCAGCTGCCAGTCTATGCCACAGCCACAGCAATGCCAGATCTGAGATGCATCTGCATCCTACAATGAAGCTTGCAGCAATGCTGGATCCTTAACCTACTGAGTGAGGCTAGGGATCAAAACCGCATCCTCATGGATACTAGTCGGGTTCTTAACCCACTGAGCCATAATGGGAACTCCTGAAAGATTTATTTTTTACGCTTTTCTTTCTTTATTTTTAAAAAATTTTTTCGGTCTTTTTATGGCCACACCCTTGGCATATGGAGTTTCCCAGACTAGGGGTCGAATCAGAGCTGCAGCTGCCAGCCTATACCACAGCCACAGCAACATCAAATCTGAGCTGAGTCTGAGACCTATACCACAGATAACAGCAATGCTGGCTCCTTACCCACTGAACAAGGCCAGGGATCAAAACTGTGTCCTCATGGATATGAGTCAGATTCATTTCTGCTGAATGATGGGATCTCTGCTCTTCTCTATTTTATATTTATTTAAAACTCAGTACTTTTTTACTTTTATATATTGCTTTATACATATTTTAAGGTATAAAGTGATATTGTGTGCAATGTTACTTTTCTATGACTTATAAGGTATACCAAAGATAAACACGCTTTTCATTTACCCATTACATTTTCTTACTCTTAGTGTTTACAATACTGTTCTTAAATTGAGGAACTATTGTGTATTACTAGTTTGTTTAATAAATAAATTTATATATGTAATTCAAATATACTGAAAATACAAAAAAAGGGATAAGTCAACTTAATATCTAATTTATATTCAATCAACAAATATTGACTAGGACCCTATTATGAACCAGACCCTGTTTTAGATACTTAGGAAATAGCAAGTGATCAAGATTATTTTCCTTATGATCCTTCCATTCTTTTAGAATTAAGAAAATGAAGTGGGAATAGCTTTGGCTAAAAGAATATTGAAGTGTTTAAAAATATACATCACAAAGGACTAAAAAGGATTTAGAAGGGTTAAACTCATCATATAACTAGCCAAAATCCATCAAATTGAATAATTCTAGACATAGGAACTTTAGACAATCATATTCTGAGCTCATCTCCTTGGATGTTAAAATTAAGGGAAATAAAGGCAGAGGCAAAAATAGAAAACTCTTAAAGAACTGAAATATGGAGTTCCTTGGTGGCCTAGTGGGTTAAAGATCCAGCAGTGTCACTGCTGTGGCTTGGGTCGCTGCTTGGTGTGGTTTCAGTCCCTAAACCAGGAATTTTTGCATGCCACATGTGCAGCATAAACAAACAGAAAGCCGAAATACTCTAATCACATACAATCTTTGTGAATTTAATTAATGTGAATTTCACTGTGAAAATTAATCATTAGGCTCACAGGAGGATTGGTTTTGGGATATTTAGCTCACTCCCTCTAGGATATTTAGCTCACAGGAGGATTGTTTCTAGGATTGGTTGACTCAATATTTAAGTAGATTTTGTGATTTTTATTGGAATTAAAAAGAACACTGTTATCAAACACCTGGCTAGGTCTAACCTACCTCTACTATAGAGCAACTTATATTGTCCTAGCCTCAGCAAAAATTAAGGTTTATGTTCAACTTTTATGATGTAGTAGACAAATTCAACAATTTCTCAAATTATAATAATAGTTTCAACTATGTTATTAGATATTTTCAAGGTAAATGTAGCTTTCCCCCATTAATCTGTCTCTTCTAGATTCTGTCCTCTTATAGTTGACTGACCGTTAAGTCTCCATATTTCTGCAGTTGAGGGACCCTAAACATCTCATTCTGGTCTGATTGACATTGAGGGTCCTTGCTTGGCACGATAGATCTTTACTATTATGGACAAGATAGAAGTCCATGATGTAGTCACAAGGAAACTTCTCTGACATTCACGAGGGAGACGTAGATTTTATTTTATTTTACTTTATTTATTTATTTTTTTTGCCTTTTGTCATTTTATGGCCGCACCCGCGGCATGTGGAGCTTCCCAGGCTAGGGGTCTAATCGGAGCTGTAGCCACTGGCCTGAGCCGCAGCCACAGCAACGCAGGATCCGAGCCGTGTCTGCAACCTTCACCACAGCTCACGGCAACGCTGGATCGTTAACCCACTGAGCAAGGGCAGGGACCGAACCCGCAACCTCATGGTTCCTAGTCGGATTCGTTAACCACTGCACCATGACGGGAACTCCGGAGACGTAGATTTTAGATCTTTCTTTCAAACTACTTTTTTTTTTTAACTTAATGGATTTTATTTCAATATAGGTGTCAAACTACTTTCTTAATTCTAGATGGATCTCCTATCTGCTTATCCTTTCCACTTGATCCACTTGATAGTTGTTCATAGTCTCCCCTCCAGAGGCTTAATCTAAGCTATAAAGCAAAAATTGAATAAAACTAAGAATACATTTTTCCTCCTGACAATAGCCACCCCTAGGAGGGGGTTCAAATAATTTGAGAAAAAAGTCCACACCTCAAAAAACAAAACAAAACAAAACAGAACTTCCCCTCCAAAACCTGAAAAGGTAGAGGGAAAACAAGATGAAAAAGTAACAAGATAATCTACATATAAAACGATTAGTTCTTGGATATTAAGGGTTTGACTGTTTGTACAAGATGAGGTTGTCAGAAATTATACAGAGGCACTTTGCAATTGATGAGGTCAAAACTGAGCAGTAGACTGACTCTTTCCAGCAGTAACAGGGCCACAGTTAATGTGAACTATAGTGTCATTTTTGTTGTCTTAGAAAATTGCACTGATTAAAAAAAAATCAGAAATGCAAAGATAGGGAGATGAGACCAGTACATCTGAAAGTTTTGGATAGAACTAGAGAGTTATGTGATCAATGACATAGTATTTAGGGGTGATATAGATACTTTTTTTGAGATCCAACATCCTCATGTGAAATATACATATATATGGCAGATGTATGGAAAAAGCTTAGGGTTTGGAATTAGATAAACCATTACTTCTCAGCTTTCCTACTTACTAATAGTATTTTCTTAATTAATGTAAAGATTAATTGATAAGGAAAGTACAACACTCAATGTGACTGACAAACAGCAATTGTTTGGTACACATTCATTACCTTCTCCTGTACTTCTTTTCTCTATTTTCTTCTCTGCACTTCATATGTTGGAAGAGATCTTTTAAGGTCTTGAACCAATATTCCACTGCCATGGAAAATTCCCGGGGAGAAACTGTAACTTTTAAAGAATCACTCTTCAGGATCAGGAAATTCTTTTGTATATCAAACTCCTGTCTTGTCTCTGATTCCTTGCCCTACCTCGTTTTAATTTTATTTATTTTGTAGACCTTAGAGAAAATGCGACAAACTTGAATCTTCATGTTATTTGTTTTATTTTGTGATATATTCACAAACCTCTTTAAGCAGGAAAGAAAAATGCAGATACATGAGAAACTATTCATGTAGGCAAATGAACTGAGGAAAAATCACAAATGAGAAAGGAGGAGAGAAATACATTGTGAGGCTAAGAAAAGAAAAAAAGCTAGGTGGGCAGAAAACAGAAGATAAAGTCAAATAGAGAAACAAAGTGAAAGAATATGACATTTAGAATGGATAAGCAATAAGGTCCTACTGTACAGCACAGGGAACTATCCAGTCTTTTAAGATAGAACATGATGGAAGATAGTATAAGAAAAAGAATGTATATATATGTATGACTAACTCATATACTGTACAGCAGAAATCAACACAACACTGTAAATCAACCATACTCTAATAAAAAATAAACTGACAAAAAACAAATTAAAAGAAGAAATAAGACAAGAATGATTGGGGAAACATAATAATTGCCCTAGTCCCTCTCATTTCTGTGACTTTCTATGGTTTAGATTCTCTCACATACACCTCAAAACAACTTGTGAGGATTTCATCTTCTAAAAAGATGCCACTAACAGGACTTCAAGATGGGGAAATGGAGCCTCAGGAAAGAGTAAGCAACCTGATTAGTCAAGTAGCTAGAGAGGGATAGAAGAAAGACTTTAATTATGGCCTTTTAATTTCCTCAAAACCTCTGTGTATCAGCACAAAAGAAAATTTCTGGCTCCTGGAACAGTGCATTTTCCACTCTTCATGCTGAAAGAGGATGGAAAAATTATTAAAGTTGGGGATCTAGCGAATGGGAGATGAAGCAGATGGCAAAGGCAGACAGCCAGGAAAAGAGATAGAAAAAACAAGTTCCAGAAAGATGAAAGGCTAAATAGGAAACAGACTGAGAGGCCCACATAAGCATAATGGCACCTGTCCTTGGACTTATAGAAAAGTCCTCCCAGCCTAGGAGTTTGGAACGCTCTCACTTCAAAGTTGACTTAGAAGGATTGGTCTCGTCTCTGGGTTCTTTCTGCCTTTTAGATTGGTTACCTCAAAATCAGACCAGATCTCTCATCCAAGCCATCAGCCCCTTAGCTAACCCAGAAGGGGAGGTGGGCAGACTCAGAGATCCTGATAGAAACAGAGAGGGGAGATACTGAAGAAGAAAAAACTAAAAAGAGATAGTTGTGAAAGCAGAAATCTAACTAGACATCTAGAGAGGGAGAAAGAGCAAGGGGTTAACTGAGTCAAGATCTGTGACATCTTATCCATGGCCCCTGAATGTTGAGCCATGGAATGATTTGAACATGGGTGGCTTCTCAGGAAGACAGTAAGTGTTCATTTCTGATGGATGCCAACAGAGGCACAGTCATCTTTCAGCACAGAAATGAGTATGTTCACTGACCTTCTCTGTGGACTTTGGCATATGGAGATGAGGACATTAGCTTGCTGATATCAGGCCCAGAGTGAAGGTGCAGTGAGTTCTGCTATAAACCAGATACTCATTTATAGAAAATGAGCTCCTGCTTCTCTACTGTACTCTCAATGGTGTTTCTCTCACTTTATCATCGTCATCATCCTTATCATCACACACACACACACACACCTACCTCACAAAGCAGGACATCAAATAGACTGTCAAAATCAGGGAGGTAGAGGCTGCTTCTCACTGGTTACTGACAGGAAACTTACTGTAACAGATAAAGAATCTATGTTTTAAGTCTGCCTTCATCTGACCAGGTCTCAGGAGTTATAGCAGATCAGAGCAGTCCTAGGATCCTGAGGGAGAGGTGTCCATTGGCAAAGTGCCCTGGAATTTTTGGGTTTGTTTCAGATTTCCCAGGAAGAATCTTTTTTCTCCACCCAAGATTATTGTTTGGAAGAACTAAAGGTCATGATGTTTTTGTGTTTCTTGCTGCCTTATGCCAAACAAAAAACAAAGAATGCCCATCCTCAGAGGCTGAACCTACCTAGAACATATGACCCTCACCCCCAACCCAAGGGATTTAGGAAGATCCAGTTCAGTGTGGGATCCCAGGAAATGAAGAGGTTAGTAAGTTTTCTTTGGAAAAATGTTTATTCAGAACAGTTCCTAAATGGAATAAATTATCTAGTCATGTTCAAATTTTCCTACTTGTCTCAGATATTCTTTACAAAATAACTGGTTTTTTAGCATGAGAATCTAAACAAGACCTAGTCCTTACAAAGAGCACAGCATGGGGAGTGGGCCCTGTCAATAAGACTGATTTTGCATACCTCTGCTGGCAGAGTGTAAGTTCTAATTTCTTCCCTTGCCTTATTCATATGGGCTTAGCAATTGCACGGGGCTAAAGCTATCGGAGAAGTATTTCAGTGATGTTGGTCAGGGACTACAGGGCTGAGAATGTGATAGGGTACCATATTTAAGCCTGTATATCTATTTTCACTTTCTCCTCAAGCAATCTTTGATACCCTGTGCCAAGGGACAGTCTACATGGGTGCTGAAAGAAGCCTTTCTTTAGGAACTGCTTGTGCTTGGGAGATTAGTACAACAAGAGGAGAAACCAGAAAAATGGTAAGGCAAACAAAGGCCTCACCTTTCCAGAAATCAGGAGACTGTCACCTACAGAACACAATGAGAAACAGGGTCAGCCTTTTTTAGGAGCATCTTTAGGGAAGGACTGATATTTTGGAATTAATCCATGAAATGAAGACAATGAACAGCTTCCAATCCAGGTAGTATGGAGATATCTTTAAGTTTATCTGCCTTTAGATTCGAATCAAGATATTCTGACCTTTCCTCATGCTCTTGGATTCATTTATGAGGGAAAGTGTTTCTGAAGTGCGTGACAAAAAGACCTCTCTATAGGAATAACCCTGAAACTGGGTGGGGCGGCGAAGGAGAAGGTGCTCATTGGTTGCCATAGCTGAGATCCGGGATAGCCTGGTCACCGCTGATTGGCCACAGGTTCTTAGTGAGGATCAAGCCCACCCCCTCTAGCCGCTGTGATCCGGTTGAGGCTTGGCGGTCTCCTGAGTAAGGTGCTGCAGCCCCGAACCGGGCGGGGAGGCTCGGTCCTAGGGTCAGGTCATGGCTGAGCCAGGACTCTGGGTAGAGTTCCTGGGTCCCTTTGCCCCGTTTTCGGCCCCTGGGCCACGCTGTGCTAATTTCCTCTCTCCATTCTCTTGCATTGTTTCTCACCTAGGCTCCGGGAGTCCCGGGAACCCAGAACCTTGAGTAAGAAGTGTTTGGCCTCGAGAAGACCGTTCTAGGTCACTCAGCCTGGCCATACTCGCCCTCGCCATCCACGTTGAACGCACCATTTTCATGACGAATTAGGCAGTGTCTCTTGCCTGAAATTACTGGTCCCCGCTGACACTACACCCCGCCTCCCCCTTTTTTAAAACCCTTTATTCATTGATTATTCTTTAACGTTTAGTCCTATTATCACCTCCTCAGGATAAGACCTGCCCCATTTTTCGGGAAAGCACTTGAATACCTTTTAAGGAGTGCAGGCTTTGGAACAGTTGTCAGGGTTAGCATTGCATCTATGCCCTTTGATGTGGAATGATTTTGAGCAATTTCCTCAACCTCTTTGAGCCTCGGTTTTGCATCTCAAAACGGAGGCAGTCCAGGGCTTTGTGAAGATTGAATGAAGCAACCTAAACACTTAATGAATGAGAGCACTGTTGTTATAGTCCTCTCTTGTACTTTGCATAGGCATGCTATAATGTTTGCCCTTTGTATTACCATTGTTTCTAATCTGTTAGGTTTGAAAGCTGGAACGTGTCTTGTTTAGAAAGGCAGTGTACAACAGTGCTGGGGAAATGTTAAATTATTTCTCAGAAGAATTTGAAAAGCATTCTTTCCTCACCTTTCCCTTTTTCTTTTTCTCCCTTTCCTTTTTTTTTTTTTTAACTTTAAAAGTCTTGAAGAAGGAGCTGATATTCTGCGGGAAGAATATGTACTTCTTTGTTCTCCATAGAGACCAGGGAGGCTTTTAACATTGCCCTTTCCCCTCAGCTACACTTTAGACAAGTTTCTTCTCCCCCGCCCCCACAGCTCTTTTCCTTGTTCTTTTTCTCCTTGTTCTTCCTCTTCTTCTTCTTCTTTTAATGTCCCTACCCAGGACAGGTGGGAGTTACTAGGCCAGGGATCGAACCCTTGCTACAGCAGTGACTAAAAGCTGCTGCAGTGACAACGCCAGATCCTTAACCCACTGTGCCACAAGTTTTTCTTGACTATTGTCCTTGATCTTTTTTTTTTTTTTTTTTGAGAGCATTTACTTCAGAAACTTGGCAATTGTAAATTCTTTTTCTGCCCCTTGGAAATGTATAGAAATCTCTATAAAAGCCTCTTGCTAGTTTTAAGACTCAAGGACCTGGGTACCATCCCACTGAAGTGTAATCCTCAAGGAAGACAGTACCCCTATTCCCTAGTCTCCATGGGAAAGTAGGAGCCTAACTTCAGTGGATGTCTTGCTCCAAAATGTAAACTACAGCAGGTAAGTTACTTTTCCTTTGGGTAAGAGCAACTATCAGGGATAGGCGGTCTAAGATTGAAGTTCTTAAAAACTCTCTAGCCACTTGTTTCAGCAGAGTTGAATTCAATCTCTTCCTACTGTAGTAGTCTTAAAGGTTTTTTTTTTTTTTTTGCCTGCTTAACTTTGCCATGGTGAATTTTTCTTTGATAATGGCAATGTTTAGGTTTTGTGCTTATTGTTTCTTTTTTTTTAAGTTTTTTTTTGTCTTTTTGCCTTATCTAGGGCCACACCCGTGGCATATGGAGGTTCCCAGGCTAGGGATCTAACAGGAGCTGTAGCTGCCGGCCTTCGCCACAGCCACAGCAACGCGGGATCCGAGCTGCGTCTGCAACCTACACCACAGCTCACAGCAATGACTAATCCTTAACCCACTGAGCAAGGCCAGGGATCGAACCCGTGACCTCATGGTTCCTAGTTGGATTCGTTAACCACTGAGCCATGACGGGAACTCCTTATTGTTTCTTCTTGATTACAGTGGTATCTCTTCCTCCATGCTGACTGAGAAGTGCTTCTTACATGTCCTCTGATATTCAGAAATTCCCCAGTTTGGACTCAAAAGAGTAGAGCTTTGTGGAGTGAAGCTACTGCTTTAAGTCCCTGCAGGGTAGTACGTGCTATGGAGGATGTGGAAAGCGTAGTGTATCTATTTGAGTGCCGCCTAAGTGAGGTGCGTTCATCTTACGGAAGTAGCACTAGACAATGAAGCTTAGGCCTAGCCCCTTTTCTTTCCCATCTGTTATGAAAGAGGCCTGAGAAAAAAATGCAGTTTGCTTTCTCTTTTTTTTTTTTTTTTTGGCTGCACCCATGGCATGCAGAAGTTCCTGGGCCAGGGATTGACTTACACCACAGCAGTGACAATGCCAGATCCTTTACCATTAGGTCACCAGAGAACTCCAGAAGGATGCAATTTTCAAAGAGAGAGCATCAGCTGAGAACATAATGCTCTTTCGAGGGACGCTGCGTTTGGTTAAGGAGAGAAGCTACGTGAAGGTAGAGAGATCAGGATCACAAATAGTCTTCTGAAACAATGGAAGTAGTGTGGAGGGATGTTCCTTAAACTACAGGGAGTAAAATGCTTCCATTTAACATGAGGAGGTAAGGTGGAATAGGACTGAAATGGAATGAGATGTTAGATGATTACCAAAAAGGAAGGCAGTCAGGAGAGGGGAGTTAATTAGGCGGATGGGTAACAGGGAAGGAAACTGGTATTTTGAGTAGCCTGATAGAGGTACTTATTACTTGGATCTGAAGGGAAATATCAAATATTCATGTACTTAAGGAAACTAGAGGATTTAGGGAGAAGGAGTTGACACCTGGGCCCTCCCACTTGCCCTGCCCTTCCTCAACACACAGGAACCTAAACATAAATTGAATGCAGTCTTGGTAATTTAATGCCACCACAAATTCTCCCTCAAGGGCTAGTGGAGGCTAAAAAGATAAAGTTCAGACTGGTGATCCTTAGTTTTCTTTTTTTTCTGACCAACTTTTCTTAATCTCAACACTGCTCCTTTTTCCCTACTTCTTCCTTTACTGTTTCTCATATAGGAGCAGTGTGGATGAGGGCAGATTCAGGAAGTGAGAGTGAAGTGTGAGAAAGAAAAACATAAAAACAATACATTGAAAGGAAAAATGTTTACTCGTAAATGTGCATGCAGAAGTCATGCTGGGAAGAGCATGTAAACTTGCTGTACAAAGAAAATGAAATGGCGTTTAATGCAGTTATGTGCTTATACATTCTGTTGTGAGAACTGAGAAGAAAATTACTCAGAAAAGTCATAAATTCTCCTGAATAATTTCCAAGAGAAAATTATGTTTAAGGTCACCTAGACAGATAAGCATTAGACATAAGTAGGATCCTCCACGTCAGATGCTAGTACCAAGGAAGCTAGGAATGCTCTTTCCTGAGCCTTTGAGCATGGAGACTTACCCACCTGTCAGGACTGGAGGAGGAATCTTCCCCTCCAGGGATCTTCCCACTAGACAGACCATGCCTGGGCCAGGCTGCTTCTTCCAATGGCCCTCACCATGGCCCCCTTCATTTCTTTGTTTTGAAAACTGTAGATGATGGGGTTGCACATGGGGGTGATGATGATGTAGAGGAGAGAGAAAGGCTTGTCTTTGTCAGGACCATGGGTGCTGCGGGGGTTCATGTAAGAGAACATGGCCGAGGTGTAGAGAAGGATGACCACAGTCAGATGGGAGGCACAGGTAGAGAAGGTCTTCCCCCGACCAGAGGAGGAGGCTCTGCTCAAGATGGACATCAGGATTCGAGCATAGGAGATGACAATGAGCACCATGGGGCTGAGCAGCACCACTATGGCATCAGCAAAGATCATTTTCAGACTGAACCTGGGGTCTCCACAGGAGAGAGCAATCACTATGGGGGCCTCACAGAAGAAGTTTTCTATGTGGTTATCTTTGCAGAAGGGATTCCGGAAAGACATATACTCAAGAAAGATGCCATTGATCAGCCCGAAGAACCAGGCAGTACTGACCAGCTTCACACAGACCTGCTGGCTCATGATCTGGGCATAGTTAAGTGGGTGGCAGATAGCAACATAACGGTCATAGGCCATGAAAGCCAAGAGGATGCACTCAGCCACACCCACAAAGAAGACCAAGTACATTTGGGTCATGCAAGAGACAAAGGAGACAATGTGGTTCTTGACCACCAGGTGGATCAGCATCTGTGGGATGGTGGTGGTGACGAAGCAGACATCCAGGAAGGACAGATGGCCGAGGAAGAAGTACATGGGGCTGTTGAGCCTGGGGTCTGTCCAGGTGATGAAGATGATGAGGCCATTCGTGGCCATGGTGAGGCTGTAGAGGGCTAGGAAGAGGGCAAATAGCAAAGCCCGTGTGGAAGGGGAGCTCTGCTCAAAGCCCACGAGGATAAACTCTGTCACTGTGCTGCCATTCCTTAGGTCCACTGGCTTGGACCTGCTTGAGGAGGAAGGAAAATACAAGAGAGACAGCTCTGGGGTAATGCAAAGTACTCACAAGGGCACAGACACACGGCTGTGATAGTACAGGATGGGTGAGGGGTGGTAAATGTTTTGGAAATTTAATAAACGTTAGGTAATTGATGATGTTGTGGGGTAATGAAAAGGCCAGGATCACCATAGGCTGTATAGATGGAATCATAATATCAAAAATTAAGGAAGTAGTGTGTACTTTATTCTAGTTTGATTAGGTGTCAAATGAAGTAAAGTATTTGCTTCAGGACCCTCTAAATGGAAGGATTAGCCTTAAACAAAATATATTCAGTGGTGAAAAAAACAAGATAATTGGGTCTGGAACCCATGCCAAACAGATGACTGGAGTGTTTGACGGGAGGGCATGGTGGTCGTTAGCTAACGGAAGATTGCTGAAGCACTTCAGAGACATTTGGAGATATATTTTTCTAGAAAATAAAAGCTCAGGTATAGTACCTGTTTAAAACATTGAATGGGCTGAATTTTTAGAGAAAAATAAAAACATGCTAATCCCTAGGATTGAACCTTAGGAGAGAAATATTTGCATAACGAAACAGTCATGCTTTAGCTCCTCCTAAGCATCCTACCTCTTTCCAGACTCACTCTCCCAGTGGTTGTTGCTGCTGCTGCTGCATTAACCACCCATGCCATGCATGCTGGAGGTGGAAAGCAGGGCCTGATTATGAGCTCTTGAATGCTTCCTAACAGGAGGTACTTTTTCTACAGCACTTGGAATTTAGGGCTATATGCCACTGGATGAAAAAGATCCAATCATCCCTATGATAAATGGGAAGTTATGAGCAGGGCACAAATTCAAGCTTTTTGGATGGACCTTCAGAGAACTTCAATCTGTCCATTTACTTCTAGGACTAAAGCTTATCCATCTTCAGAGAACAAGCATTGAAAATTTTCACGCTCTTTTCTCGTTCTTGTAACTTTTAGAAGTTCATGTTAAATCTCTTTTGTACTTTTCATCTTGTTTTGGACTTAGGGTATATCAGATCCCTTCTACTTTTAGATGCTTATGTACAGTATATTCCTTCTCAATTTTCAGTTCTGTCAATCACTCTGCTTCATTTTCTCCTTTCCTACTCCCTTTCACGCACACTTTCAACCCCTCCCCTTTGTTGGTCCTTCCGCTGATTTTCCCACTATTTCCATTTCTCACCCTTTTCTTCTTCCTCTCCCTTTCTCATCTCTGGTGATGGGTGTCTACCATTGAGATGACTCTGGTTAAATATCCTCTCTTCTTCATGTCTTTAAGTCTCTCATGTTGTCTATCTTAATTTTAAAAGATACCTATGCCATTGTTGCCATCCCCTTCAGCTCTGGATTCCTTTTGGTGGTTTCTGACAGGTCCAGGCAGTGTTTGGGCAGTAAGCCATTCCCATAATCATTACTTTGGAATGATCCCCTAGAATTTCTCCTCTTGGGGGCCCAGAAAGAAATGGGAAGGACAGAGAACACTGCTTAATCTAAGATGTGGCTCAGAATCCTGGACCCAGCAGACTTGTCAAAGCTGAGGTTAGAGACTGGGCAAAAGAAATAAGTAAGAAACACTTCAGACATCTGGGACTTGGCTAAGAAGAAACTAAAGTTTAACCTAAGGAATCGCTAAGACAGTAGCATATTATAAAGATGTATAAATGCTTATTTGTGGTTCATTGTGCCAGAAAGAATATTCTGTGATACTTGGCATCTAGTACCTCATCAAGTACCACCCAGGGTTAACCAATCAAACATTTGTATAAATAAATGGGGCAATCCCTTGAAAATCACAACTTACCTCATTCTGTTGCTTGGCTAGTAATGATGTTTGTCACTGAATCACCGAAGCAAATAACAGAGAAACTCCCGTGGTGTTCGTAGAACTGGTCCAAGGAGGATAGACTGACCTTGTGGGCCACTCTGGAAGAGAAGTTTTGTCTGATGATTTTGTAAATTCATTGACAAATGTATCATAGGTGATGAATGTTTACCTAAATAACATTAAGTTACATGTATACTGCACTTTATAGAATAGGTGTGAAACCTAATATTTTACATATTGCATTTGTTAATAGCCTTATTTTGCCCCGCTTTTTAAAAATAGCGTATGTTTGACCTTCTCAGGATTTAAAATTTTGTTTTAGTGCTAAGTAATTGAATTCTAATACCATAAATTGAAAATCACAATGTCATCTTATCTGTTGAAGAAATATCAGCAAGAAAATAGGAAAATATTCATTCTGGAGTGCCCGTTGTGCCTCAGTGGTTAACGAATCCAACTAGGAACCATGAGGTTGTAGGTTCGATCCCTGGCCTTGCTCAGTGGGTTAAGGATCCGGTGTTGCCATGAGCTGTGGTGCAGGTCGCAGGCGTGGCTTGGATCTGGTGTTGCTGTGGCTCTGGCATAGGCCAGCCTCTACAGCTTCGATTAGACCCCTAGCCTGGGAACCTCCATATGCCGTGAGTGCGGTCCTAGAAAAGGCAAAAAGACAAAAAAAAAAGAAAGAAAAAAACCAAAATATTCATTCCTCTTTAGCTACAGATAAACTCATTCTATTAACATGAAACATGTCCTTGCAAATATTATTTCTGACAAAAAATCTTCTAAGACTGGACATCAAAAATTGTTGCTAAATGCTGTAAAGCTAATCTCAAACCTCTAAAATGTAATTTTTACTGGTGTTCTTAATTGTGGCCACGGTAATATTTAAATTGATACCTTTCTGTTTTATGGAACAGAAAACTTGTCTATATATTTGTGAGATTATTTGTTAAACCAGAAGAGGATCATGGGATTTTTTTCTGCCAAGAGCACAGAGATATAATAAATAATCACCCACGACTCCTTGGATTTCTTATTTAAAGAC
>PVHT021183619.1:16824443-16952780 GCA_004024745.2 Catagonus wagneri | reverse complement strand
GCAAAAAGAAACTGAATCACAGTGGTGTCTGTCAGCTCCTGAAGGGGAAGAATTCTGCTCATACACATATATTGAATTCTCAAAGAACAGTGCTGGTGAGTTGAGAGAAATCTTCATTCTATGACCACAGGAACTCAATGAACCAAGTGTGATACTGTAGACTAGACTGGTGGGAAAATGTCTCATTATAAAGTAAGACACTGGGCCCTGTCATATTTACTGAAGAGGACCAGGACACTTTTGAATAATCAACAATTAGCCCCAATGTTGCTGTTTTGCCTTCCTAGCCTGCTATAACCATAGGACAGAAAATATAATACAGCACTGAATTGCTCATTTTTTCTGTATATATTTTTAGGGATAAATTGTGTTCACTTAAGTTGTAAAGGAACTCACCAACTTTGTTTAAAATCACATAAATTCTTCTCTTAGGAAGAACTTCAGCCTATGTGAGGCTTGACAATCTTCTTAAGTTCTGCCTTAAATAAAATGTACCTTTAGCAATTTCAAATGTTACACAGCCTGAAACCTGGTTCCTCTTCTGTGTAATCGAATTCCTTAAATATATATCTTTAAATTAAATATATCATTTCATGACCTTAAAGCAGAAAAGCATCATTTTTCTGGTGAAAAGCCTTTATGGTAGGTACGTTTATTCTGTGGTTCCTGGACCTCAGAAAATCAATAGATATATTTCAGAATGTCATGCATGTCTGAAAGGCAGGAAAAGTTGTGTGTGTAAGGGCCTTTTTCTTGGAGAGTACACAGTTCAGTCAACTTCTAAAAGGCAGCTGGAACCCTACAAAGGGTAAAACACTTGTGATTTAGAGATATGAAGTCACTAAATTCCCACAGACTTCTCTTCGACTAAAAATGAAAGTACTTTTTGTCTCACAGAATTGTTTGTTTCCTCAAAAGTTTCTCCTTTGTAGAGTGACTGAGTGATGGCTAAGCACCCAATTTCACAACAAATAATGTTTTGACACAAGATCTTTCGAAAAAGTCCAGGCAAATAGTTTATTACTAGTTATGGCTTGGTTCCCAATGCTTTTGTGTGAGGTATCCAGCTCTCACGTTGCAGGATGACATGGTAACCTTCTCCACCCCCTCCCTGGACCACTCTGTAGCCTAAGGTGTACAATCATAAAAAGAGCTGAGAAGCCTCCTTGATGCTTTTTCCAAGACCTATACTCCATTCTTGCCATCATAATTAAAGTGAGAATAAGCTGACCTAAGAGCACAGAGAACTGAGCTGTGGTGGAGAGGAGAGTGCTATAAGATGAGCAATTAAATAGCATGTTTATGGTACAAGTTCAGAAAGTGACAATCTAAATCACCGTGGAGGCAGTGCCTCTGGCCATATGAGTAACCAGATCTTACACAGAGAGAATACTAATGTTTTTTGGGGGGGAGTGGAATTAGGAGGAGGAGGCGGTGGAAGCAAAAAAGCACTGAAATGGAGCTTTGAGGCACTTAAGGAAGTTCATCCTGGAAAATACTGCTATGGTGGCCAGAGGTTTCCCATTTCTTTCAAGGTTAGGGAAACCAGATATGGTAGCTAGAGGAACTTCCTGTCCAACAAGGGTTTTAAAACAATGATATGACTGGATAAAATGTATAATTTCCCACTCTACAGGTTTTCAAGAATTTTTCAATGAAAGTTTCAGTGTGTTACGTTTGCTCTAGTAAAAGACAAAGGACAGATAGCAGCCTGCACAGCTATTAGTGCCCCCCAAAGCATCTATGTCTCCTCATCCTAATCTTCTCTTTAGTTAATGGTATTGAATACTTAGTAACCTAGATGAGAAACCATGAAGTCACTTTCCACAACCATCTTTCTAACTTCCATATTATATTGCCTTAAAGTGCTGATAAACACTCTTTATCTTCCCCAATCTCCTACAGATACCCTATACCCCGGCTACATCTTTTGTTTCCCAAATACACTCTAGTTTTCTAAGCCTCCAAGTGTCTGCCAGTCCTTCTATATGGAATTCATTTGTTATATATTTTCTCTACTTGACAAACTCCTGCTTCTACAAGACAAATCTCAACTCTTGCATCCATAGTGAAGCCTTCAGTAACTCTTCCCCCATCAGCCCATCTGAAGTTGCACTTGTTCCTGCCTCTGCCAGAGGAAACATTCAACACACGCTACAACATCTTCCCCTCTAAATTACAAGCTCCTTAAATACAGAGATTTTTTTTTATATTCCTATCTCCTGGCACACTGCCTAAGAACTTGTTCAATATATGTATGTTGAAGGAATAGTGGGATAAATGACCAATTTAGTTCCAATTTTCTACATTATTTAATGTATTGCCAGCAGCATCAAGTTTAGAAATCAACTCCTGTAAATATGTTTTCTCATCTGTAAAATGAAGAAAGCATATTTGCTTGTAGGACTGTTGTGAAGATTAGGAAGAAATTTACTTATTCAACCCCAAATATGTTTGTGTGTATACATGCAAATCACTTAGAACAGTATCTGCAATATGGAAGGTGCTCAAAAAGTTTAATTTACTATTCCCTTTTCTAGATCACTGGATAAATGAAGAATATCAATTAAGACATTTATATTTTTAAATGTCTTTAATCCTCAAAATGCCTGAAGCCTTTTTAAAAAGTGAATCTGCAAATTTAAAATGCATATCTTAAGCTACACATTTCTGGTAGTGCACACAGTGCAGCTGATGGCAGGAAATTAAATATTACACCAAATTGTTAAAAGCTCTAATAAGACTTCAATAAAATAGTGGGGGCTCTGAAGAGTAATGAAATAATAAAATATTTAGGAAAGAATGTGCATAAGAAGAAAAACTTCAGATGCAAGAAAAATATTTGCTAATGATCAACAGATTAAAAAAAGCTGTTCTTGGAAAAAGACATCTTTGTTAAAAAAATGTGGTCACTACATGAAAACCCAAATTAAGCCAAAAATGTTGCAGATTCAGTATAACACTGAAATTATATCTAAACTTTGAGAAAACTTTAAGCAGCAGAAAGTAACCATAGAAAGATGTTCTTATATTAAACTGAATTATTAGTGGACATGTCATTATTGTGATATAAAGGACTGATTCGGTGATAAAACGCAGTTTCCCTCAATCTTTAATAGGGAAGATAAAAATTCCTGTCCCCATTTGACAATGTATAAATAGATGGAGGTGCCAAATTCCATAATGGCCAATATGCAATAATTTTGAAATCAATATATATGATAAAAAAATGTAAACTCATTGGGGCTCGAGAGAATGAAGATTTCCCTTGCTTCCCAAGGCTGAGAACTAAAAGCCAGCCCGTAGGATTTATAAAGCTTTATTTCCATCTTCCATCTCTGAAAATTCTCCTAATAAAATAAGACTAGATTAACAGGCAGCCTGCAAGAAGAAGGCAAAGGCATCTACTGTCCTGATTCTAGCTCAGAAAATATATAGTTTGCCCTAAAGCGGATAATCAATTTCTCTTTGTTAACTACGAATGAGAGAACATACATCTTTTCACTAAATAGAAAAGCTAAAGAATCTAGAAATCAGATTTAAAAAAGCAAAGGTAGGGCCCTTAATCATTCAAAAATAAAGACCTGATGACAAGCCCTAGAAATCAATGAGGGATGAGCTCTGAATTAGTCCTGTTAAAAAAGAAGGATAACCAGGATCTACAGAGATCCTGGGTCAGTGAGACCCAGTAATCCATAACCTGAGATCAGAGAGAATGAAAAACTGCAGAGTTGTTTGGAAGATTTGGCCACCTATCTGTGCAGGGAGAGAACCAAACAGTTGTATCTAACTGGGTGGTGTCTCATGTCAGGAATGTCAGAAAGAGAGGAAACTGCAGTGGGTCCTTTCACTAGGAGCAAAAAGGAGAGAAATTAGCAAGAACTTGTAAGACCAGAGTCCCTGTCCTCCAGGCCTCTCTGACTCTGCATCCTATTGCACCCTACCATTAGAAAGACAGGCCAAGCCGTTACCAAAGCCTTAAATGGTTGGAAAAGAACAATTGTTTCACAATATATCTGAAAATATATTAAAAAACTCAGAAAACTCAACTTCAAAAAAATCATAGAACCTAATTAATAAATGGACAGAGAATGCGAATAGATAGTTTTCCAAAAAGGACATACAGCTGGTCAATGGGCACATGAAAAGATGCTCACATCATTAATCATCAGGTAAATGCAAATCAAAAGCACAGTGAAATATCACTTCATGCCTGTCAGAATGACTATTATCAAAAAGGCAACAAAAAACCAGTGCTGGTGAGGATGCAGAGAACAGAGTACTCTGGTACACTGTTTGGGGAAATGTAAACTGATGCTGCCACTATGGAAAACATTAGGGAGCGTCTTCAAAAAATTAAAACTAGAACTACTGTATCACCTAGCACTTCTACTTTTGGGAAAATAATTTTTTCAGAGAAAATGAAAACGCTAATTAGAAAAGATATATGCATCTATGTTTTTTTTTTCAGATTATTAACAATTGCCAAGATGTGAAAGCAAACTAAATGCTCATCAACAGAAGAATGGATGAAGATGTGGTCTATATATAGAATGGGATATCTGCCATACAAATAATGAAATCTTGTCATTTGTGACAACATGAATAGACCTAGAGGGTATTACGTTAAATGAAATAAGTCATACAGGAAAATATGATTTCAAATACATATGGAACCTAAAAAAATAATGAACAAATACAACAAAATAAAAGCAGAGTTATAGATAGAACAAATAGGTGCCAGAGGGAGGTGGGTGGGAAAAGAAAAGAAACAGGTGAAAGAAAATAAGAGGTTACAATCTTCAGTTGCAAAATAAATGAAATTAGGTATGAAATGCACAGTTTGGGGAATACAGTCAATAACTGTATAATATCTTTGTATTGTGACAAATATTGACTGGACTTATGGTGATGCTTTTGAAATGTATAGAAATATCAAATCACTATGTTATGTAATTTTTTTTTAATTGTCTTTTTGCCTTTATGTAGAGCCGCACCCACGGCATATGGAGGTTCCCAGGCTAGGGGTCTAACAGGAGCTGTAGCTGCCAGCCTTCGCCACAGCCACAGCAACACGGGATCCGAGCCGCGTCTGCAACCTTCACCACAGCTCACGGCAATGCCAGATCCTTAACCCGCTGAGCAAGGCCAGGGATCGAACACACAACCTCATGGTTCTCAGTCGGATTCGTTAACTACTGAGCCACGAAGAGAACTCCCTGTATTATGTAATTTTAAGATAAGTACAACACAATAAATATAATTAACATTACTATATTACTATATAATTAACATTATTTTCTTTCACCTGTTTCTTACTATATGTTATACACAGAAGTTGTAAAGACAGTAAATCCTAAGAGTTCTCAACAGGAGGAAAAATACTTTTTTTTCTGTTTCTTTAATTTTATATCTATATAAAGAGATATTCATTAAACTTAACTATAAAATAATTTCATGATGTTTGTATGTGAAGCCATTATATTGTATATCTTAAACTTATACAGTGCTGTATGTCAATTATATGTCAATAAAAATGAAAGAAAAATTCAGCTGGCCAAAGTTTAATAAGTAAAGTACCAATTACAAAAAAAATAATTGTTTTCCCAGCTGACTGCACATATTATTCAAAGTGCCCTACAATTATAGCATTTATTCTTTAAGATTTTAAAATGTGAGATGTAACTTTGGAACTCCATGATTTTCACTAACACATTTACATAAAATTTGAGGAATTCAGAAATCATACTGGGAGACAACAGGAAACAAATTTTGCTGTGTATTACCTAAGTTGTTTAGACAAAAGCATATGGATCCATGGTTGGAAAGATATTTGGAGGACAGATGTAAATAACTTTTAAGGAAGGACAATAACCATTACTTTGAGTCCCTGGAGGCCTCTGCTGGCAACCCATCTCAATTTCTTACAAATTCACTTAGAAGTGTTTCTATAGGCCTACCTGTTTCCTCTTTTCTGTTTTAAGTTAATTTCCATTTCCCTTACCCCTTTTTTTTTCTTTTTAGGGTTGCACCTGCGACGTACGGAAGTTCCCAGGATTGGGGTCAATCAGAGCTGCAGCTGCCACCCTAAGACACAGCCATGGTAACACTGAATCCAAGCCATATCTATGACTTATGCCACAGCTTGGGGCAACACCAGATCCTTAACCCACTGAGCGAGGCCCGGTATCAAACCCACATCCTCATGGACACTATATCAGGTTCTTAACCCACTGAGTCACAATGGGAACTCCAATTTCCTTTTTAAAATTTTTTTTAAATTTATTTATTTAATTTTTAATTAATTAATTTTTATTATTACAATTCCCTTTTTTTTTTAAATCAAGACGCACACTAAGTAATCCTTTGCTCCTCCTAGTGTCTTGCCAATAACTTGCTGGCAACAGAGATTCATCCAATTGAGTTTAATTATAGAAGTGTTCTAAATTCTCTTCCCACTCTGTCTTCTGCCTTCTTTTTGCTTCATCTGCCTCCTTGTTACCGGATACACCTCAGTTTCTCTGTATCTTTCAGAAACTGAGGATCTCTGCAGTACCTGGATCCCTGGACAGTGGCTTGGCCAGGACCAAGTGTTATAAATATGCCAAGGTTGGGCCTTTCAGATGCCTGTGATAAGCCAGAATCCCTGTGATGTCCAAAGGGTAAACTTAGGTCACAAACTCTCCCAGAAGACCCTTCTTGCTTATATATACTAATGGAAATACTGAAAATGATAAATAAAATAAAATGATTTGATTCTGAGGTTCTAACTCCATAAGTGCCTCCTTCCAACTCTTGAGACTGGATCTCCTTCTATCTTCCATATTTGTTCTCCAGATGAGTCCTAATGTGAATTCACTATTTCATTAGAAGATACAATGAAATCAGACTAGACTTGCTCCTTCTCTCCCTTCTAACAATCACCTTCAATATGGAGACTTAAAGAGTAAAACAACCAGAGAACCAAGTGAGAGAAAGAGGAAATGATACACAAAAGTATTCATAATGATCTTCCTTTGAATATTCTTGCCCTGTGTATATGTCTAAAGATTAATGAATAAGAAATCTGGGAGGATAACTTAGCAATCAAGAAGAATTATTGAACATCAGTGGACTAGATAACTTGAGCTGTTCCATGACATTAGTTAATCTGAGCTCTTTGTCATTTAAATGCATGAAAAAATTTTCAATGATTCTAAATAACTTAGAGAAAAGAATAAAAAGAGAGGAAAATGAGAGAGAGACAGAGACATAGAAGAGGAACATATACCAGTAGGATAGGAGAGAAAAGCTGAAACCCAGAGAGACTCCTGGACTAAGACATAAATGATTTTAGGAGAAGACTAGGTACAATTTAGAGATTAAAAAACCACCCCTGGAACCTGATCTCATCAGCTTACAGAGAAGCAGTAAGGCAGGTGGTAAAGTACAGAGATTTGAAGGCCTGCATATCTGAAATTCAATCTTGGCATTGTCACTTACTATAATGTGGAGTTGGCTAGCTGATTCTCAAGTTTTTTTCTAGTATAAAATGAGAATTAAATAACAGTATATAACCAGTGGCCAGTACTGACTGGACAATCAATAAACATACTTGTGATCTCTGTTTCCTCTCCCTCTCCCCAAGGTTTCACTTCACAGTGAAGGAATACTGTAAAGACTTGTCCAGCATCCCACTTGGAAGCCAAGCTGACCCTGCAGAAACCTGGAGAGAGGGGAGGATCTCATCCACACTTTATAAGCCATCCTAATATTTCCTCCCTGTCAGGATGTTCTTTTCATCTAACTCGTTTTTTTCCCCCTGATACATTTAAGTCCTGTTTTCTCTTAATTTGGCTGCCAGAAGTGCTGCAACAAATATGGACCTCAAGGTCCATATCAGAATCTCTGAGAGAACTTTATCCTTGAGGCACTTATCAGCCTCTCCTAATCCAGGGAATAAGAAAAAAAATTGCTAGATAAATAGAAAATACAAACATGAACAAAAAAGAGGATGGTTGAAAAAAGAGAGCAGTGAGTAAAAGTAAGCCTAAGTGAGATCCCAGCTCCACCAAACAATAAAGAAAGAAAAGGATTAAAGCTAAAGAGAGAATTAGATTGAACTGGAGATAGGAAAAGACCATAAACATGTGACAGGGTGGTTTATATGCAGAAATGTGACAAATGCGTAGGCCTTAAGAGAAGGAATACAGGGAAGCACATCAACATATATAGACATTAAGAACCTTTCCCCCCAACCCCATGCAAGAGAGAAGAAAAGCCAAACATGGGAAAGAGACTGAGAGGCTGACCAGGCAGGTTGAGCACGGTTCCCTGGTGATATGGGATCAGAACTAAATAGCAGACACTTGAATTCTGCCTTCTCAAGCTCCAGGAATGAGAGACTGACCCTCTGGATTGTACCCCTCTCTGCAACAATGGAGAGAGGTGTTAGCCAACCAGTCTGTCCTGTCAGACACATGCAAGCCATTTCCCCTCATCCAGAGCCAGGAGGTCGGGTGGCAGTCTCTGAGAGCCTGTGGAAACTCAGAGGGGAGATGGAGAGAAGAGACCAGCTGGAGAGAGTTGGAAAAGCAGAGACAGAGTTAGGCATCTAGAGAGGGATACACGGAGTAAGGTGGAGGTTAATGGAGTCAAGATCTTTGACATCTCTTCCACGGCCACTGTGTACAGGGACACGGTATGATCTAAATACAGGTGGTCAACTGAGGGAGCCAGGGCATGTTCATCTTTGATAGAGGACAACAGAGTCAGAGTCAGTTTTCACTGAAGAAGTGAGCACATTTACTGACCTTCTCCATAGGCTTTGGCACACCCTGGTAATGACATTGCCTGTGCTGATTTCTGGCCCAGAGGAGGAATCCGCAAGCAGAGAGTGAGGGCACAGTGAGTTCTTCTGCAAACCAGCTGCTCATTTATAAGGAAAGGAGCATGGACTCCTTGGACACATACACAAACACAGTGAGGCATAAGAATCTAACTGGTTACTGTTGGAAACCAACTGTAATAAGGCCAACTCTCCTTTAAGTATTACCATTTTAACTGGATCCCTAGAGATGCCTTGTGAGGTTGTGCCCATGGCAAGTGGCCTGGAAGGCCTATAAAAGTCTCAAGTTTCCCCAGGAAAGTTCTGTACCATTTACTAGATGAGTTGATAGATAAGAGAGCCTGGGAATTATCATTATCCCTGTGTCCTCAGCATCAAATCTGGGAGATCTTTAACTTTTGACCACCTATTTCCCAATTTTATTTTGATTAACTTTTCTAGAGTTTCTGATGATTTACGTACCACTCTTTGTGATCCCAATTCAATTTTTTCCATATCATTATACTATATTCAACACAACAATAAATATTGAATTGCTATGTGAAGCAATCACCTTATTAAATGTAGCTGGTAGGGTGGTGAACTTCAGTCCAAAGTTCTCCCCAAAGAAGCATATGTATATGATGATATGCTCCCATCCTGACCTGCATCCTCTACCTCTTCATTATCACAATTCTATTATTCAAATCTGTAATAAATTTCTTTCCTCTGTTCTTCTTCACTGTTCTTCCTGCCTGGTATCGAATTAGATTCTGCAAAGAAGTTCAGTAATTCCCTCACTCCTTCAATACTCTGCAGCTCTTCTTTCTACTCTCAGAGTGCTTTGATTCTGTTAAATTGAAATGTATGCTGCTTGTGTTTTGACTCAAAAAGACCAAATAAAAAAAGATGACTTTCCTACATCTACTGAGAATGAGCATGTAGCTTTTCTTTATCTGTCCATTAACGTAGTGATTTACATTAATTCATTTTCTGATGTTAAATCAACTTTGAATGTATTGGAATAGACTCAATTTTGTTCAAGGTATATTCTTTTTAAAATTTTTATTAGAGTGTAGCTGACTTACAATGTTATGTTAGTTTCAAGTGTATAGCAAAGTGAATCACTTATACATATACGTGTATCCATTACTTTTCATATTCTTTTCCCATATTGGTCTCTACAGAGTATTGAGTAGATTTCCCTGTCCTACACATTAGGTCCCTATTACTCATCCATTCCATATACACTAGTGTATATATGATATATAATCAGTCTTAACCTCCCATTTTATCCCTCACCTCAATGTCTGAACATTTATACAATGGAATAGTAATAAGACATAAAAAACAAAATAATGTCATTTGCAGCAACATTGATGAACCTAGAAATCATCATACGAATTGAAATAAATCAGAAAGAGAAATACAAATATATGAGATCATTAATACATGGAATCTAATAGAGAATGATACAGGGGACCTTGTTCACAAAACAGAAACAGACTCAAAACCAATCTTATGGTTCGAAACCAAACCTATGGTTACCAAAGCCATTATCTTTTTAATATATCGGAGACTATTCTGTTTAGGGATTTTACAACTATGTTCATAAGTGAGATTAGCTTATTTTGTCCTTGTCAAGTTTTGGTATCAAAGCTATCATTTAAAGTTGAGGTCTTCCCTTCTTTTATAGTGGACAGACACATCTAAGGTATCGAAAGTTTCATTCAAGTCCATCAAAATAAATTCATATTGCAATAAAATAAGCCACACAATTATTTTGGTTTCCCAGTGCATATACATTTACACTATATTATAGCCTATTATATATGCAGTAGCATTATTTCTAAGAAAACAATGTACATCCTTAATTGCTAAAAAATTCTAGCCATCATCTGAGCCTTCGGTGAGTTGTTGTAGTAACGTCAAAGATCACTGATCACAGATTACCACAACAAATATAATAATAATGAAAAAGTTTGACATATTGTGAGAATTAACAGAATATGACAGAGGCAAAGAGTGAGCAAATGCCATTAGAAAATGGTACTTATAACCTTGCTTGACACAGAGTTACTACAAAATTTCAGTTTGTAAAAAGTGCAATATCTTTAAAGTACAATAAAACAAGGAATGCCGCTATTTAAAACTAGAATCTTTTTTCTTGATTGGTATTATATGCCTTAAAATTGTGTATCTGGGAGTTCCTGCTGTAGTGCAATGGGTTAAGATTCTGACCGCAACGGCTCAGGTCACTTTGTGATGCAGGTTTGATCCTGAGCCCAGCACAGTAGGTTAAGGACCCGGCATTGTTGCAGCTGTGTAGTAGATTGCAGCTACATCTAGGATTCAATCCCTAGCCCAGGAACTTCCATTTGCCTTGGGTGTGGCTATTAAAAAATTGTATGTCTCCTTTTATTTATAGAAATATATTTCTTTCTTTTTTGGCTACTCCCTTGGCATATGGAAATTCCCAGTCTAGGGACTAAATCCAAGCTGGAAATGTGACCTGTGCCACAGCTGCAGCAATACTGGACCCTTAACCTACTGCACTGGGCCAGGAATCAAATCAGTGCCTCCACAAAGACAAATTGGATCATTAATCCACTGCAAAATAATGGGAACTCTTAGAAATCCTTTTTAAAATTACTCATTTAATTTCATGCTCATAGGTGTATTCTTGTTTTCAATTTCTTCCTCTGTCAGTTTTGGAAAATATTTTTCTAGTAATTCACCACTCCTCTAAGTTAGAAGATTTGCTATCGCACATTATTCCAAAATATTCTCTTAGGATACTTAAAGCTTGTATTAGTGTTCTATTGCTGTGTAGCAAATTACTACAAATTCAGTGGCTTAAAGTAGAAGAAATTTATTATCCTTACAATTTCCTTAGGTTAGGAGTTCCTGGATCCTCTGCTCAGGTTCTCACCAGGCTGAAATCAAGGTGTCAACTGGGCTGTGCTTCTTATCTGAGGCTCAGGATCCCCTTCCAAGCTCACGGGTCATTAGAAAAATCCCTTTCTTTGCAGTTGTACTTCTGAGCGACCTGTCTACTTTCTAGTCATCAGCTAGATATTGCTCTCGGGAGCTCCTAGAGGCTGCCCACCATTCCTTGTCACATGGCTCCTACAGGCAGTTCACGGCATGGATGTTTGCTATCTGCCAGGCCATCTGGAGCATTCTGTCTTAATTTCCAGCTCCTCTCTAGTTTTCTATGATATAGTTTTACATAAGATAAATTTTATATTTTGACTTTAATTGTTGTAAAGACAACTTTCAATCTAATTGTGGTATCTTTGAAGAGAATCCTTATTCAAGAGATTGTTAAGTTTTTCTCTGTCTCCTATTTTCAAAACTTTTAATGATGTGCACTGGCTGTAACCTTCATGAGTGTTTCCCAGATATTTCCCCTCCCCCTTGGGTATTCTCCTAGGTTGGTTAGGTTTCCTTGAGGGCAGGCTGTTAAGAAGAACAGAGTTCTCTAGGCTTATTTCAGATTGGTTACTTTTCCCCTTCCCACTGCTGAAACATAAGAGGATTTTTTTTTCTGATATTCTTTATGAGAATCAGATGGGGATGCCAGAAGCAAATCTCATGATTTACATCCAGAAGGATGAGCCTCTAGTAGTTTTTAACTCTAAAGCTAGCCCATGCTCAGTCTCCAGTAACAAGTCAATTTCAATTTAAGTGTTCTGACCAGGCTCCAGCTTCAGCTTCTGCTCCTAAAGAAGCTGTGATTTTCTGTATTCACCTTCTTCCCAGTTTGGGGGGTAGTGGTTTGCCTTGTGACTTCAATTCTCTGATAAAGAATTATAAGAGAATACTATGAACAATTAAATGCCAATAAATTAGCCTGGAAAAAACGAATACATTCTTAGTACCATATAATCTTTCAAGGCTGAATCAGGAGTTCCCATTGTTGCTCAGTGGATTAAGGACCTGACATAGTTTCCATGAGGATGTGGATTCTATCCCTGGTCTCACTCAGTGGGTTAAGGATCCAGTGTTGCTGCAAGCTGTGGTATAGGGTGTGTGTGTGTGTGTGTGTGTGTGTGTGTGAGAGCACCTGTGGCATGTGGAAGGGTGTGTGTGTGTCTGCACCTGTGGCATGTGGAAGTTTCTGGGCCAGGGGGCTGCCCCAGTAGTTGTAGCCTGCACTGGAAACGTGGCAATGCTGGATCCATAACCCACTATGCTGCAAGAGAACTTCCATGATCCTTTTTATGCTTTGTGGATTCAGTTTGAGGATTTTTGCATCTATATTCATCAAAGACATTGGCCTGTAATTTTCTGTCTTTCTTTTTCATGCGTTTTTGTCTGGTTTTGGTATCAGGGTAATGGTGGCCTCACAGAACAACTCTGGAGTGTTCCCTCCTCTTCAATTTTTTGAATAGTTTGAGAAGAACAGGTATTATTTCTTCTTTATATGTTTGGTAGAATTGCCCTGTGAAGCTGCCCCTTCCTGGACTTTTGTTTGCTGGGTATTTTTAAATTATCAATTCAGTTTAACTTCTAATGATTTGTATGTTCAAACTGTCTGTTTATCTTTCATTCAGTATTGGCAGGGTGTACGTATCTAGAAATTTTTCCACTTCTGGGTTGTCCAATTCATTGCCTTATAACTGTGTATAGTAATCTCTTACAATCATTTGTATTTCTGTAATAACGGTTTACTGCTCCTCTTTTAATTCTTATTTTATTAGAGTCATCTCTTTTTTTCTTCTTCGTGAGCCTGGCTAAATGTTTATCAATTTTGCTTATCTTTTCCAAAAAAAAAAAAAAAACAACAACGGTTCTTTGCTTCGTTGATCTTTTCTACTTAAAAAAAATCTCTATTTTATTTATTTCTTCTCTGACATTTATCCTTTCCTTCCTTCTGCTGACTTTGGGCTTTGGTCTTCTTTTTACAATTCTTTTAAATGGTAGGTTAAGTTGTTTATTTCAGATTTTCCATTTTTCTTGAAGAAGGCATGCATCACTATGAACTTCCCTCTTAGAACTGCTTTTGCAACCTCCATAGGTTTTGGAAAGTTTTTTTTCCATTTTCAATTGTCTCAGGGTATTTTTTTACTTCCTTTTATATCTCCTTATTGATCCACTTTTTTTTTTTTTAGTAGCATGTTGTTTAATTCCCAAGCATTTGTTCTTCTCCCATTTTTCTTTCTGTAGTTGATTTCTAGTTTCATAGCACTGTGTTGGAAATTATGCTTAATATAATTTCTATCCTTTAAAATTTGCTGAGGGAGTTCCCACTGTGGCTCAGCAGTTCAAGAACCCAACTAGGATCCATGAGGATGTGAGTTTGATTCCTGGCCTCACTCAGTGGGTTAGGGATCTGGAGTTGCTATGAACTGTGGTGTAGGTTGCAGACGTGGCTCAAATATAGTGTTGCTATAGCTGTGGCATAGGCCTGCAGCTGTAGCTCCAATTGGACCCCTTGCCTGGGAACCCCCATAAGCTGCAGGTGTGACCCTAAAAAGCACCCTCCTCCAAAAAAAATTTGCTGAGCCTTGTTTCTTCAGATATATGCCCAGGAGTGGGATTGTTGGATCATATGGATCATTTAATTTTTAAAGGAACCTCCATACTGTTCTCCATAGTGGTTGCACCAATTTACACTCCCAGTGTAGGAAGGTTCCTTGTCCTCCACCCCGTTTCCAGCTTTATTGCTTGTAGACTTTTTGATGAGGTCCATTCTAACTGATATCAGGTGATGACACCCATTGTAGTTTTGATTTGCATTTCTCTAATAATTAGTGATGCTGAGAATCTTTTCACTGTTGTTTTTTTGGCTGTCTTCTTTGGACAAACACATATTTAAATTTTCTGCCCATTTTTTGATTGGGTATTTTTTGTTTCTTGATATAGAGCTCCATGAGATGTTTGTGTATTTTGGAGATTAATCCCTTGTTGGTCACTTTGTTTGCAAAGATTTTCTCCCATTCTGTGGGTTGTCTTTTCATTTTGTTTATGGTGTCCTTTGCTGAGCAGATTTTAAATTTAATTAGGTCCCAATGGTTTATTTTCGTTTTTATTTTCATTATTTTAGGAGGTAGACTAAACCACCAGATATTGCTGTGATTTACATCAAAGAGTGTTTTGCCTATGTTTTCCTCTAGGAGTTTTATAGTATTTGGCCTTATGTTTAGACCTTCAATCCATTCTGAGTTTATTTTTGTATATGGTGTTAGAGAATGCTATAATTTCATTCATTTACATGCAACTGTCTAGTTTTTCCAGCACCATTTATTGAAGAGACTGTCTTTCCTCCACTGTATGTTCTTGCCTCCCTTGTCATAGATGAATTGACCATAGCCACTTGGGTTTATTGCTGGACTTTCTATCCTGTTCTACAGGTCTTTATTTCTGTTTTTGTGCCAGTACCATACTGCCTTGATTACTACAGCTTTGTAGTAAAGTCTAAAGTCAGAAAGCCTGATTCCTCCAGTTCTGTTTTTCTTTTTCAAGACTGCTTTTGCTATTCAGGGTCTTTTGTGTTTCCATACAAATTTTAAAATATTTTGTTCTAGTTCTGTGAAGATGTCATTGAAATAGCCTTTATTTTAAAATTTATATTGTCATATGAATATTGCTACACTCACTTTCTCACTGTTTCCATTTGCATGAAGTCTTTTTCCATCACTTCACTTTCAGTCTGTGTTTCTTTAGCCCTGAAGTGAGTCTCTTGTACGCAGCATATCAAAGGTTCTTTAATCCAACCTGCTTTTTGATTGGTGGATTTAGTCCACTGACATTTGAAGTAATCTTATGCTTTTTGATTAGAGGATTTAGTCCATTGACATTTGAAGTAATTATTAATAGGTATATACTTATTACCATTTTCTTTCTTATTTTTCCCATTGTTTTCGTAGTTCTCTGTTCATTTTTTCTTTTTGTTTATACTATTGTGATTTGATGATTTTATTTTGTAGTATTCTTGAGCTCCTTTCTTTTGGTTTTAATGAATCTATTGTAGGTTTTTTGTTTGTGGTTACAAAGGGGTTCATATATGTTGACCTATAATCTACTGGTTTCAAACTGGCAGTCATTAAAGTTCAAATACATTCTAAAAGATCTACATTTTTTCCTCCCTTCCTCCACACTTTGTTCATCATGTTATATTTTATATTTGCATCTTTATCCCTTAATTGTTTATTGAGGTTATAGTTGTTTTGATACTTTTTGTCTTTTACTTTACATGCTGGCTTAAATAATCTTGAATTCTTACTATGCTTCTGCCTTTCCTACTTTTCCCTTCCTATAGATTGTTATTTCTTTTCCATTTAGAGAAGTCTGTTTAACATTTCTTTTAGGGTAGATTTAGTATTGATGAATTGTTTTAATTTTTGCTTGTCAGAGAACTTCTTTATCTCCTCTTTTGTTCTAAATTATAGTCCTTCTGGGTAGAGTAGGTTCCAGGTTTTTCCCTTTTAGCACTTTGAATATTTTATACCACTCCCTTCTGGCTTGCAAAGTTTCAGCGTAAAAATCAGCTAATAATATTATTGGATTCCCTTGTATATGATTGTTTTTCTCTTGCTGTTTTTAGAGTTCTCTCTCTTTAAACTTTACCATTTTACTTACAATATGTTTTGGGGTGGGTCTGTTTGGGTTCATATTGTTTGGGACTCTCTGTGCTTCCGGTACCTGGATATCTTTTCTTTCTTCAGGTTTGGGAGGTTTTGTCCTATAATTTCTTTGAATACATTTTCAATCCCCTCTCCTTTTTTTTCATTAAAGATTTATTGAAGTAGAGTTGATTTACAATGTTGTAATAATTCTTTTCTCTCTTCTCTTTCTGGAACTCTTATAATGCAAATGTAGGTATGCTTAATGTTATTCATAAGATCTTATAGATTGCCTTTATTTTTTAAAATTTGTCTTTCTGCCTGCTGTTCTGATAGGGTGATTTCCATTTTTCTACCTTCCAGATTACTTATATGTTATTCTGTATCATTTAGTCTGCTATTCATTCATCCTAGTGCATCTATTTCAGATATTGAATTATTTATTTTTGATTGGGTCTCAATTTTATTTATTGATTTTTTTTTCTTTTTAGGGCTGCACCTGCGGCATATGGAAGTTCCTGGGCTACCGAATTGGAGCTGCAGCTGCCAGCCTATGCCACAGCCATAGCAACGCCAGATCCAAGCTGCATCTGTGAACTGCACTGCAACTTGCAGCAATGTAGGATCATTAACCCATTGAGCAAGGCCATGGATCTAACCTGCATCCTCATGGATACTAGTGGTGTTTTTTTTTTGTCTTTTGTCTTTTTTTTTAGGGCCACACCTGCAGCATATGGAAGTTCTCAGGCTAGGGGTGGAATCGGAGTTTTAGCTGCCAGTCTACACCACAACCATAGCACCACTGGACTGAGTCGCGTCTTTGACATACACCACAGCTCACATTAACACCAGATCTTTTCACCCACTGAGCAAGGCCAGGGATTCCATGTCCTCATGGATACTAGTCATGTTCATTACTGCTGAGTCATGAAGGGAACTCCCTAGTCAGGTTCTTAACCCACTGAGGCACAATGGGAACTCCCTGGGTCTTTTTAATATTTTATAGTTTAAAATTATCACTATTCTGATCATTTCCCCCAATTCAGTTAATATTTTTATGACCAATATTTTGAATTCTTTATTTAGCATATTGTTTATTTTTGTTCCATTTAATTTTTCAGTTTTTTTTTTCTTGCTCTTTCAATTGAGGGTAGTTCCTCTGCCTTTTTACCTTACTTTATTTGCTTCTATGAATTTAAGTGAAACAGTCCCCAGTTGCAGTCTTTAAGTGGTGTTCCTATGTGTTAGGATCTCTATACAGACTCTGTATAGACCAATGCTTTTGGTGGGAGGGTTAGATTTGATGTGGATGCCGGTCATATTTTTCCTCAGGTTGTGCTGGCACCTAACATCTTGATAGTGATGGGATGGAGGTCAAGGGGTTAGAGCCTGCACAAGATGTGAGGTGGGACTTCCTCTCTGCTCGGTGGCCATAATGGTTCTGTCAGAGGTGGTGTCTGATCCCAAGCTGCTGGACCAGAAGCCCTGAGGGCCAGGTTTGAGCTGGCTATGTTCCCATTAAGTGTGTGTTTTCCTTCTCCCTTCCCTGGGACATTCACCCCACAGGAAAGGAGTGCTGAAACACATGGGTCTCATGAATATACAGAGGTATGATACCTGTATAGGCATCAGTGGCTCTGCTCAGACAGACGCCACAGTTGTGTCTTATCACCACTTGTGGCTATCCCAGATCCAGTGATATACTGTGGTGTGGAGTGAGTGGAACTAGAGTGTTTGCTTGCCTTGGGCTGGAAAAAATGGCAAGGCAGTCATAGGAAGCCAAAAACCACTAGGGCAGACCTCTCTGTAGCTTGCTTTGAGGCAAGCTAGCTCTCACTCACTTCTCACAAGTGGAGTTCAGCCTTCTTCAGCCTTTCTATCTCTCTTAGTGGTTCTCCAACCAGTCAAGGGGGCTTGTCTCCTATGCACTGGACTCCAAGACTGGGACATCCAATGTATGGCTCACCCACTCACTCCCCAGGTAGGTGTCTACCTCGTACGATCCCCTTTTCCTCTGAGTCCCCTCTCAGAGGCATAGGTTCTGGCCTTCTCACTTTTCTTCCCATTCTACACAATTATGTGTGCAACTTTCTTATAGCTTTGGTTGTACAGGAGTCCTGTTAGTTTTCGGTGAGAATTATTCCCACTGTAGAAGTATTTTTGGTGTGTTCATTGGAGGAGGTAAGCTTCAAGTCCTCTTAATCTGCCTTCTTGATCTCTCCTCTCATTTATTATTTTTAATAGTTGCTGGTGGAGTCTTTAGCTTTTTCTATATATAAAATCATGTTATCCACAAATAGGGACAGTTTTACTTCTTCCTTTCCAATAAGGATGACTTCTATTACTTTTACTTTCCTTATTGCTCTGACTACAGCTTCCAATACTATGTTGAGTAAGAGTGGTGAGATTGGGCTTTTAGTTTTTTACCATTAAGTATAAAGTTACCTGTGGATTTGTCATATATGGCCTTTATTTTGTTGCGGTGCCTTCCATTTTACTGAGAGGTTTTTTTTTTTTTAATCATAAATGGGTATTGAATCTAGTTAAGTGCTTTTCTGCATCTATTGAGATGATCATATAATTTTTATTTTTTTCTTTGTTAATATATCATATTGAATGATCTGAAAATGTTAGATCATCCTTGAAATCTGATCTGAAATCCTTGAAAATTGATCTGAAAATGTCAGACCTTCTAATATCTGAAGATGTTAGACTGGTATTAATACCACTTCATCATGGTGTATGATCCTTTTAATGTATTTTTGTAGTTGATGTGCTAATTTTTTTTGAGGATTCTTTGCATCTATGTTCATCAGGGATATTGGCTTAGAGTGCATGTGTTGTCCTTGGCTGGTTCTGGTATCATGACATGTGCCACATAAAATGAATTAGGTAGCCTTCCCTCCTCTTCAACTTTTTTCTAAATTAAAGAATAGGTATTAAATTTTATTTGAGTGTTTAGTAGGATTCACATGTGAAGTTATCTGGTCCTGGACTCTCCTTTTGGGAGATTTTTGATTAATATTTCAATCTATTTATTAGTGAACAGTCTCAACAATTCTCGTTTTTCAAAATTGAGTCTTGAAAGGTGGTATGATTCTAAGAATATATCCATTTCCTCTAGGTTGGCCAATTTGTTGGTATATGGCTTAACACAGTATTCTCTTTGTTTTTCTGTGATACTTATTGTAATTTCTCTTATTTATGATTTTATTGATTTAGGCCTTCTCTCTCTTTTTCTTAATGAGTTAATTTTATATTTTTCATAGAATCAGCTCTTCCTTTCATTAATATTTTTCATTTTCTTTTTTACTCTCGATTTATTATTTCATAAATATTATTTCATTAATATTTTTCATTTTCTTTTTTACTCTCGATTTATTTCCACCTGATTTTTCTTATTCCTTCCTTCTACTGTCTTTGGGCTTTTTTTTTTTAATCTTGTTCCTTTAGGTGTAAGTTTAGATAGTTTGAGATTTTTATTGTTTCTTGAGGTAGGCCTGTATTACTATAAATTTCTCTCTTAGCTCTGCTTTTGCTGTATCCTGTAAATTTTGCTATGTTGCATTTTCATTCTCACTTTTCCTCAGGTATTTTTGATTACTCCTTTGATTTCTTCATTGACCCAGAAGTTGTTCAGTAGTATGTTGTTTAGTTTTTACATATTTGTGATTCTTCCAGCTTTCTTCTTGTGGTTGCTTTCTAGTTTCATATTATTGTGGTTGGAAAATATGCTTGATATGATTTCAATCTTCTCAAACTTATGGAGGCTTGTTTTGTGTTCCAAGATACGGTCTATCCTTGCAAATATTCCATATGCATTTCAAAGAATGTGTATTCTACTGCATTAGAAGGTATGTTTTCTATAAGTCAATTAATTCCATCTGGTCTAATGTTTCATTTAAAGCCACTGTTTTTTTTTTTTTGGTTGACTTTCTGTCTGGATGATCAATCCATTGATTTAAGTGGGGTGTTAATATCCCCTTCTATTATCGTGTTGCCATCAATTTTCCCCTTCACATCTGTTAGTAATTGCTGTACATATTTTTTCTCATATTAGGTACATATGTATATTACATCTATTGTAAGTGTTATGTCTTCTTGACGGATTGTCCCTTTTAACATTATATAACATCTATCTTTGTCTCTTGTTACCTTTTTTGGCTTGAAGACTATTTTGTCTGATATGAGTATGCTTACACCCACTTTCTTGTGGCTGCCATTTGCTTGGAGTATCATCTTCCATCCCTTCATTTTGAGTATATGTTTGTTTTTAGAGATGAGATGAGTCTCCTGGAGGTAGCATGTGGTTAGGTCTTGCTTTTTAATCCATACAGCTACTATGTGTCTTTTAATTGGCAAATTCAGTGCACTTACACTTAGGGTGATTATTGATATATGAGTACTAGTTGATGCCATTTTATTTTTTTTTGTCTTTTGGTTGCTCTATGTCTCTATTCCTTTCCCCTTGTGTTTCTGTCTGCCATTTTAGTTTGGCAGTTTTCAGTGATGTTTTTCCCATTTAATCTTTTTTGTTTGTTTTGTGTCCCTGACCCAGATTTTTGTTTTGTGGTTACCATGAAGTTTGTATAAAATATCTCATAGGTAAAATGGTCCTCTTTCTGCTAAGAGCATATTATTTTCATTTACTTATACAGGCACTGTGCTTTCCCATTTTCCCTTTCATGTTTTTGTTGTCACAATTACCCTTTTTAATTTTGTGAATTTGTTACCAAATTGAAGTAGTTATAGTTATTTTTAAAGTTTTCCCCTGAAATCTTTATGCTATAATAAAATGTTTAACAACGTATTATGATAAAGAGTTGGAACTTTCTAATGCTATGTGTCTGCTTATCACCTTATTCAAAGTTTTGTTTAATGTTGCCTCTTCATTTCAGGTAGAAGAGCTCCTTTAAATATTTCTTGTAACAAAGGTCTAATGGGGATAAACTCCCTCAACTTTTGTTTTTCTTGGAAAGCCCATGTTTCTCCTTCATAACTGAAGGATAATTTTGCAGGATATTTTGGACAGCTTTTAATCTTTCAATATTTTTCTTTTGTCTTTTTAGGGCTGCACCCAAGGCATATGGAGGGTCTCAGGCTAGCAGTTGACCCTAGCTGGAGCTAGGGTTGGGGCTACAGCTGTTGGCCTATACCACAGCCACAGCAATGTCAGATCCGAGCCGTGTCTGCAACCTACACCACGGCTCTCAGCAATGCCAGATCCTTAACTCACTGAGTGAGGCCAGGGATCGAACCCACAACCTCATGATTCCTAGTCAGATTCATTTCCACTGCGCCACAATGGGAACTCCAATCTTTCAATATTTTGTGTATGTCATTCCACACTCACCTGGCCTGTAAAATTTCTTCTGAGAAATCTGCTGATAGCGGATGGGAGGTATCTTTAAAGTTATTTCCCCCCCAGCTGTCTTTCAAATTCTTTCTTTACCATTGAAACTTTGGACAGTTTTAAAACAATGTGTCTTGGAGAACTTTTTTTGTGTGTGTTGAGATAATTAGGTATTATATTAGTGTGGATTTGTATATCCATGAGATGTTCTCAGCTATTATTTCTTTAAGCTCTCTTCTCTTATATCCCTCTCTTTTCCTGATGGAATATCCATTATTTTTATGTTGGCTTTTTCTAATGGAGTTGGATAGTTCTAATAGAGTTTCTTCATTTTTAAGAAACTTTAGTTTCCTCTTGTCTACCTGTATCATTTCTAAATTTATATCTTAAGGTCATTTATTTCCTTTTCTGTATGGTTTGATCTATTTCCAATTTTCAATGCATTTTTCATTTCATTTCTTGAGTTCTTAAGCTCTAGAATCTGTTTGGTTCTTTCTTAGAGTTTCAGTCTCTTTGGTACAGTATTCCTTCTGTTCATTAATTTTATCCCTGAGTGCACTCAACTGCCTGAGTTTTCTTATAGCTTAAGTTACTTCATGACAGCTATTTTGAATTCTCTGTCAGTTAGATAGCAATCTTCTGTGAATTTAAGTTTGGTTTCTGGAGAACTGTAATTTTCTTTTTGTGATACTATGTTCCTGTGATTTTTTTTTTCATGGTGCTTGTTAGCTGTTACTCTGCTAGTGCATTTAAAGTAGTGAATACCTTTCTTATTTAGGTAAGACTTTGTTTACTTTGATTTTAACAGTTCAACAGGTTGTAATTAGAGGTCTCACTTTTGTTTTTTAGTAGGTGGTACATGAGCATACATTTTGGTTTCTCTTGTCTGAGCTGCCTCTGGCTATATTTCAGTATCAACACTTTCCACACTCCTCTGCCTCTACCAGAGTGTCTCCAGAGCCTTCAATTTTGCTGCATGTGCCCCTGGGTTCACCTGTACTTTGCTGCTGCCAACGTTGCTGCTTTCACTGGTGTTGTTGCCTGGGACCTTAGTGTGGCAGGCAATTTTGGTATACCTGTGGTCACCTGGATGGCAGGTATGCCCCTTCATGCAAGGGAGAAAAATGATGGAGGGTGGGGTGGGGTCATGGGTGCCTCTACCTCCTCCAGGGTTGCAGGTTTCTGGGTATTGTTGCCACGGGTTGGGGGGGGCGCTGGAATAATGTATACTGTTTAGCTGAGGGGACTGGCATCACAGGTCCCAATGCAACTACTGTGGACTCCTCAGTGGCTGGGAGGCTGGAGCTATGTGTACCACTTTTGTCACTGCTACCAGATTCTCTGTGGCTGAAGGCTAAGCTACTACTGAGGTGGGCTGGGATCACAGACATTGCCTCTGCTTTTCCCTTAGTCTTCCTCCTTTATGTGTTCCTCTCCCACCCCCCACTCTTCAGAGGTACAGATGTGTGGAACACTTTGGCATCTTGATGTGTTGGGCAGAGAAACATTTGTTGAGCTATGGATATTTTACTGGCTGCAGACTGAAGTGAAGGGACAAAGGGAATATCTCAGCCTGTCATTATGCTGACTTCCATGATTCCATTTTACCTTCCATATGCTTATCATTTATACCTTAACTTTTTAAGTGATTGGGCTAGAATTTTTAATAGATACATTTAGTTTATTGCAGTTTACCTTCAAATAATATTATGCCACCTCATGGGTAGAATCATAACTTTATAACAGTATACTCCTAATTCTTCTTTCCTATCTTTTGTGCTACTATTGTCATATACTTTAATTACATATATGCTCTAAAGTCATAGTACATTGCTAATTTTACTTTAGACAGTAAATTATCTTATAAAGTGATTAAAAACAAGAAAAATATTTTATATTTACCCTATTATTATTATTTTTTTGTCTTTTGTCGTTTTAGGGTCGCACCTGCAGCATGTGGAGGTTCCCAGGCTAGGGATCTCAGCCGAGCTACAGCTGCTGGCCTGCACCACAGCCACAGCAATGTGGGATTTGAACTGCATCTGCAACCTACACCACAGCTCATGGCAACTCCGGATCCTTAACCCACTGAGCAAGGCCAGGGATTGAACCCGCAACCTCATGGCTCCTAGTTGGATTCATTTCCGCTGAGCCACGACGGGAACTTCCTATATTTACCTTAATATTAACAATTTCCAGAGATGTTTGTATGGTTCCAAGTATCTGTCTGGAATTATATCCCTTCCTCCTAATAAACTTCCTTTAACATTACTTATGGTGTAGGCTGGCTGGAAATGAAGTCTCTGTTTTTGTTTGCTTTAAAAAATGTATTTATTTCTTCTTCATTTTGAAAGATATTTTCACTTATATAGAATTCTATTAACAGTTTTTTTCCTTTAGCACTTTAAATATATCACTCTGCTGTCTTCATTTCTGATGAGAAGTATGTTGTAATTTTAATCTTTTGTTCCTTGCATGTATGTAATGTCTTTTTATGTGGCTGTATTCAAGATTTTCTCTTGATCTTTGAGTTCCATAGCTTAATATACGTATCTAATTGTGTGTGTGTGTGTGTTTGTGTAAACTGTGTTTCTCTCAGCTTCTTGGCTCTGTGGTTTGTCATCTTTCAGTGTTTAAAAATAATTCTCAGCCATTGTTTCTTCAAATATTTTCCTACTCTCTTTTCCTTCTAAAATTCTAATTACATATATATTATGCTGTTTGATATTATCACACAGCTCTTGAATATATTTTCACTCTTTTTTTTATTTTTATGTTCCAGTGTTGTCATTTCTATTGAGCCCTATCTTCCAGTTCACTGATGTTTCCCCTTGACAATGTCAAGTCTCATGTGCCCATTTGAGACATTCTTCATCATAATTACTATGGTTTAAAATTTTTGTCCAGTGTTTTATTTACTTTTTTCCTATAGTTCCCACTTCTGACCTGAAATTACCCAACTGTTGATGTATATTGCCCATCTTTTCTACTAGAGCTTTTCACACATTAATCAGTTATTTAAAATTTCCTGGTAAGGTAAACCTCTGGTTCATCTTTTTTTTTTGTCTTCTGATTGTCTTTCTTTTTTTTAAACATGACTCTTAATTAGTAGTTGAAAGAAAGAAATTTGTGTAGGATAGAAGAGACTAAGGGAAATAGTATTATAACTGGAAATGGACATGATCTAGTATCTATAATTTTGAAAAAATTCTTAACTGACATCACTTTCCCTCCATTTATCACCTCAATTTCCTACAGCTATTACCTTCAGGCTTTCTCTTTTTGTTGTTGTTGCTGTTGTTTGCACCCATGGCATGTGGAAATTCCCAGGCCAGGGATCAAACTCATAGCACAGAAATAACCAGAGTCACAGCAGTGACAATGCTGGATCTTTAACCTGCTGAGCCACCAGCGAACTGCCCCTTCAGTTTTAAAAGGCATTCTCCTTGAATGATTGTCTTGTGTAAGCTCTCTCTACTTCCCCTGCTTTCTTTAGTTCATTGCAGTCTGGCTTCCATCCCCCATTCCTCTGGAACTATTCTCTTTAAAGTCTCCAACAATGTAGATGGTCTTCTATCTATACTATTTTTCCTTTTTAAAAAAATTAATTAATGAATTTTATTACAATTATAGGTGTACAGCAATCATCACAACCAAATTTTATAGCATTTCCATCCCAGACCCTCAGTGCATTGCCCTCCTCAACCTGTCTCATCTGGAAACCATAAGTTTTTCAAAGTCTGTGAGTCAGTATCTGTTCTGCAAAGAAGTTCATTGTGTCCTTTTTTAAATTCCACATGTAAGTGATAGCATTTGATGTTGGTGTCTCTTTGTCTGACTGACTTCACTTAGCAAGATAATTTCTAGGTCCATCCATGTTGCTGCAAATGCCATTACTTCTTTCCTTTTAATGGCTGAGTAATATTCCGTTGGGTATATGTTATCTTTACTAATTTTATTTGGCCTCTAAAGCTGCTTACTCTTTCCTTCTTGAAACAACTGACAACAAAAGCTCTTTGCAACAATGAGACCTTGAGCATACCAGCTTACTATCACTTCTGCCTACATTCTATTGGTCAACTAAAGTCATATAATCAAGTTCAGATACAATGAGTATAAAGGTATAGTCACACAAAAATGGATAGGAATCATTATTCTATTGCAAGGAGAAGGAAACTAGTCTATTAAATCAATCTATGCAATTTCCATTCCAGAAACCTAGAAGTCTCCTTTGATTCCTCCATTTTCCTCACTCCTCACCTCTACTTCATTAGGGCATCCTGTTGAATCATTTGTCAAAGTGCATACAGAACCCACACATTTTATTTCTGCCACCCTAATTGAAAATATTGTCATCTCTTGCCTGGGCTTCAAGAGTCTCCTAACTGGTCTTCTCACTTTTACTCTTACCTTCTATCTATCAATTTTCCTCACTACAGCAAGACTGATCTTAAAATGTAAATCAGTTTTCATTGTTCATTCTCTTAAAAAATGGCTTTCTGTGCTTTCAGAAAAAAATATTACATCTCCCTAAAATGCTCTTTGCCTGATTTTTTTCCATGACAAGCTCATCATCTCCCTTAAGTCTTAGCTTATGTATCATTTTCAGATAGGCCTTCTGTGACACTCCTTTCTAAAGCTGGTCCCCCTGTTATTCTCTACCTAGGTTTTTTGTTTGATTCTATCATAACTCTTATTTGTTGGTTTACTTATCTCCTCAACTAGAATGTAAGCAAACCAAAAACAGGAACTACTTCTATGTTGCTCATTGTTGTATGTCCATACCCAGCTTTGACCTGGTACTTTGTAAGTTTAAAAAAATGTTGAGATTTCCTCTGTCGCTCACAGCATAACTACTCAGCATTGTCTCTGCATCATCTCTGGTTCAATCCCTGGCCTGAGAACTTTGATATGCTGTGGGTATGGACACATGTTAAAAAATAAAAAAATGTTGACTTAGTATATTAATGAATAAATGAGATAATGAAGATGTGATCCAGTGCAGTGTCTATGAGGAAAGAAAGGAAGAACATTTGAAACTTTTTAGACCCAGTTAAATACCCAGTCCTTCCTGAGGCCTCTCCTTCCCTCTCCAGTAAAAAATTTGAGTATAGTGTTCCTCCCATGGCTGAACATCCCCTGATTTCTATTTGTGCCTTATTTGTGGAACTTAACATGCCCTAATTCTTACAGAGATTGTCTTGAATGACTTCTCTTATCTGTCAGATTTTTACCTATCTTAAGGCAAAGACCATATTTTACTTATCTATCTCAGTAAGACCATATTTTACTTATCTATCCCAGTAAGACCAATAGAAATTACATTGAACTTGCAAACTTGTCTCCCTGGGAAACCTGGTAATAGTGCTGAACACACTCTGAGGAAGCACTTGGGTCCCAGCCAGTCTCTGCCTAGGCTGAACCCCTCATCCTCCCTTCTTCTTTGGTGTGTATGGGAATAGGCTTAAGGGGAAGAGAACATAGAGTCCAAATGAGATCCTTGGGGACTCATTAGCATTTGTTACTTAGACATCCTCAGAGGTCCCAAGTATGGACATCCCAACAGTATTATTTCAGATCAATTCAGGCCAGCCTGAGTTTTGCTTTTACTTTAAATGAGTCTCAGGAGGTTAGTTAGGAAGATGCCTACAGGAACTCCCTGAGTGACAGACCAAAGAGGATCAGGAGCAGCTGGGATTTATTAAAGGAGTGAGAAAAGGGCTTAGATCCAGGATGTCCCTGCGGATCTTGTTCTGAACATATCCTGAGTAGCCTGGCAACTCCAGGGGCAAACTTTCCCTGCTATGTAACTTAAAAATTATCCCTGGAAGGCCCTCTCTACTCCCATATTAAATCTTTCCTTTGCAGTCACTTTTGTATTATTTGGAAGAGGCTGCTCTCTGACTTTGAGACATCTCTGTTAAAGTGAATTTCTCTACTCTATCCCAAACGCAAACAGCCAGATTAAATCCCTCTGTAAACAAGACTTTCATCTCATTGCACCCTGCATCACAGATTGTTTCTAATAACAGAAAAGTAAAAGCATACAATTATTCAACAATGGATAAACTGTTGAGTAAAATATGGAACACTTATATGACACTTTATGTAGTCATCAAACTATTTATGATGAATTGTTTACTCCATGAACACCTATTTACTTACAATTTTAAGTGAAAAATCAGCATGAAAATTCTATATATCATATGAAAAAGCTATGAAAAAAATCACATTTAGGCAAGGAATAAATGGAAATACACCAAAATGATAACCATGGAAGTATTATGGATAATATTTCCTACATGTTATTCTTCTTTAAACTTTTCTAAAATTTCAATAGCATATAGTACTATCATAGTCAGGAAAATCGCTTTAAAATGGTATTGGAGTCATTCAGCACAGAGTTAGGATTTTCTAACACACCTTCAAAAAAAAAAAAGACTGATTAATGTATTTGTTTCTTAGGGCTGCCATAACAAATTACCAAAAACTGGGCAGTTTGAAACAACATAAATTTATTCTCTCACAGTTCTGAAGGCTAGAAGTCCAAAATCAAGGTGTTGGTAGTGCTGGTTCCTTCCAGAGGCTCTGAGAGAGAATCTGTTCCATACAGCTCTCTTTTTGGTGGTGGCTGGCAATCTTTGGCATTCTTTGGCTTGTGGACACATTACTCCATTATCACATGGCCTTTTCCATGTGTGTCTGTGTCCAAGTCTCCCTCTTCCTATAAGGACACCAGTCATTAGGCAAGGGTCCACCCTAACCCAGTATGACCTCATCTTAACTTGACTAAGTCTGCTAAGACCCTGTTTCCAAATAAGGTCACATTCACAGAGAGGTTGCCTGGAGAATAAATACCCATACTTTACTCTCCATTCTTCCTCTCATCTCTAACCAAATGGTAGAACCCAAATGGAAGCCAGAGGGCAGGGGAGCCTATAATAAAGACCATACACATCATCCCCTGGAGCACTAAGCAGGGTGGGCAATGGACTTTTAAGGGCTAAAGGAAGCTATCCAGAACACTGGATATTTATTTAGTGTTACAGATGTCTGCATGTTTGAACTGAGGCCTCAGTTCCTCCTAGGTAGTTGTTGAGAGGCTGTTCCTTGCCATGTTGGCCTCTCTTCTTCCTTGCTTTATCAAAGTAAGAACTCAAGAAGAGACAGAGGAAAAAAATACAAAATGAGTTCCTACTGTGGTGCCGCAGAAATGAATCCAACTAGTATCCACGAGAATGTGGGTTCGAGCCCTGGCCTCACTCAGTGGGTCGGCGATCTGGCACTGCCATGAGCTGTGGTGTAGGTTACAGATGCGGCTTGGATCCTATGTTGCTGTGGCTGTGGCATAGCCTGGCAGTGTAGCTCTGATTTGACCCCTAGCCTGGGAACTTCCATATGAGAGAAAATCCCAGCCAGATGGACGTTGGAGTGTCTTATAACCTAATCATGGATGTGTGATACCATCATTTTTCCTGTATTGTATTCATTAGGAACAAGTCAGTAGGTCCAGTCCACATTTAAGGGGAAGGAATTAAATAAGAATGTGAGCAACACTGCTCCCCTTCTTTCTACAGATTCCTAATTTTGTTCCCTCTCTTCTTAATGATTAAATGTTTCATGGGTAGCTGGGTCCCTTCCCGGCTCCAGTGGGTCAACTTAATGAGCCTAAACCAGTTATGCCTATCCTACTTTCCTTGCCAAGGATTACTTGAAGTACAAGGGTATGATAAAATTTTGGTAAAAAATATGTGAAGCTAATCTCCTGGGAGGAGAAGACTTCCTTTCTTCCTTCCTTCCTTCCTTCCTCCCTTTCTTTCTTTCTTTCTTTCCTTTCTCTCTCTCTCTCTCTCTCTTTCTCTCTTTCTTTCTTTCTTTCTTTCGTCCTCATTCTTAAAAGGGACACCAACAAAGGAACACTTCCTGCTCCTCTGAATGCAGTTTTTCTTTCTTTTTTTTTTTTGCATTTGATGTCTGGAACCGCATCAGTCATCTTGGAAACATGCGGGCATCCAGACTAAGATGGCAAACCAATACCAAAGGAAGATGGCAGAGCATAAAGATTTAGTAAACACCTGGGCTTCTGATGCAGTTACTGAGCTGCCGAATTAAGCAACCCTGGATAGTCCATCTCCACAGTCCTTGTTATGTGATTTAACAATGTATGCATTGTTGTGTCACTTTTGGTTGAATTTATATTACATTCAACTAAAAGTATCCCAACAGATAATAGTGTAACTCATTTGTTAAGCAGCAGCCATCTCACGCAGAGTATCTAACTCTTATTAAAAAGTCTGAGACATTGTGCAAGTTATTCAATCTCTCTTTGCTTCAGTTTTCTTATCTACAAAATGGGAGTAATAATAATGTCATATATCTCTTGTGAAGATTAAATCCATCACTATACATAAAGTGAACAATGTTGCACATATTGTAAGGGCGCAATAAATGTGAGATATTATTTTTATTTTTATTTTTTTGCTTTTCAGGTCTGCACCCATGGTATATGGAGGTTCCCGGGCTAGAGGTTCAAACAGAGCTACAGCTGCTGGCCTATGCCACAGCCACAGCCACAGCAATATTAGATCCTAGCTGAGTCTGCGACCTACACCACAGCTCACAGCAATGCCAGATCCTTAACCCACTGAGCGAGGCCAGGGATTGAACCCGCAACTTCATGGTTCCTAGTCAGATTTGTTTCCACTGCACCACAATGGGAACTCCGAGATATTATCATTATTATTAATGTCAGACATTAAACTAGGCAACTTACACAGTCATTATTTTCTTTCCTGGGAGGTAGATAGTACCACTTTTATTTTACAGGTGAAAAAACAAGATCAAGCAGATGAAAGTAATTTATTCAAAATCACAATAACTATATTAGGTAGGGACTGTTATATCTCCATTTTATAAATATGGAAACTGAGGTTTAGTCACACAGCTAGAAATAATAGAGCCAAAATCTGAAGTCAGACATTCTAGCTCCAGAGTTCATGTACTGCCTCCACAGATGGATCAGAATTTATTGAACCATTCTTCCACTATTGGACAATTAAGTTTTTTTATAATTAGTTTTCTAAACTTTCACTGTTACAAATAAATGAACATCTTGTACACATATCCTTGACACAGTTAAACAACTACTTCTGTATGATAAATTCCTAACAGTGAAAGAGGATCTGTTTTTTAATATCCAACAATACCTTGCAAAATTAGAGAAACAAAAATTCAGATATTAAAAAAAACCCTTTTTAATTTGATCTACAGCAAGGCATCTGAACTGGAGAGGAGAGAGATTTTTGTGTATTTTCTAAATTGGACTTGGAAATGCAAATTAGCAGCAAATCTGTGCTCTCAGTCCCTATTCCCATCCTCACAAATTCAGACTCTGTTTTTCTGGTATTACCTTGAGGTTAGTTCAAGAATATGAAAAACATTGGAAGGAAACAAGACAGACATCCCAGGCCTGTGGTTGCTTGCTCTAGTTCCTCTTCCAGTTGCTTGCATCCTAAGCAGCTTCTTTCTCATAGAGGACAAAGCAGTTCCTCCATCAACAGCCCAGATAAGTGAGGAGGGAGGTCCCAGGAAAATCTCCAGTAGGTTTTAGGGGCTGTATTTAGAAAGGGGAAGCAGGTATATAATTCCCTGATTGGATGCTCACAGAATGGTAGAACTGATGGGGGGGGGAGCCATCATATTTGGGGTGGGAGCTTGTCACATTTATATGTTCCTAAAGATGTGTGCCTATGTTTTGCCTTGAAACGTCTGATTGTGAGAGGCTTGCTGTGGTAGCCTGGGCTAGTGGGGCAACAGGGAGCAATGGAAGCGTGATGGTTAATTTTACGGGTCATCCTGACTAGGCCACAGGATGCACAGATACTTGGTTAAATGTTATTTCTAGATGTGTCAGCGAGGGTGTTTCTAGAAGAGATTAGCATTGGAATAGGTATGCTGAGTAAAGCAGATAGTGTTTTTCAAAGTGGGTGGGGATCATTCAGTCTGTTGAGGGCCTGAAAAGAATAAAAAAGCAGAGGAAAAGAGAATTCATTCTCTCTGTCTAACTGCTTGAGTTATGGTACTGGTCTTTTCCTGCTCTTATACCAGGACTTACATCATTGGTGCTCCAGTTCTCAGGCCTTTGGACTTTCCCTAGAATTATACCACCAGCTTTCCTGGGTCTCCAGCTTGCAGATGGCAGACTGGGATTTCTCAGCCTTCATAATCCTATGAGCCAATTCCTCATAATAAACATCTTTAGATATGCAAAATTTATACTGTTAACCTTTCTCCCAGTCTTCCTCAAAGGGACTTATGACCTTTTACCAGAGTTACTGTGCGTTGGAGAAAATGAAATAATCAGGTCTTTCAGGGACTAATGAACACTGACTCTGAACTGACACAAATTCCAGGAGACCCAAAACATTACTGTGGTCCACCAGGCAGAATAGTGGCTTACAGAGCTTAGGTGAGCAATGGAGTTTGAGCTCAGATCCATCTCAGAGATGGCATAGTGTGTTGTCAAGCTAACCCCGTGGTTATTTCTCCATTTCAAAAATACGTGCTCAGCAGTTGACAGAATCCCCACGGTAGTTCCCGGACCTGTGGAGTGAGTGAGGGCTATTATGATGCGAAAGGCAAGGTGGAAGCCACTAGAACTTCCTTTATCTATGAAAATACTGAATCAAAAGCACTGCCACACTGCTGATGGGATTTCAAAGATTAGTGCCACCAGCAAGGACTTGAGGGATGCAAGAGTGGTGATTCCCGTCACAGCCCCCTTCAACTCTCCTATGTGGTCTACGCAGAATGCAGATGGATCCTAAAGAAAGAGAGTAGATTATCATAAGCTTAACCAGTGGTCACTACAAATGCAGCTGCTGTACCAGATGTGGTTTCACTGCTTGACCAAAATAACACATATTCTGGTACCTTGTATGCAGTTATTGATCTGGCAAGTGCTTTTTTCTTGACACATCTTAGGACTACAAGAAGCATTTGCTTTCAGCTGACAAGGCAAGCAATACACCTTCACTGTCCTACCTCAGGGATCTATTAATTCTCTAGCCTCATTTCAGAATTTAGTTTGAGGGATCTTGATCACTTTTTCCTTCCACAATATATTACAATGGTCCATTACATGGATGTGGTTATTGCAAGTTTGTTTTATAATGATAGTAGGGATTTTCTTATCATATGATAGTCAAAGGACTGTGTATTCATTGTCTGTGGAAAAAAAAAGCCTATGTTTTCATCTTTATGCATGAAGCTTTAGAAACCATGAAAACTACATAAGCTCTAGTGACGCCATGCACCCTCTTGTCTTCTTGCCTCCACTGACCTTAGTCCCTAGGGGGCAGGCCAGCTATCCTTATTAACATTCCTTATTAACACAGAGCTAAATGCAAAAGTGGACTTAGGCCTCCTCTCAGGGAGCCACATTATTTTCTTTCTCTTTGCAAGCACACTTGCAATTTTAGGTTCCAAAAATTTTAGAGTTGGGATTAGCAGAAAAAGAAAGTCCCCATTTAAACCTTTTGCCTAAGCAACGCTTCCTGATTCAGAATTTACCAGAAAGTCCTATACTAGGAGATTTCAGACACTGACTCAATTAATTAATGGTTCCCATTCTGTCACTTTCCTTACTTTGGAATCTCAGATGATGTCAGTCATGAAAAGGCCCAATGAAGTTTCAGAAGGAAGATCAATATTAGATAATTCCTGTGTAGTACTATCCCACAAGATTTACCACTGACGCCCACATGAGATCTGCCCACAGTATTGGTAGTATCCCATTTAAAAATTCCTCATTTTTTCTTTCCTTAGCTGGATGTTTTCCTCAAGTAGCAGAAAGGCAAATATCTATAGAAATTTGTTTTAATGCACAAAGATAAATCAACTTGAGATTTAATACTTTAGGAGTATGGTAGTATTTCATGACTCCTGTGCTGTTTAACAGATTATATCAACTCTCTCTTTATAACCCAAGCAGTTATTGTGTAAGTGATGGAAAGGGATCTAGTTAAAAGATCAGTCAGCAAGCAAAAGAGGTGAATGCCAAATGGAAGGTAAGACGTTTTAAGGAAAGTTAAGAGTGAAGAGAAGGGGCAGAGACTTTCTATTGGCATAGACTTCCCCTTAATGATTAATCACTGCTCAATTATTTCCAGTAAATTCTTATAATTCTTTTTGTAGTCATGGGCCATTCACTGATTTATATAAAATGATAGTCAGCTCTTGCTTCCTGAAATAAAGCCAGCACAAACCACTATCCAGTGGAACAACATCTCAATAGGTCTCTTACTTGAGGTCCTCTTAGTTCTGATTGAGAAATTTTGCTCCCGCATTCTTTTTGGAAGAAAGACATCCCTAAGTCTTGCCATACTGTCACATTTATGGGCTCCTTCCTTTATCCATCCATTAGGGGACAGTGAAGAGTGGGCTTCTAGACCACCATATTCTCTAGAACTTTAACTATTTGGCATTCAGTCTCATACTTAAAGAGCATCTACTATGTTCAAGCCACTCTTTTAGATGCAGGAGATGCAGCTATGAAGAAGGACAGACAAGTCCCTTGTTTTTGAAGAATGAAGAAGACAGACAAGTCAATGAAGAAGACAGACAAGTCCCTTGGATTGTAAATTTTAGAGGAAGGGGAAGTTAACTATCAAATCAATAAGTAAACAAATAGGATATTATTCATATAATAATAAATGCTATACTGCTTTAGACTGGGTGGTCAGGGAATGACCTGAGCCAAGAATGATGTGAAAGAGCAAATATGAAGATTTTGGAACAGAGGGTTATAGGCAGAAAGAACAAATAGCAGCAGAAAGGCAAATATCTAGATATTTCCACCTAAGGTGCTAAGGTGGGAATAAGTTTGGTGAGTTCACAGAAAGACCTGAGTGACAGAGCAGGGTGGGCAAATGGAGAGAAGTGGCACAGGTGGCCAGGGGAGAGTTCATGGATTGCAGGTCAGGTAAGGACTTTGTATTTTGATAGTGAATGGAATTCTCTAGAGTAGGATTCATAAGAACTTCATCATAGAGAAAGTCAAATGAAGAAAAATTACTTCTGGCAGAGTTATTTCCTTGCTGGTTGAACTTTTGTTTTTGCTTTCAAGATAGCTTATTATATCTAGCATTAATTATGAAATTATCTGCTGAGAGAAACTTCTTAGACAAGAATTAAAAAATAAGGACTTCTGTCCAAAGAAGAACATTGACATTAATATAATAAAACACAAAATGTTCAATTAATAAGAATTTTGCAATGAAATACTTTTATCCTTACAAATAGAATCTACCAAATTAATTATTAAAATATATTCATGAAAAATATATTCTTAAATAAAATCACAAGAATTCTTCATATTCTACAGTATATTCTTATTACTCTTTTATTTGCATAATTTTTAATTTCTTCCTCCATCTTACCCTCGAAATCTAGCTGTAGTGGCAAGAGATGGGGTAAAGAAAAATATTATTTAAAATGCTGTTATACAATAATAATTTTTAAAAAGCTTTACATAGTATTAAATAGTTAAAGAGGTAATCACTAATTATTAGAGAAATGCAAATCAAAACTGCAATGAGGTACCACCTCATATGGGTCAGAATGGCCATCATTAATAAGGCTATAAATAACAAATGCTGGAGAGGGTGTGGAGAAAAGGGAACCCTCCCACACTGTTGGTGGGAATGTAAATTGGTACAACCACTACGGAAAATAGTATGGAGGTTCCCGATAAAAACAAAAGTAGAAATACCAGATGACGCAGCAATCCCACTCCTGAGCATATATCCACATAAAACTGCAATTCAAAGAGATACATGCACATACATGTTCATAGCAGCACTATTCAAAATTGCCAAGACATGGAAGTAACCTAAATGTCCACTGACAAATGAATGGACTAAGAAGATGTGGTACATGTATACAATGGACTATTACTCAGCCATTAAAAATGAATTAATTCCATTTGCAGCAACATGGATGCAACTAAAGATTCTCACACTGGAGTTCCCTTCGTGGCTCAGTGGTTAACGAATCTGACTAGGAACCATGAGGTTTTGGGTTCGATCCCTGGCCTTGCTCAGTGGGTTAAGGATCCGGCGTTGCCGTGAGCTGTGGTGAAGATGCGGCTCGGATCCCGCATTGCTGTGCCTTTGGCGAAGGCCGGCGGCTACAGCTCCTGTTAGACCCCTAGCCTGGGAACCTCCATATGCTGCGGGTGCGGCTCTAGATAAAGGCAAAAAGACAAAAAAAAAAAAAAAAGATTCTCAAACTGAGTGAAGTAGGTCAGAAAGAGAAAGGCAAACATCATAAGACATCACTTATGTGTGGAATCTAAAGTATGGCACAAATGAACCTATTTACAAAACAAACGACTCACAGGCATAGAGAACAGACTTGTGGTTGCCCAAGGGGGTGGCGGAAGGGAGTGGGATAGACTGGGACTTTAGTTTTAGTAGATGCAAACTATTACATTTAGAATGGATATGCAATGAGGTCCTACTGTATAGCACAGGGAACTATATCCAGTCTCTTAGGATAGACCATGATGGAAGATAATACAAGAAAGGGAATGTGTGTGTGTTTGTGTGTGTGTGTGTATGAATGACTGGGTCACTTTGCTGTACAGCAGAAATTGGCACATTGTAAATCAACTATAATAAAAAAATTAAACCAAAAAAAAAGCGGTAAACTTGTTGAAATGATGATTGGTGAACTGCCAATTTGGCAAACCAGCCATTTGCTTTTGTTGAGTTGGCCTTCTACATATTGTTAGTAAATTAACTGTCAGTGAGAGAGGTCAAAGTTCAATGAAGCCAGAAGACTAGTGTGAACACAAACACCTAATTTTGCTTTCTCACAAACTCTGCTCAAACTATAGCAAAGAGGATTTGCTATAGAGTAAACAAAAGATAAAACATCAGCAACAATATAACTAAAGGCAGATATACATGTGGTATCTGATACTGCAGAGCCAGGAAAGATAAAGCCCAGGCCAGAAGGTAGGCAGGGCATTGGACTGAGAATAAATTTATGTGTACTGCACAATACTCTCTGGAACTAGGAATGAAAGGTATGAGGTGAAGGCTAAAACAGGAAGAACTGGTTGAAAGCTACTTTAAAATTTTTTCAATCCTTTCATCCTTTCCCACATCGCACAATGCTCTGAGGCCATCTCTCACTCACCCCAGCAGAAAATTGGGAACTTATTCTTTGGAGAGAAGAAGCAGTGATTTGGTCTCAGACATACAAGTAGTGATTTGGTCTCTACTTGAAAGCATTAATATTATGCCCCAAATAGGGGGAATTAAAGAAATATTTGCTTCCTAAATGCTAACATGCCCAAATCTCTTTCTCCATTTAACTACCAAATGCTGGCAGCCAAGTAATAAACCCCCAGGTAGAAGAGGAATCAGGACAACATAAGAGGAAAGACATAAATGTACTGACATCATGGCTTCCTAACGAAAAACCCAACCAAATTAAACAATGAAAAAACTCAAAGTTGACAAGTTCCACCAAAACACTTGGAATTCCATCCATATTTTAGTTTTCTACTCTAAATATGAATAGGCAACTAAGTATTACCAGGCGAATGATAAAACTTCCAACATGAAAGATAAAGACCAAATCAGGCCAATAGAAAAAAGGGCAGCCAGAGGAAAAAAACAATATGCAGAGAGAAGAAAAACAAAATCAAAAAACCTAAAGACACCCAGAGAGGTGAAATGTATCTATGAAGCAAGTACATGCTATAACGTCCATGCTATAATAAGGAATATTTGGAAACTAAAGGGATCTCAGCATTAAATATGATAACAGAAACGAAAATAGAAGTTATAGTTAAATAAAGTTAAAGATATCTCCCAGGAAGTAAGATAGAGAGTGCAAGAGGCTGTCACATGGGAGAAAACCATCACCATGGTAATTATTTTTCTTAGACCTGAACAGTTTCTTAGCACTGCATGAATTTTCAGATGGGAGGTTCCAAAAATGCTCAATGTGATTAAAAAAAAAACAACACTGAAGTACATCACTGCAAAATTACAGTACACTGGGACAAAGAGAAAATTCTATAAGTTTCCAGATAGATAAAATATAGAAAAATAGAAAGATAGTTGAAATAACAAGATAAAAAAAATCATTAACCAAAAATGGTTTTTTACTTCTTAAAAGAAACTCGAATCTAGAAAACAACGGGTAAATACCAAAGAAGAAGAAGAATATTTCCAACCTAAAATATTATACTCAGTGAAACTATCAATCAAGTGTGAAGGTGGAATAAACACATTTTTGACATGCAAGTTCTTACGTTTATCTTCCTTGCATTTTTCCTCAGAAGATATTAGAGGAAAGTAATACATATCAAGGGCTGTCATCCTCATTTCCTCGGTTATTATTCCATTTTTTAAAAATCTTCACAAAGCTACTAGTAAGAGTATTTCACCAAAAAAAGATGAAGGCATGAGATCCAGGAAACAGGGGATCCAAATCAGAAGAAAGCCAAAGGGAAGGCCCATGATGTTGGCTTTGAAAGGAAGTCCCAGGATCACAGTTACAGAGCAGGACCAAAGAGCAATCAGGGCAGAATGAATATCTTGGAAGAGTTTTAGTGTCTCTGTCTCTCTGTCTCTGTCTCTCTCAATCCCCCGCAGACTCATACACACACTCTGGAACTGATATATTAGCTAATAAAATTGCTCTTGTGGTAAATTATACTGAGAGATTATTGGAAGATATGAGAAGAAACAGCAGTTGGTAAAAACTGTGACAACACAAAGCAATTATTAACTTTAGGCAAAGATATAAGAAAGTAATCATAATACATTACAATAATATGATAGAACTATCTGGATAGACAATTACCATATAAATATGATATATGAATACCGATTTAACCAAAAAAGTTACTATAATTCTACTGGGAGGATGGGGAAGGAAAAGCAGAGAGGATGGAAGCACACCAGAGCTAAATCCTCTCTACCGTTCCTATTCACCATAATAGGGCATCCGAGGACAATGTCAAAAACAAATGAGTGGCACAGAGAACCCTATACAACATCCTGTGATAATCTATGCAGGAAAGGGATCTGAAAGAAAATAGATGTGTGTATATATATATAACTGAATCACTTTGTTGCACAGCAGAAATTATTACAACATTGTAAATCATACTTCAATAAAACTTTAAAAAATTAAAATAAATACATTTTTAAAAAGGGCAAATCATATTCAGAAAAAAAATGAGTGAACAAGATTAGAAATTTGGAAATAAGTAAGTGGAGACACATTAAAGTCAGGAGCCACAGCCAGAGAAGGAGTCCGAAGTTGTTGCCTCTGGGGAGGAAGACTTGGGGAAGCAAAGAGAAGTGGGGTAGAGAGCCACTGCATTTACACTAAGTCTTTCAGTACTATTTGATAACTAATTTTACTTAGTACATATATTATGTTAATCAAAATCAAAAGCAATATTTAAAATCTCTGGGTTCCAAGAGAGGCCATAATGCCTGCTTTTGACCTATATGTAAATTGGATATTCACTCCGAACATCTAACTTGCTCTCCCTCTGTAAATGTCCACTCTTAGACTTCCCTCTTTATCTTCCCAAATGCACAATGAGATCTCATGAACATAGACTATGGGTGGGCAAACTATACATACTCCTTAGGCAAAACTGGCCTGCCATCTGTTTTTGTATGAGCTGTGAGATCAGAATGGCTTTTACAATTTTAAGTGATTGAAAAAAAAATCAGAAGAGTATTTTATGACATATGAAAGTATGTGAAATTCATATTTCAGTACTTGTAACAGTGACTGTGGCGAGCATAATAAAGTATATTTGCAATCTGGCCCTTTATAGAAAAGTTTGCCTACCTGTGACTCAGAAGTTTAGTATCACAGGATGGGTACACATAGCACCATCTCTCCTCTTTTAGCACACTTCTGAAATCATATTCCAGAAATCCATGCACGTATATCCAAACACACACTCTAAACCAAGAAAAACACCTCCTTTAGTTTCACCACTGAAGCTTTTAGTCAAATTTCATCAAAGAAATTTCATGGCAGTCCCCTTTTTCCAGCACTATGATTTTGGAATCATCCTCTTCTTAATATGATTATATTTTTCTCAATAAGAATAAAGAAAAACTGAGGACTCGAGTAAAAAAAGTACAGAGTTCATCTTCCAGTCTAGTATTATTATTATTAGCAGGAAGAGAGGGAAACTATGAAAGGTAGATGATCCAGAAAAGAGGCAAGTAATTAGAAACAAGCAATATTCTGACTTTATTCATTACAAGAGGGTCTAGCTCCCAAAGGTAATACTACTAGCAACCCCAGGAAAATGAAAACTGAAATGATCCAGAAAAGAAGCAAGTAATTAGAAACAAGCAATATTCTGACTTTATTCGTTACAAGAGGGTCTAGCGCCCAAAGATAATTCTACTAGCAACCCCAGGAAAATGAAAACTGAATTATTAATTTGAAATTTAGATACAGTCTCCATAGAATTGATTCTAGAAAGTTAGTTTGCCTTCAAAAGCTTCTTTTGGTGGGCCCTAGGGTGGTCCCAATCTGAATGTGCTTCTCAGGAAGTGATATTAAGAAGTTTTGGGTGGGGATGAAGGATAGAGGTCATAAACAGTTCTCTGTCCTGTTAGTCTACATCGGGCTTAAACTTCTGAAACTTCCACTCACTTACCTGGGCCTTTCCTGTTCCTCTAATCTGGGATACAGATATTACAACCCCTCTTCTCAGGGCAATTCTTCAGGTTATGGTTCAGTTCTACTGGGGAACCCAGTGATGCCAACTCCACCAAAAGAACTCCTTGGTTTAATTCTGGACTGTGACCTGAACACCATCCCTTATTGTAGCATTCAGAGTCAAAGCTTCCTAGAAAATTGGCCTGCATTTTGCATAGACTTGAAGAATAAAAGAAGGAGAAAGAGAAAATAAAGTCCTGTTTTTGGGGGTTGTTAGGGAGAGTAAATTTCCAAAAAATTCTGGCCTTTTAAAGCTTGAGCCAGGATCTACTGAGATACACTTAATGAGAATTAGCAGGACCTTTCAACTCTATTTTGTTGCCCTGGATTATAACTCTAGTTTCATTAATTGCCATTATGACCTCTGCTTTGCTTAAATAATTGATAACCTCAAGCAAACAGGCAAATCAATATTGGGGGCTCATGAGCCTCAGGAAAGAATTATTAACCTCTTTTCTCAAAAGATGAGTGCACAAAAGAAATACAAATTTTCTTAACACAAAGGAAGGATACTGATCCAAACATAAACTCCTTCACTGCTCATTGTTTTCCTTTCCGGCAGAAAATTCTCAAAAAACATTTACAAATATTCCACATACTGTATTTGTGTGCATCTTATGGGAAGCAAAGGGCCAATGAGCTCTATTCCTTCCAACTCTGCCCTTCTAGCCTCCCTCCTTCCCTGATTATCTGAGTACCCATCTCACCTAGTGTGTGAACTTCCAGGACTCATTATGCAAGCTTTCTCTTATGTCATGGTCACATACTCCTCATCACTTTTTGGTTGCTGCTACTGAACCCAGGACTAGATATCCTCGGGCAGAATCTGTACCTTGATGTGGTTCTGACCCCAACTCCTTAAGACATAGCTACTAGAACCGAGTCAGAATTAATTCAAAGATGATACAGCAGGAAATCTTAGGGTCACAAGAGTTCCCTCTTAGGCTAAACTTCTGATTCCACAGGGGCAATGTTCCTGAGTTTCACTGCAGGGCATTCTTCTGGCTCCAATGTCTGGCCCTGAAGGCATTATCTAGCTCTGAGCACAACTTCAGGCCGGTAGAAACCAGCTTCTAAGAAAACAAAGACTTCAGAAGTGCAGCCTTCTGTGAATACAAGATCTGTATAGAAATTAAACACTATCTCAGTCACATTTGATGGCATTCCAAATTTCTGTTATATACCATTCCCTCAGGGAGAAAAATCTCCCAGAACTTCCTCAAAATGCTTTAACTTGTATATCTTACTATTCTAGTTCTTAAACTATAATTCAGGGACGTTTGGGTACTGGAGAGAAGCCAAGTTTGAAACTCTTGAAATCAATGTACCTTCTACCATGTTTTAGCGTTTTACTCTGGTAAAAAATCTCATTTGTGTTCTACTACATCCTTATGAAGTAATCCCATTTAACAGATGAGAAAACTCAGAGAAATAACATGTCAGATTTAATGACAGAGTTAGGACTTGAATATAGGCTGTTCTAAGACCAAGGCCTCTATTCTTTCCATTTTTCATGTCGGGGTCATCACTTAATTAGGAATTCAATTTCTAAAGGTATCTAGAAAGCAAAGAATGAAATCTAACTCCATCATTTCAGAGGTGAGTTTAGAATTGATAATAATAATCATTAGGAGGAGGACACATGGAATGGAAGAGATAATATAGCTTAGGCTGGACTGTATGATAAAATTGAATATGTCCACTTTACCAGTTTCACAGGTCCCAACCTCCTTGTCACTGGGGATTCAAAGTTAATCCTCCCAACCTGAAGCTCAAAGGAATGATAAGCTGTTTTTGTATAGTTAAGCTACACAACATATTCCCTATGAGCAGAAGACTTCCATTTGTCTAGGCAGAAAGGCCAGATTCTAAAATCACCTTTCCTTAAAACTGCCCGTCTGGCCTTTATCCAACCTCAGAGGTGTGAGAAGCTTATCTCCATACTTCATTGGCTCACTTAGAGGTAAATCATTGGAGGGAGAGGCCTGGGGACTCATTTCAATGTTTTTGCTATATAGTAGTGGAAACTCAGACAGGGCCTTTTATCTCTCAATTTTCAGAAGTGAGAGAGCTGGCCAAGACTTACTGTCAAGCAATAGACAAGGACAGACCCATACGGCCTCTGGCCCACACCACATAGTCCTCCCTTTCAAGTCTCTAACTCATAATGGGTAGTCACTTTTGTTCTCAGAGCCTTTTACCATATTAGATTCAACAAACACCATTATCTACTAGCTTCTTTGTGCCGAGAACTGTGCTGAGCTTCTTCACATATTTGGAGCCTTCCAGTTGACACTCTGAGGGAGAAAGAAACAAAAACTACCCCTCCACTTTTCCTATAATGCTTAGACGAACAAAATAATAGTCCTAGTCAGATTCTGGAACCCTCAGCAGTTTCAAGGAAAGAGAGTCAAAGAGAAAGTAGGGTCTGTTCCTCATAAAGGTTAGTTATAGGAGGCTGCCAAATTCTACTCCAGATTATCTATAGCTGTCCTCTCACCCACTTCTTATTCTTCTATGTCTCAATAAGGAGCACAAAAGCCCTTCCCTTCAGAGGCAGATGACCACAACAGCATCTTGAGGCTTAGTGACCTCTTATGGTCCATCTCAGGCACAAGACAAAAGAGGTCCTGAGACTACATTTTCCCATAGACACTGCTCCACTCAGGTCTTCCAGTCAGTCAAGCTTTATAAGAGGGGCTGCACGTCCTGACCTCAGCCCTGGATTCTACACACCCCCTCCCAGAATCTCCACATCCTCCTCTGCGACTGGAGTATTGGGCAAATTAGACCCACCTAGCCTCCAGAGTACTGGAAAGGGGTGAGCAACAAGGGACCTGTTGGCTTTTACCCACTCCAGGTGCCTGTTATTTCTCCACCTCCTCTTTTGGTGGCCCCAGGACTCCACATGGTCCCTCCTTTTGATGCCTCATATTTCTTGAAGAGGAGACCTCACTGTGTGCATCCCCTCAGCTTAGGGCAAAAAGAAGGAAATTATTCGTGCAGCCTGCATAATTTTAGCTTTAAGTATAGTAGGTGGGGAGAAATTTGTTAGCAGGAGTGAGGTAAGCACTCAATTTCTTATCCGATCCTAAGGCACAACCGCTATGGCAGGTCTGAAAAACCCGCTCCATTACCATGGCAACAAAAATAGCCCAAGGACAAAAATTTCTCTTTTCTTTCATTCTCAAATCAACAAATACTGGTAAAGGTCCTTCTAATAAGATCTCCCCCTTGATTTCTAGGAGAGAAGTAAAGAGGACAGTCAATCGATAAACATTTATTAAACCCCTATGTAGGCGACATATTAGCCAAGGAGGTAAAACAATAAGTGAAATGCTGCCCTTGCTCTTGAGCAAACTATTCTAAGACAGAAGTGATGATTGCTGTGCTGTGTGGTATGGGAGCAGAGCACAGACTCCTAACGCAGCCTTCTGAAATGGAGGAGGAAAGAGACAAGGAAAGCAGTACAGAGAAAGCGATGGGTGTGAATTAAACCAAGTGTCCTAGATTTGAAAAGAACTTTAGCTCTCATTGTCTGCAGACAAAATTAGAGTCCAAATGTATTAAAGACGTAAACATAAAAAGTAAAAGTATTAAAAGTTAATATAGGATACTATTTTTATGATTTGAGGCAAAAAACAAGTCACAAAACTAAGAAGTCATAAAGAAGACAACTGATTAACCCGACAAAATCAGAAACTTATCACTAGCAGAAAATACCATAAACAAGGTTAAGAGACAAGAGAAAGACAAGGGAAAAATGTGTCATGCACTCAAGATCCAGAAATCTGTGCCCACCAGCCAAAAGTACCAGGAAACCAATGGTAGGCAAATGGAGTTGGGTCGAATACTTGTTGTAACAAGAAGGACTGCACATCATGGGGAACCTGCGGTACATTTCAGTAAGAGGGGGTTAAGAAGGGATTGTTTTGTGATTGAGGCTTGTGATAGGTTTGGGGAGAGTCTGTCAGAAGTCAGGGCAAGTTTACGATTGGATACATTAATTATTATCTAGGAAGTGAGAAGAATCGAATGGAGCTAAAGCTGTAATTGGTAAAGCAGTAGCAAGCCCTCATGTTATTGGGAGAAAGGGATGTTTGGTCATTTTTCTTTGTGATTTGTACAGTGTTCTTATTTTTAACCTGTGCTCAGACACGATTACATTGTGGTTGTATGTTCGTCTTGTTCCATCAGAGTCACAGAATAACCTTGTCTAATTTTGGAGTTCTCCGTAGTTGTTTATGTTAAAGGAACACCTGGGCTCAGGTAGTAGTTGCAGGCTAGCTTCTCATATCTGACACCTGTCTTTTTGTTTCTTATAGAATTATAAATCAATGACAAAACAATAAACAACCTGATAAAACATTAGGGAAGGACAGGAGCAACAATTCACAAAAGAAGAAATAAAAATGGATAATTAAACACATGAAAAGATGCTCAACCACACTAATAGGAAAATACAAATTAAAATAGTAAAACACTGTTGGTGTTAATTTAAATTGGTCCAGCCTTTTTGGAGAGTAATTTGACTATATATACCAAACTATTTGAATATACCTTTCAACTGGGAATTCTATATCTTGGAATCTCTCCTAGAGAATTATATGCACATGTACACGGAGAAGATGATAAAGGATATTTACTGTAGCATGTTTATCAAAGTAAAAACCGGAAAACCTAAATAACTGACAAAGGGGAATAATTAAATAAACTCTGGAATACTACACAGCAGTTTAAGTTTGATCTTACTTAACCTTGTTATTTAATTAAAAAAACCCCTGAAAGTCAATATGTCTTTAAGTAGCAACATAGGAATATAATTATGATATAATGTTTTATAAAGAAAGTAGCATTCATAATTATATGTGATTCTGTTTTTAAAAATACTTTCCAAAGGAAAAGAACATTTAGGAAATACTTTTGAATATGAATAGTATATTTCGATGGTGGGACTATGGGTAATTATTTCCCTTCTTCTTAATTTTCAGTATTTCCAAACTGTGATTGATTAGTATACATTTCTTTTCAAAATGAATAACAGCATTAACAGATGTAGCACTCTCCAGCATTTCAGCAGGTACTAATCCACCAATCCAGCCTAGCTGACCTGGCTAAATGATTGTCAGCACTCCCAAGGCACCGCCAATCCCTTTATGCCTTAGCAAGAGCTCCTCTATTACCCACTTTAAAATTAATGGAGAGGCTTCCAAGGAGAGACTGGTTACTCTTTTTTATTTTGGCCGCACCTGGGGCATGCTGAAATTCCTGGGTCAGGGATCAAACCTATGCCACAGCAGCCCTGAACTGCTTCAGTGACAATGTTGGATCCTTAACCTGCTGCACCACAGGAGAACTCGGGGGTCTGGCTACTCTTATGTGCAGGTGCTGCCATGTTCTAAACTGATTTAGTGACCTTGTTGACATGTTAATACTGCTTTTAAAAGCTTTTGTTATTTTTAATTACCAAGCATTGGGTCCTCTTATTTTATTGCTGAGTCTTACCTGAATCCTTGGTTTAATACCAATTATGAGTTTCTCCAGAAAGGGTCAAGGACTGGGTGAGAATGCAGGAATGAAGTCAGAGGAGTATGTGTAATATACATATAAATCTATTAGTGATAAATATTTAAAACTTTCTATAGGCCTAACTTTCACTGAGGCTTAACTTTCATATTTTTACTTTTTCTGGGATATCTCCTTTTATTAACTCAACTGCAAAATGCTCAAGACCAAATATATTATTTCCTCTCAGAATGAGCCATTATTTAATAATTAACTTTGAAAAGAATGCGATCAAACTCTAGATCTTTTAAAATTTTGACAAAAGGGTATTCCACAGTTGCAGATCTCATCTGAGGTTGTCCAAGTTAATCCACCATCAAGACGAAGAGAATGAAAAATATAATCAAGAAGCAAGTCCAAGAAGGTACAAGTGGTAAAGAGGAGTTAAGAGCAGGACTTAAAACACATATCTTTTTTTTTTTTTTTTTGCCTTTATCTGGAGCTGCACCCGCGGCATATGGAGGTTCCCAGGCTAGGGGTCTAACAGGAGCTGTAGCTGCCGGCCTTTGCCACAGCCACAGCAACATGGGATCTGAGCTGCGTCTGCAACCTACACCACAGCTCACGGAAATGCCGGAGCAAGGCCAGGGATCGAACCCGCAACCTGATGGTTCTTAGTTGGATTCGTTAACCACTGAGCCACGAAGGGAACTCTGACTTACACATATCTTAAGGTTATGGTGCGATAAGGATTAGGCCTCAAGTGAAACTGCTACATAGACTTTGAACTGGTTTTATAGAGATGGATAAGACTGGGGGCTTCAGTGACTTTGCTGAAGGAGTTTACTATATAACATTGTGATGACAGATAAACTTGATGATAGAAAGCTTAAGAGCATACTCAAGAGTTTGAATCCAATTAGAATATATAAGCAAAATACAGCTGCTGTAATATGATTGGGCCCGAACAATATTCTAATTATATTGCTGGTACAACTCTAGAGGGTGAGATAAAATCAGCAGTTGCATTTGAGTAAAGGGATATTTTCATATCTTTATGACGATAATAAAAGAACCAACTTTTTATGTGCTTAATATGTTTTTTGCAAGGCTATGATCAATGCTTTACATTCATTCATTTAACCAATATTTATTGAGCACCTGGTATGTATTAGTAGGTAATGTGCTAGTTGAGAATAGGGTGTTTAAAAAGTTGGACAAGATTCTTGATCTCATTGGGCTTATTTTCTAGTATATCTCATAAATTATCTTGTATAATCCTTCCAACAATGTCTCATAGGTATTACTGAACCTATTTTATAGATGAGGACACCTGAGGAACAGAGAAATAACTTTCCAAAAATCACAAGGCTAGCAAGTGTCAGAGTCAAGAAATAAACCTAGGTGGTCTGACCCAAGGTCACCTTAAAACCTTTATGATGATCATGGTTAATGACAGAGGGCAATAAAATATTTCTATCTGTATATATGTCAATGCCTTTTTTTTTTTTTTTTTTTTTTTTTGCCTACACCCACAGCATATGGAATTTCCCAGGCCAGGGATCAAAAATCTAGACTGAATCCGAGCTGGAGCTGCGACCTATACCACAGCTGCAGCAGAGGACTGATAAAGCTGGATCTTGACCTGTTGCGCCATAGGAGGAACTCATTAAGGACTTCATATACTGCTCAAAATACAGTATCCTTTGAGGAGGGAATGAAGTTCCAACCGTTACTTAAAAGGAAAAATTATTCTTGAGTCTAGGACCAATTACACAGCCCTCTGACATTTATTTGTGACAGTTGAATCTTAGAGTTCAAAACTAATAGCAAAGCAGGAGTTCATAATTTAGCTCAGCGGAACTGAATCCGACTAGGAACCATGAGGTGGCAGGTTCAATCCCTGGCCTTGCTCAGTGGATTAAGGATCCGGTGCTGCTGTGGTATAGGTCACAGATGTGGCTCGGATCCCACGTGGCTGTGGCGTAGGTCGGCAGCTACAGCTCCGATTCAACACCTAGCCTGGGAACCTCCATATGCTGTGGGTGTGGCCCTAAAAAGACAAAAGAAAACAAATAAACAAATAGCAAAGCAAAATTACCTTACATAATTTTCTTTTTCTTTTTTTCAGGGCATATGGAAGTTCCCAGGTTAGGGGTCAAATCAGAGCTGCAGCTGCCAGCCTACTCCACAGCCACAGCAACACCAGATCTGAGCTACATTTGTGACCTACACCACAGCTCATGTCAATGCCAGATCTTTTAACCCACTGAGCGAGGCCAGGGATCAAACTGGCATCCTCGTGGATACTAGCAGGGTTCATTACTACTGTGCCAGAAAGGAAACTCCAAAATTACCTTATACCATTTTTTTTTTCGTCTTTTTGCCTTTTCTAGGGTTGCACTCGCGGCATATGGAGGTTCCCAGGCTAGGGGTCTAATCGGAGCTGTAGCCGCCAGCTGATGCCACAGCCACAGCAATGCGGGATCCGAGCCGTGTCTGCAACCTACACCACAGCTCATGGCAATGCCAGATCCTTAACCCACTGAGCGAGGCCAGGGATCGAACCCACAACCTCATGGTTCCTAGTCAGATTTGTTAACCACTGAGCCACAACGGAAACTCCCCTTATATAACTTTTGAATGAGAAGAATCAAATGAGGTTTTTATTAGTGAAATGTAGTGAGAAAGAAAAAAAAAAAACTACCCTTAATATCCAAGAATTGATTTGATACAGCTAAGCTATGTTGTCCCAGGACATAAACAATCTCACAAGAATATACAATTCAGATAAGATTACTGTATAACCCCACAAAATGCCAAATATTTCCCTGTCACCTAAGTGAATGACTGCTACTTTTTTTTTTTACCGTTATAGCTTTACCTTTGCTCTAGTTTGCTCTCCCTATAGATAAAATTTATTACAATATCCAATTATAGTGTTGCCCTTGTTTTTTATAATGATTTTGACACCACCAAATCTAGAAAGTGTGCTTCCTTAAACTCTCCCCAAAATTATCCAGTCAAAGTCTAAACCCCAGAATGAGTTCTAACATCCTTTTACTGAGACACCTTAGACCTTCCCATGGTATGTTTGCTCTTGCTACAGTGAGTAATAGATTCAACTTTTTAACTGCACGTGTTCTGTAGCTTTTGGCTGAAGGGCATTAACAGCATACATATAAAAGTAACTGCAGAGGAAAAAAAGACAGTTCAAGAATAGGCATTAGAATTATGAGGATGATATTTAAATTTTAATCAGGAAAGTTAAATTAACTAAATCCTTCAATTTTTTTTTTTTTTTTGCCTTTTGTCATTTTAGGGCCGCACCCGCGGCATGTGGAGGTTTCCCAGGCTAGCAGGAGCTGCAGCTGCTGGCCTTCGCCGCAGCCACAGCAACGCGGGATCCGAGCCGCATCTGCGACCTACACCACAGCTCACGGCAATGCCGGATCTTTAACCCACTGAGCAAGGCCAGGGATAGAACCCGCAACCTCATCATTCTTAGTCGGATTCATTAACCACTGAGCCACAAAGAGAACTCCTAAATCCTTCATTTTTGAAGTACTTAGGTTGAGGTTTTACTACAGTAAATAAAATTCGAACTGCATTTTTACTGAGTAGGTGATTTCTCCTGTTCTCTAATTCAAAACTTTGGATAAATCCTATTTAATTTCTATTTAAAAAATAACAGGTGATAAATTTTGCTAAACATTTATTGAGGCTTTACTATATGCAAGGTAATGTGTTAGGTTCTAGGCAGTATTTGTGCCAAGGAGCTTATAATCTGCTGAGGTACAAAATAAGCACACCAATGAGGCACAAAATTCTTGAATTTTAAGCAGAAGCAAATGTTATACTGAGGGAATCACGACAGCTTCATGAAGAGGTATATTTTGAGACTGGTCCCAAAGTTGAAGAAGATTTATGCTTTCTACATGTGGAAATCAGAGGATATTATGGGCTAAAATAAAAGACTTGTATTTGCTTTTTTAAGTGATAACAATACTGTATACAAGGCACCAAGTGCTCTAGAAATTTTAGCCTATTTATTCCTCAAAATGTCTACTTTTTTTTTTTTTTTGGTCTTTTTGCCTTATCTAGGGCTGCACTTGCGGCATATGGAGGTTCCCAGGCTAGGTCTAACAGGAGCTGTAGCTACTGGCCTTCGCCAGAGCCTCAGCCACAGCCACGCGGGATCCGAGCTGCGTCTGCAACCTATACCACAGCTCACGGCAATGCTGGATCCTTAACCCACTGAGCGAGGCCAGGGATCGAACCCTCATGGATTGCGGGTTCCTTAAGCACTGAGCCATGATGGGAACTCCAAAATGTCTACATCTTGTAGACGAAATTGAGAGAGGTTACATGACATGCCCCAAGGTCACACAGCAAATAAGTGACAGAGCTGTGACTTAAACCCAAGTCTGCTTGACTCCGAGTTCTATACTCTTAACCGTTACAACAGTGTAAGTCAGGCTTTGTGGGTCATGGCAACTCTGCCTTGATGTCCTCCAGTGTTGACGAAAACAGCTACAATTAAAACCACTTATGTAATGAACACAGTTAGTTGTTAAAAAGAAACAAGCAAGCAAGCAAACAAACCAAACAACAGGAAGAAAAAATAGTTGGCCAGCGTGGATAAGAATACTGTTATTATTTAACACACGGAAGAGTTCTAGATATTTGAGGATACCAGTAACCAAGGTACTTTCAAAGACAAATATTCTACTGAATTTACATTGATCAGAGAAAGGTCCAACACAGTTTACCCACTAATAATCAATGTCTACTCTGATTGGAGGGGCTCTTCGTGGGAGGAAATGGACCTCTAGACAGGGTGGCCAGGGAAACAATTTACTTTTGAAGGAAGTAGATTTCAACAGAGTGACCAGAAAATGGTGGTTCATGAGATACACCAGAATTATGAAAGAGAAAAGTGGTGTAATTTCAGGCCAGAGAAATGATTCGGAACCCTTTCAATGTATAATACGTTTTAACGTGGGAGAAAAAGTTTGCAAATGGTGTTAAATATTTAAGGGAATTTAATGTGTCACAATCTAAAAAGAAATTAACCTTCACAACAAAGCCTAGGTCAAATTTAAAGTATTAAAAATTAAAACATATGTCATTATGTTACCTCTCCCTAATACACACACAGGCAAGTGTCCCTCAGACATCAAAACCCTTTAACACTAGGTGCGCAATAGGTGGTGGGAAAATTTAGCATCTCTCCATCTCCTAAGTACTTTTTGCCCTTAAAGTGTAATGCCTCTGTTGAGATTGTAACATGAATTATATTAATTCAACATCAATTAAATAATTAATGTAATTTGCATGAATTACACAAACTATATGATAATGTAATTAGCATGAACTACACAAACCACATGACTTAATATGACTAGCATATGTAGAGGACAATATGAACTGGTACTTCACTGACTACAGAGGGCATAATCCTGGTGAAGAACTTTGTCACTCACTCCAAAAACCCTTTCTATCAGCCCTGTCCCTGGCATAATCTTCTGACTCCATATGTAACTACTATCTTGACTTATAATAATCACTACTTGCTTTTTCAAAATAATACCCTTATCACTCAAATTTGCATCCCCAGTCACAACAGTTTAGTCTTGTACCTTTAAAAACCTATTTGATGTCTTTTAAGTCGCTTTTAATCTCTGGAGCTGTTGTTTGTATCTTTTTTCCTTACAATGTATATGCTGACAACCCAGCCCCATTTGCCTTACAGAGTTTCACATAATTTAGATTTTGTTGATTGTATACTCATGTCTAATTTCACATGTTCCTTTATCTTCTATACTTTCTGCTAATTAGCAGACAGGTCCAGAGACTCTATCAAACTCAGGTTTGATCTGAATATTAAAGATATAAGTAGTGTTTGGCAAGACTATAGAAGGCAAATGATTTTAGCTGTTTCCTTGTAATGTTAGCAGCCATTGATGCTTCATGTATATATCTCTTAATTCACTGAGAGTTGAGAAATGGTGATATTCTTTCAGGTTTTTTTCAAAGCGTTAATTGGAATACTTTTTATAAAGAGATTGCATCCAATAGCTGGTTATACAGTGTACAGCTAAGGCCAGATAAATGCTTGATCCTTTCATTTACCAGCATTCAAGAAAATGAGTTGGTTTCCTATTATTTTTTGTGAGTGACTAGTTCTTTTCTTTTTAAAACAGCATTATGAACACATGGATTTAAACATATTTGATGACTTTCAATCTATGTTATTTCTTATCCCTGTTAACTGTCAAATGATTCCTTCTTTGGCTTATAAAGCACCTTCAAGTGGGTTCCTTAGTATATTTTGACATTTTGACATGACCCTAGTAGTCTCTGATAGCCCCCTTATTATCTGGTGTGTCAAGCTGTTCCAAGCTTATCTTGCACATTTCCTGCTCCAGATTTAGAACTGGCCACTTCTCTAAGACGTCGTGGTTTCTTCTAATATGAAAGGGTATTTCAAGACCACAATATAGATGCGAAGGATGCTCACTGCTTATTGTGTTTTTTTCCCTCTTGCTCATTGTTTTTAGGTATTTTTGGTGCACACAGCAGTTATGGGTATTTACATATACAAAGGCATCTCATGATGTCATACTATTTTTTTTTTTCCAATTCAAATTCAAGACTGCAGAGTTTTTAACTCTTTGGTATTACATCTGTAACATCTCCTTTCTTCTACATTAATAGTCCTGATTATTATTAAGGAAGAAGATATGATAGAATTAGACAACCTCATAACTACTCATTTGTTTTGTTCCATATCAATACTAAAACTACTACCATAACAATTATTGAAAACACTAAATATTTTGGGCATATGTTGTCAGCTTAGTTTTATCTGTTTTAAACTTCATATATATTCATGTCTCTTTTTTCACTCTAATGTCTGTGAGATTCATACTAATCAGAGGTTTTTTCCATTGTTATCTAATGTTCCATGGTATAATCCATTAAAAATTATATAATTATTTAGAAAAAGTGTATCTGGCTTAAGTACAGTGACCATTTATCACACATGACAGAGGTCCAAGAATCTGGCCTCAGAGACCACACAGTTTGTGCTCTGACTCTTTAAATTGAGCTTCAGATACCAAGCAGTGTGTTAATGTAAACTGCATCTCATTTTTCTGAAGTCCATTTTCACTTATCATTTCTATTTCATCTGTGGGATAAAGTAAAGAAATGGAGATACCCTACAGACTCAAGCCTTGGTCAAACCAATCATGATTCATGTAGTACAAATTTCCATAACATTAATGTCAGCACTAAGCCCACAGGAAGCCATACCTTCATGAAGAGAATCACAGTATTAGGAAGAAGGACTTTGAAAATCGACCATTTCTGGGACGTCAAGCCAGTGGTCTCCAAACCTGTAGGAATTCATAAACAATTTTCAATATTTCAAATGTTCTCATAGAAATCCTAGAGCTACTTAAGTCTGTGCATACTAAATAAAATCTTGTTTCTTTGCTTTTGGCTGACATACCAACTCAAGGTAGCAATTATGGTTATCTTCTGCTAATCAGAAACAAAAGTGCCTTTAATAAGAAATAAAAAACAAATATTTTCTCAATAAATGTTGTGTGTACTTTACCAGACAAAATCTTCCAAAACATGAGACCCAAAAAGGAAAAATAGTAACAAATTAGGGTTTTTTCTTGACAGTCCCACTGCTGTAGTCCAACCTGCCCATTTTGAGAATACTGAGGCTTAAAAAAGGTGAAATTACATGCCCAAAATTACTCTCGGAGGGAACACAGTTCAGCGAAGGTTGCTAAATGTTTTTTTTACTGTGTTAAAATATACACAGGTGTTCCCTGGTGGCCCAGTGATTAAGGACTTGGCATTGTTACTGCTGTGGCTTGGGTTTAATCCCTGGCCCAGGAACTTCTGCATGCCTCAGGGGTGTCCAAATAAATAAATAAATAAATAAATAAATAAATAAATAAAATACACATAACGTAGAGTTTACCATCTTAAGTAGGGTGAGGGTGAAATTAGTGAAAGGGGTCAAAAGGTGCAAATTTTGGACTTCCCCCTGTGGCTCAGTGGTTAATGAACCCGACTAGTACATGAGGATGAAGGTTCAATCCCTGGCCTCACTCAGTGGGTTGAAGATTCTGTGGTGCCATGAGTTGCGGTGTAGGTCAAAGACACAGCTTGGATCCGGCATTGCTGTGTCTGTGGTGTAGGCTGGTGGCTGCAACTCTGATTCGACCCCTAGCCTGGGAACCTCCATATGCCGCGGATGCGGCACTGAAAAGACAAAGAAAAAAAAATGTAAATAAATAAATAAAATAAAGGTGCAAATTTCCAGGTATAAAATAAACAAGTCATGGGGACGTAATGTACAGCATGGTGACTAGAGTTAATAATGTTGTATTACATATTTGAAAGCTGCTAGGAGAGTAGATCTTAAAAGTTCTCATCATAAGAAAAAGTATTTTATAATTATATATGGGTGATGTGGAAACTATACTGTGATTTTACAATATATATAAATATCAAATCATTATGTTGTACACCTGAAACTAATGTAATGCTGTGTAAACTACACAAAAACAAACAAAATCAAATTCTTGGGCCTCACCCTAAACCTACTGAATCGGAAACGTTTGGAGTAGGATCTAGCAATCTTCAAAAGCCCTTCAAGTGTTTCTGATATGCAGAGCCAAAATTTAAGAATTAGTTCCCACATGACAAAAACAAAAACTGAAATTCTCTTAAAGATATTTATATTAACACGTTTCTTGTTTATCATTAACTCACATTTTCAAAGGCATAAACTAGCAGTAATATTGGCAGTTAATTTTAATTAACACAGCTGGTCAAAAACTTCCTGATGGGCGGGGGAACGAAGTAAGGAGAAAGCCAAAGTGCGCAAGGCCAGAACAAGCATGCTAAATGGAAAGCCGCTAGTATGAAAACATCAAAAGACGGAGGAAACACCGGAAGGGAGAAGGTATTTTTCGATAATTATTCAGAAATGTGTACGTGCTGGAGAAAGGCGGTCTTGTGGCTCCGCCCATGCCATTAATTCTGACTAAATGCCTTGTTTCCTTTTTTCTGCCTAGCCTGGTCCTCCAGTAAGCAACTCTTTCTCACCTCAGGAGTCTTCTCAGCAGTCCACCTGGGCGGCATGTTCCTCTCCCAACTGCGCGTTAGTAACCGTTGTTCTTGGCTCTTAGGCCTTACCCTAATAGACACTTTTTACCCCTTAACTATTTGTCTCTTTGCTCCAGGTATTCCTTTGCCGCACGTGCTGTTTGCCAGCAGTTACCAATTTCCTTTCCAATACAAGTGCCAGCTTCTGAAGCGCCTCCTCCCTCCCGCCTGGGGTGGGGGTGGAGGGAAGGTGGGAACACAGCAGGGGCGGGGCCAGGGGAATGCTGCTCTCATTGGCCAAAGTTTGCTTCCGTCACCGCGCGGGCTCCTGGGAGGACAAGTACGCCTAGACTTAAGGCTTCACTCCCCTAGGGCTCCTGGTTTTCCTACCCTCAAGGCACGGGTGTTACCTTCTCCTGTAAGAGCTCTGGGAGGCTCTGCCCTGTCTCTTAAGATTTCCTGGGACGCATCCTTTTAATGTGGGCTCCTCTGAACTCCTGAGGGCCCCCCACCCTCTTTGGCGGGCTTTCTGCCTCCATCACTCATAGGTTCCCTCACTTCTGGAGGTGGGAGAGAGTAAGACTCTTTGAAAATGGTTTTTATAAGACTAGGTAATGGAGGTTTTCTGAAGATACAAGTTCTCCGGGAATGGAAGAAGCAGATGGGTTCCATTATGTGGTAAGTGCAGGTAAAATGAACGGAGAAAGGTAGAATAAGCAGGGGAAGTGTTGCCCACTACATTTTCTTTGGGGAAAATTTCCCTTTCTTTTATGGATTGAAAGTCCCTACTTTTTGTGAACCATTCAGGAGCAATCCCCCTTGGAGTATTATTTGGGCATTCTTGCCCTATCCCTAATTTTCTCTTTCTAAAAAAGGCCTGCCCTAATTTCAGAGTAGATGCTTTCATTTTTAAGGCTCCTTTAGGAATACTGACACTATTTATTGGTCTTAGCACTTTTTGTATTTGTCACATTCTTTACAATGCACCTATATTAATGAATCAGAAAAATAGGATATAAATATTATTTGAAAGGAAAAGTAACTATTGAAGTTCAGAGGCTGCAGACCGCAAATTCATTTATCTAAACATATTGTTTCAATTTTTTAGGAGTCAGGGTGTCTTCTTAAACCTTATCCAGCTACAGACACAGAGACTTGGTACCTGTATCTTAAGGATCTTAAGGCAGCTGAATCCTGGAAAAAGGACACAGGTGAGGAGCATACGAAGAATGGCAAGATACAAATAACTAGTGGATTAGGAAAAAGCATCAGCTGTCTCTGAGTTTGTAAAGTGCCAAAATAATAGTTCTCAGCAAACAAGGTACTTTACCTGCAGTCTGGGCCTTTTCTTCTGGAAAGTCATATTTTAGGATTCTGGTATAAATGAGATGAAGGAAATTGCCCACTCTTCTAGAAATTTAAGGCTTTTGGATACTAATCCTGAAAACTTTTTTTTTTTTTTTTTTTGCTAATCCTTAACATACATTCTTCTCACCTAAAGTTTGATAGACGCCCTAGAGGTTTTTTACCCACTTAAAAATAGTTAAAAATTAAACTATAACTTTATTCTTTTGATTGTTGAGGGAGGCAGCATATAAGAAAGTGGAACAGGAACTATGAAGGGGAACATTTCTAAGCATCCAATAAGGGAAACTGGAAATGAGTGGCAAAGAAAGTGCATCTCAGTTTTCCTGAAATTTAAGGAAGGTGGAAACTGTTAGGCCAAGAGGAATCCAGTGTAAGAAGAAAAACTTGCCAAATATTTTAGCACAGTGAAAACTTTGGGTTAGTTTTAAGTTGGCGTTATCCCTTGAGTTGTTAGATCATCACATCTGTTGTTTTAGGAAAGCAGTCTAGTTGTTGAGGGACAAAACTACTTCTGGTGGTGGTGGGGGTAGGGGCTGAACTATGCTGGATTTGTTTCTACCACTTGCTGTCATTTTGTGTCAGTGTATGTTAGATAAATGCTTCTCTAGGAGTTCCTGTCATGGTGCAGTGGGTTAAACAGACTATAGTGGCTTGGATAATTGTGGAGGTTTAGGTTCCATCCCTTACCAGGTGCAGTGGGTTAAGGATCTGAAGTTGACACAGCTGAGGCATCACAGCTGTGTCTCGGATTCAATCCCTGGTCCTGGAACTTCCATATGCCATGGGTGTGGCCATAAAATTAAAAAAAAAATGCTTCTCGGGAGTTCCTGTTGTGGCACAGCAGAAATGAAGCCGATTAGTATCCATGAGGACGCGGGTTTGATACCTGGCCTAGCTCAGTGGGTCAGGGATCTGACATTGTCATGAGCTGTGGTGAAGGTCACGGACACGCCTCGGATCCCGCTTTCTGTGGCTGTGACGTAGGCCAGCAGCTGTAGCTTTGACTCAACTCCTAGCCTGGAAACTTCCATATGCCTGAGGTATGGCCCTAAAAAGCAAATACATAAAAAACAGTATGAATAGTAGAACTCTATGTTTTTAATAGTATAAGTTCTGAATCAGTTTAAGTGCTCTGTAAAGGTAGCTCTTTAATCTGTTTATTTTGTAGCCGGCTTGCAGTTTATAATGTTGGTAAATAATCCAGATTTCTAGCCTAGGTCCACTGGTTTACATATTTATTTCTTTTTTCTTTTTTTTTGCTCTTTTAGGGCCACACCCGTGGCATATAGAGGCTCCCAGGCTAGGGGTCGAATTGGAGCTGTTGCCACTGGCCTGTACCACAGCCACAGCAATGCCAGATCCGAGTTGCCTCTGTGACCTACACCACGGCTCATGGCAGTGCCGAATCCTTAACCCACTGAATGAGGCTAGGGATGGAACGTGCAACCTCATTGTTCCTAATTGGATTTGTTTCTGCTGCGCCATGACGGGAACTCCTGTTTATTTCTTTTAGTATTTGTAGAGAAGGCTGCACATCTTTTTTTGCATATTTGTGTATATTAGTGTCAAAGGAGACATTTTTGCATAATACTTAGCTGTAAAAATAATTTCAAAACTCTCACATATATTGAATTTGTTCACAGGCGACCGAGGGGGTGTGTGTGTGTGAAGGTGTGGGCGGGGTGGCAGGGCATAGGACTATGCATGAACTTCTGGGCTTCCAGCACATGCCTCATCGTCTCATATAATTTCACTTACAAAACACAAACTCAAAAATAGAGCTGTTAAGAATTTTAAGATGGCAGTCTCAGTATTCAAACTCAAGCATGGAGCCCTGTGTGACCGCACTAGTCACGTGCCCAAGAAGCTAGTGCCACTAATTACATTAGAGGAATTTTCTCCAATGTAAAAGATGAAGCATACACGTTCTTTGTGTATTCCTGTTGTGTCATCTATCTTGTGCAAAACAGAAGGCTCATATATACTGATGACATTCAAAGTTTGATTCTGATGTATCTATGGTTTCACATCCATTTGGGTTTTGCTGTACTTCTTGGATCTGTAAATTTATACTTTTCACCAAATTTGGAAAGTTTTCAGTCATTGTTTTTTCCAATATGTATTTATATGTATTTTTTTTCCGTTATAGCTGGTTTACAGTTTTTTGTCAATTTTTAACTGTATGGTGTGGGGACTTGGTTACACATACATATATAGATTCATCACAAGTGATTAGACATAGTTCCTGGTGCTATACAGCAGGATCTCCTTGCTTTTCCATCCCAAAGGCAATAGTCTACAACTATTAACATCAGATTCCCATGCCATCCCACTCCCTCCCCCACCCTCTCGGCAAGCACAGACTGTTCGCCAAGTCCGTGGTTTTCTTTTCTGTAGAAATGTTCATTTGTGCAGTATATTAGATTCCAGATATAAGTGATATCATACGGTATTTGTCTTTCTCCTTCTGACTGACTTCACTTAGCATGAAGGTCTCTAATTCCATCAATGTTGCTGCAAATGATATTTTATTTTTTTTTATGGCTGAGTAGTATTCCATTGTGTATATATACCATTCTTCCTAATCTAATCATCTGTCGATGGACATTTGGGTTGTTTCCATGTCTTGGCTTTTGTGAATAGTGCTGCAATGAACATGCGTGTGCAAGTGTCTTTTTCAGGGAAAGTTTTGTCCAGATATATGCCTAAGAATGGGATTGCTGGGTCATATGGTAGTTCTATGTATAGTTATCTAAGGTACCTCCATACTGTTTTCCATAGTGATTGTACCAGGTGACATTCCCGCCAGCAGTGCAGGAGGGTTCCCTTTTCTCCACACCCCCTCCAGCATTTGTTGTCTGTGGACTTATTAATGATGGCCATTCTGACTGGTGTGAGGTGGTACCTCATGGTAGTTTTGATTTGCATTTCTCTAATCATCAGTGATGTTGAGCATTTTTTCATGTGCTTGTTGGCCATCTGCATATTTTCTTTGGAGAAATGTCTATTCAGGTCCTTCGCCCATTTTTCAATGGGGTTGTTGGCTTTTTTGCTGTTGAGTTGTGTAAGTTGTTTGTGTATTTTAGAGATTAAGCCCTTGTCAGTTGCATCATTTGACAGTATTTTCTCCCATTCTGTAAGTTGTCTTTTAGTTTTCTTTTTGGTTTCCTTTGCTGTGCAAAATCTCGTCAGCTTGATTAGGTCCCATTGGTTTATCTTTGCTTTGATTTCTGTTGCTTTGGGAGACTGACCTGAGAAAACATTTGTAAGGTTGATGTCGGAGAATGTTTTGTCAGTGTTTTCGTCCAGGAGTTTAATGGTGGTGTCTTGTCTTACATTTAAGTCTTTAAGCCATTTAGAGTTTATTTTTGTGCATGGTATGAGAGTGTGTTCTAGTTTCATTGATTTGCATGCAGCTGTCCAAGTTTCCCAGCAATACTGACTGAAAAGACTGTCTTTTTCCCATTTTAAGTTCTTGCCTCCTTTGTCAACAATTAATTGCCCCTAGGCATCTGGGTTTATTTCTGGGTTCTCTACTCTGTTCCACTGGTCTGTATGTCTGTTTTGGTACCAGTATCACACTGTCTTGATTACTGTGGCCCTGTAATATTGCCTGACATCTGGGAGAGTTATGCCTCCTGCTTGGTTTTTGTTCCTCAGAATTGCTTTGGTGATTCTGGGTCTTTTGTGGTCCCCTATAAATTTTTGGATTGTTTGTTCTAGTTCTGTGAAGAATGTCTTGGGTAATTTGATAGGGATTGCACTGAATATGTAGATTTCTTTGGGCAGTACGGACATTTTTACAATATTAAATTTTCCGGCCCATGAGCATGGAATATCTTTCCATTTCTTTGTATCTTCTTTGATCTCCTTGATTAATGTTTTGTAGTTCTCTGCATATAAGTCTTTCACTTCCTTGGTCAGGTTTATTCCCAGGTACTTGATTTTTTTTTCTTTTTTTTGTCTTTTTGCCTTTATGTAGAGCCACACCCGCGTCATATGGAGGTTCCCAGGCTAGGGGTCTAACAGGAGTTGTAGCTGCCGGCCTTTGCCACAGCCACAGCCACGGGGGATCCGAGCTGCGTCTGCAACCTACACCACAGCTCACGGCAACGCCAGATCCTTAACCCACTGAGCAAGGCCAGGGATCGAACCCGCAACCTCATGGTTCTTAGTCGGATTCGTTAACCACTGAGCCACGAAGGGAACTCCGATTTTTTTGGGTGCTATTTTAAAAGGTATAGTATTTTGGTATTCTTTTTCTAATATTTCATTGTTAGTATACAGAGATGCGATTGATTTCTGAAGGCTAACCTTATATCCTCTTACTTTGCTGAATTTTTTGATCAGTTCAAGTCATTTTGGGGTTGAGTCTTTGGGGTTTTCTATATATAGTATCATGTCATCTGCATAGAGTGACAGTTTTACCTCTTCTCTTCCTATTTGGATGCCTTTTATTTCTTTTGTTTGTCTAATTGCTGTGGCTAGGACTTCCAATACCATGTTGAATAACAGTGGTGAGAGTGGGCATCCTTGTCTTGTTCCAGATTTTAGTGGGAATGCTTTCAGCTTTTCTCCATTGAGTATTATATTTGCTGTGAGTTTGTTCTACATGGTTTTTATTATGTTAAATGTGTTCCCTCTGTACCCACTTTGGTAAGAGTTTTGATCAAGAATGGATGTTGGACTTTGTCAAATGCTTTTTCTTCATCTATTGAGATGATCATGTGGGTTTTGACTTTTCTTTTGTTAATGTGGTGTATGACGTTGATTGATTTGCGTACATTGAACCATCCTTGTGCACCTGGGATGAATCCCACCTGGTCGTGATGTATGAACTTTTTTTATATGTTGTTGGATTCGGTTGGCTCAAATTTTGTTGAGAAGTTTTGCATCTATATTCCTCAAAGATATTGGCCTATAGTTTTGTTTTTTCATGGTGTCTTTGTCTGGTTTTGATATTAAGGTGATGTTGGCATCATACAATGTCTTTGGGAGTATACCTTCTTCAGTCTTTTGGAAAAGTTTCAGGAGGATGGGTATGGGTTCCTCTTTTTATGTTTGGTAGAATTCGCCTGTGAAACCATCTGGTCTTGGACTTTTATTTGTAGGGAGTGTCTTTATGACAGTCGATTTCATTTCTAGTGATCCATCTATTCAGCTGATCTATTTCTTCTTGATTCAATTTTGGCAGGGTGTAAGTCTCTAAAGAGTTGTCCATTTCTTCTAGGTTGTCAAATTTGTTGGCGTATAATTGTTCATAGTATTCTCTCATGTTTTGTTTGTATTTCTGTAATATCCATTGCGACTTCTCCTTTTTCATTTCTTATTTTATTTGTTTTTTTTCTCTTGTCTTCTTGGTGAGTCTAGCCAGAGGTTTGTCAATTTTGTTTACCTTTTCAAAGAACCAGCTCTTGGTTTTACTGATTTTTTTTTTCTATTGTTTTTTGAATCTCTATTTTATTGATTTCCTCTCTGATCTTTATGATTTCCTTCCTTCTGGTGTCTTTAGGTTTTTTTTGTTCATCTTTTCCTAATTCATTTAGGTGGTGGGTTAGGTTGTCAATTTGAGATTTTTCTTCTTTTTTGAGAAAGGCCTGTGTTGCTATGAATTTCTCTGTGAGCACTGCTTTTGTGGCATCCCATAGATTTGGAGTGGTTGTGTCTTCATTCTCATTTGTCTTGAGATAGTTTTTAATTTCCTTCTTGGTATCCTCATTGACCCATTCATTTTTTAGTAGCGTGTTGCTTCATCTCCATGTGGTGTGTTTTTTCTCATTTCCTTTCCTGTGGTTGATTTCTAGTTTCATGCCTTTGTGGTCAGAGAAGATACTTGAGATAATTTCTGTACTCTTCAATTTGTTGAGGTTAGCTTTGTGTCCCAGTATGTGATCTATCCTTGAGAATGTTCCATGTGCACTTGAGAAGAATGTCTATTCTGATTTTTTTGGATGTAATGTTCTGAAAATGTCAGTTAGGTCTAACTTTTCTATTGTGTCATTTAGGATCTCTATTGCCTTACTGACTTTCTGCCTAGAGGATCTGTCCATTGATGTGAGTGGAGTGTTAAAGTCTCCTACTGTTATTGTATTGCCATCTATTTCTCCTTTTAAGTCTGATAGTACTTGTTGTAGGTACTTGGGTGCTCCTATATTAGGAGCACATATATTGACGATTGTAATATCCTTTTCTTGAATGGATCCTTTAACTATTAAAGTGTCCTTCTTTGTCTTTCTTTATGGTCTTCATCTTAAAGTCTATTTTGTTTGATATGTGTACTGCCACTCCTGCTTTCCTTTCTTGTCCATTGGCATGAAATGTCTTTTTCCATCCCCTCACTTTCAATCTATCTGTGTCCTTTGCCCTAAGGTGAGTCTTTTGTAGGCAGCAGATTATAGGTTTTTTTATTTTTTGTCTTTTTGCATTTTCCACGGTTGTTCTCACGACATATGGAGGTTCCCAGGCTAGGGGTTTAATTGGAGTTGTAGCTGCCAGTCTATGCCACAGCAAAGTGGGATCTGAGCCACATCTGCAACCTACACCACAGCTCACAGCAACGCCGGATCCTTAACCTACTGAGCAAGGCCTGGGATTGAACCCACAACTTCATGGTTCCTAGTCGGATTCTTAACCACTGAGCCACAATGGGAAGTCCAGATTGTAGGTTTTTGCTTTTTTATCCAGTCTGCCACTCTGTGTCTTTTGACTGGAGCATTCAGTCCATTGACATTTAAGGTGATTATTGATAGATATGTATTTATTGCCATTTTAGACCTTGTTTTCCAGTTGATTCTATGTTTCTCTTTTCTTTTTTTGGTTGGATGGTTTCCATTTATTTTTTCCTTGAGTGCTTTTGTTTTCAGTGTTTGTGGATGTGATGTTCCATTTTGATTTGTGGTTGCCCTGTTTTTTAATTACGTTAACATCTTTTTATATCTGCTTTCTGTAGCCTGATATCCATATAGGCTTAAACCCACCTTTAAAATTTTTTTTTAAAGCATAAAAAAGTCTATATTTTATTTTCTCTCCCCATAATGTATGATTTTGCTGTCTTTTTTTTAATAATTTGTTTTTTTAGCATCTTCACGTTTAGATCTGTATGCTGGCTTATTTGAATGCTTGCTTTCCATTTGTGGTTTCTTCCATTCTATTTCTTTTCTTTTTTTTTTTTTGCCTTTTGTCATTTTATGGCCGCGGGTTTATGGCCGCACCCGCGGCATGTGGAGGTTCCCAGGCTAGGGGTCTAATCGGAGCTGTGGCCACTGGCCTGCACCACAGCCACAGCAACGCAGGATCCGAGCCGCGTCTGCAACCTACACCACAGCTCACGGCAACGCCGGACCGTTAACCCACTGAGCAAGGGCAGGGATCAAACCCGCAACCTCATGGTTCCTAGTCGGATTCGTTAACCACTGTGCCACGACGGGAACTCCCCCATTCTATTTCTTACTTTTTATTTTTTTTATAGGAACCCTTTATGCATTTCTTTTAGAAAAGGTTTAGTATTGATGTACTCTTTTAGCTTTTGTTTGTTGGTGAAATTCTTTATTTCCCCTTCTATTTGAAATGATAGTCTTGCTGGGTAGAGTATTCTAGGTTGCAAATTTTTTCCTTTCAGCACTTTAAATATATCTTGCCACTCCCTTCTGGCCTGTAGTGTTTCAGTAGAGAAATCAGCTGACAGTCTTATGGGGGATCCCTTATAATTAATGCTCTGATTTTTTCTTGCTGCCTTTAGGATCCTCTTTATCTTTACTTCTTTCCATTTTTAATATAATATGCCTTGGTGTGGGCTTGTTTGGGTTCCACTTGTTTGGGGCCCCTGTGCTTCCTGTATCTTGATGTCAGATTCTTTCAGATTTGGAAAGTTTTCAGACATAATTTCTTCAAATATATTTTCAACCCACTTTTCTTTTTCTTCTCCTTCTGGAATTCCTTTTATGTGTAGATTGGGCCACTTTATATTATCTCATACATCTGTTATATTGTTTTCATGATTTTTCATTTGGTTTTCTGTCTGCTGTCCTGATTGGGTGATTTCCATTATTCTATCTTCCACGTCACTAATTTGTTCCTCTGCATTATTCAAACTGCTCTTTATTGCCTTTAGCTCAGTTTACTTCTCTGCAAATGAGTTTTCTAGCTTTTCTTGGCTCCTTATATTTTCTAGTTCCTTTCTAAGTGAATCTGCATTGCTGTTTGTGTCTTCTCTTAGTTCCTTGATTTTCAGTCTTAAGTCCTCCAGTGTTTTCACTATTTCCCTTCTGAAGTCCATTTCTGTCAGACTGCAGAGGTCTGTTTCATTCTTGACTGCTTTAGGTGACTTCTCCTGTTCCTTTAACTGGGAATGGTTTCTGAGCTTCTTCATCTTATGCTTATGCTTTTCTTTTTCTGTGAGTTTGGGGCAGCCACACTGTAGTTTTTGTAAGGCTACTTCTAGGCAACAGCACCCCTTTGTATTTTTTTTGGTGGAGTTACTATTTATTTCTGGTGTGGGAGTTTGAATGTTTGGTGTCTCTTTCTTTGGTGTGAGCAGGCTGTTATCTCCCTGTTGCTCCGTGTGTTTTCAGGGAGAATGAAGCCATGGGTACGGCCAGCAGTTGGTGCCTGGACTCTGGGCCCTCAACAGCAGCAAGGACATGCAGGAAGGTGGCACTGGCTACTCCTAGTTCAAGTCCCTGGGAAGTGGTAATGAGCTCTAGACAGATCTACCAGGTGTCCAGAGCACTTGGCAGTAGCAGCAGCAGGATGTGTGAGTTCCCAGGGGAGTGAGAGCCACAACATCTATTGTTTGATTGCAAAGCCCTCCTCTGAGGTGATTGGAACTGCAGGTGGTACCTGTTCAGGGACTCCTAGTGGTAGCAGGCCATGATAGTCTCTAGAGCCAGTGATAACTGTGGTGCTTTGCCCCCTCCACCTGTAGTCCATGCAGGAAGTGACCCGTCTCAGCCCACATAGGAGGTGCTGTACATGTTGTACCTAGTTGCAGGGTCCTGGGAAGTGATAGAGATCAGGCATATGGGTACTGCCCTGAGAACTTAGCAGTGGGAGCATTGGGATTGGTGTGTTCCCAGGAGTTCAAGAGCACCCACAAGTGGTGTTCAGTCCCAGTGCCCTCCTCTGTAGTGCCCTTGAGGTGATTGGTGCTGCAGGTGTTGCCTATTCATGGACCCCTAGTGGTAACATGTCATTCCCATCCCTGGAACCAGAGATGTCTGTGGTGGTTTGCCTCTGCCTCCTGTAGACCATGCAGGAAGTACCTCATCCTGCTTAGCCCCTCTAGGATGTGCTGCACAAGGTGCTCTTAGTTACAGGTTCCTGGGAAGGGACAAGCATCTGGGCACTGCCCAGAAAGTTTGGCAGTTGCAGCTGCAGGGTGGGTGTGCTCCTGGGGGATCAAGAGCAACAGCAGATGGTGTTCCGTTGTAATGTCCTTCTCCATTGTGCCCTCTGAGGTGATTGGGGCTGCAAGTGAGTTTTGTTCAGGTGAGCCCTGTGGTGGTGGGCCACGTCCTCCTCTGGAGTCAGGAATAGCTGTGGTGGTTTGCTCCCGCCCCCTGCAGGCCACCAGGAAGCCTCCTGTGCCACTTAGACCACAAAGGAGATGCTGCACCAGCTGCACCTAGTTGTATGGACTTGGGAGGGGACAGTGAGCAAGTGGGCACTGCCCTGAGTGTTTGGCATTGGCAGCTGCAGGGAGGGTGTGTTCCCAGAGGAGTGATAGCAACAGTCTCTGGTGCTTGGGAGGCCTTTGTCACACTTAGCCCCTTGATACCCTTAGCCCATGCTAGAGATGCCTGGTCACTGGTAGCCTTCACAAGAAGTGCCCAATCTCTGGTATAGGAGCAAAAGTCTTATGGATGGCTGTGCCAGAGACCCCAGACCACTGCGGGCAAGCAAGCAGCCTCTGTGTGTGGGCAGTCTGTGCCCCAGGAAGCCTGGTGCACTGTGGTCTAGCATGCTGCTTCCTGTCACGGGTGAGTTGTGCCCAGAGACACCTGATCCACAGCAGGCTAGCAAGGGGCTTCTGGTTGCGAGGCACAGGCAGGGTGTCTAGAAGACGCTGGAGAAACAGGGGTCAAGAAGTGGTCTCAGGCTACAGCGGTTTGCACTTGAGTTGCCCCACCCTTTGCAGGCTTGCCTCAGGCTGCTAGAGGTTTGTGCTTGATCTGTCCCAGTCTCTGCGATGGCTCAAGGAGCTTCTTATGGCAGTCGGCCCCTTCTCCTCTCCTCTTCTCCAACAATGGGGCCTTCCTTCTCCTGCGGGCCCAGACCTTCTCCCAGGTTCCCTCTGACCTGGAGTTCCACTCCCCAGCCTGTAGAGTATGGCTCCCCCGCCGTGGCACACTGCTCCTTAGCCACTTAGGCTGTCCCCACACCGCCAACCCCAGCCCTCTCCCAGGGACTGACCTCCAGATCCTAAGTCTCAGCTCCCAGCCCAGCCCCTGTGTCTGTGCCAGTGTTCAGATGATCTGTGAGGCTTCTCTGCTTTGCCGTTCTGAGGCCAGCTGCTGCACTTTTCTTGGGCTTTGAGGTCCCTCTGGCTCGGTTAATCTTTCCATTGGTTAGGTGGTTTCCCAGAGTGTGGGCTCCTTTTCTCCTTCACATCTCCCTCCCTGGAGTGCTGGTGCCATCCTGATTCCTTTTCTCTCTCTCTTTTTCTTTTTCTTTTTTTTTCTGTTCTACCCAGTTATGTCAAGAGTTTCTTGCCCTTTTTGGAGGTTAAAGTTCTTCCACCAGCATTCAGTTGGTGTTCTGTGCAAGTTGTTCTACATGTAGATGTGTTTTTTTGATGTGTTTGTGGGAGAGGGTGAGTGTGACGTCTTACTCCTCTGCCATCTTGCTGCAACCTCCTATATGTATGTATTTTCTGCTCCAATCTCTTTTTCCTCTCCCTGTGGAACTTCTGTATAAATATGCCAATTAATTGGTCCTGTTGATATTGTCCTACAGGTCTCGAAGACTATTCTTTTCACCCTGTTTTCCTTCTCTAATTTATGTTGAATACAGGCATACTTAAGAGCTATTTGAAGATTTAGTTCCAAACCACCACAATAAACCAAATATTACATTAACATGAGTCAGGAGAGGTTTTTTTGTTTCCTAGTGCATATAAAATTTATGTTTACACCATACTGTAGTCTATTAAGTGTGCAGTAGCATTGTACATACCTTAATTATAAATGCCTTCATAGTAATACCAAAGATCACTGATCACAGATCAACATAGCTAATATAATTATGAAAAAGTTTGAGATTTTACAAAAAATACCAAAATGTGATAAATATACATGAACTGAGCAAATACTATTGGAAAAATGATGTCAATAGACTTACTTGACTTGGGGTTTCCACAAACTTTCAATTTATATAAAATGCACTATCTGTGAAGTTCAAAGTAAGTGCAATAAAACAAAGTATGTCTGTACTTTTTATCTTCAAAGTCAGTGACTCTTTTCATCTCCATTCTGCTATGCACCTCTATAGTAAATTTTTAGATTTCTTTTTATCGAAATTTTCCATTCTAAAATTTATTTCTTTGGAGTTGCTGTTGTGGCTCAGTGGTAATGAATCCGACTAGTTTCAGTGAGGACTCAGGTTTGATCCCTGGCCTTGCTCAGTGGGTTAAGGATCCAGCATTGCCTTGAGCTGTGGTGTAGGTCACAGACACAGCTGGGATCTGGTCTTGCTGTGGCTGTGGTGTAGACTGGCAGCTCTGATTCACGCCCTAACCTGGGAACTTCTGTATGCTCCAAGTGCAGCTCTAAAAAAAAAGAAAAAAGTTTCAGCTCCTCTTTATTTTCTGAGACTGTCTATCTTTCTAGTCATTTCAGTAATCCTGACTTCTTGGAGCATGATTTTAACAGCTGTTTTAAAGTCTTGGGTAATTCCAACACAGGTCATCTTGTAATTGGCATCTATTGGTTCCCTTTTCTTTTGGGAGTTGCTTCACTTTTCAATTTAGTATGTTGAGTAATTTTGGATCCTGTCCTGAACATTTTGAATATTATGAGACTTTGCATCTTGTTTAAATCTTCTAGAAAATTTTTTTTTTCATCAGGCAGTTAACCTGGTTATGTTTTGATTGCATGTCTTAGCTTGTTTTCTGTGTGCTGTTGTTCTGATTTTAATTTAGCTTTCAAAACTTTTGCATTGGTATTCTTTTTTTTTTTTTTGGTGGCTGTGGCTGCCACATGTGGAAGTTCCTGGCCAGGGAATTGAACCCACACCACAGCAACTACTCAGGCCACTGCTGTGACAATGCTGGATCCTTAACCTGCTGCACCACAAGCGAACTCCTGGTTTTCTCTTCTTGTGTACCCCTCCAGCAGCCAGTCTGAAACCAGGGGAGGGTAGTCTGCACTGTAAGACAGTATTTATTTAGAGCTTTTGCTCTGCTGATTCCAGTCACTTTCACAAGTGTATAGTTAGGAGGTGAGATCAAGACTCCATACTCAAGTTTTAAGGTTCTCTTTCTCTAGCTTCCTTGATCCTCTGCTTACCCTCTGGCTCCCAGGGCTCCCCGTTCTAGGTCTTCTGGCGAGAAAACCAGGATATCACCTTCCCTGCACTGTTGCCAGGGTTCTGCTATGCAGAATCTGCCACTGCCACACAGTGGGGAGCAAGAGTGATTCTACCTCTTTACTGGCACTTGCCTGGTATGGAGTAGTAGGAAACAGGGCTTTGCCCTTCATAGACCACCTTACTGCTGATGGGGAGAGAAAGGGACCTGGTTTCTTTGCTGATACTTCCTTGGTATAGATCAGGGAGAGTCTCTAGAGCTCCGACCATACTCCCTGCTTAGGGGGAGAGAAGGAGTGCTGCTTGCTTGTAATTAACTTGAGTAGGATGGGTAAAAATCAGACGAATTCCATCCCACAGTCCTTCCTCTCCCACTTCCCAGTCCCCGAAGCTAGAGAGTAGATTTTTCTTGTTCTTTTGTTTCTCTTGTCTGGGTCATTGGTTTTCAGTTCTGGTTTTCAGGCTGCTGTAGTGTCCAGGGTGGGATACATATGAGGCAAAACAGAAAACCCAAGCAACTTACAGCTACTTTGTCCCTTAAGTCCTGAGGTCCTTATTCTCAGGAAAAGAAAGCTGCTTTTATATACTTTTCAGAGTCTTCTGGTAGTTGTTTAATGTGTTCTCATCCAAGATTTTTAGTTGTAGGAAAAGTTGAGTGGAGAGTGATTAATGAGTCTTATTTGGAAATAGATATCTCATATCCCTGTGTTCTTATTAAAAAATAACCTTTGTTATTTTGTTACTTTATTACTTTGATAGGTCAAAAATTATAAATTTTTTGTGCTTTTAGTATGATTGAGGGTAGATCTTGTTTTTCATATATTAACCACTGTTTTCATGTATACATTGCTAATTTTGTGATTTACTCTTAATTTTGGAATAACTCTTGGGCTTTAAAAAAAAAGTTTTCCTCGGTTTGCTTTTTTACTCTTAATTTTTTTCTTTTTTTCTTTTTTTTTTTTTTTTTTTTTTTTTTTTTTTTTTTTTTTTTTTTTTTTTTTTTTTTTTTTTTTTTTTGCTTTTTAGGGCTGCACCCACAGCATATGGAGGTTCCCAGACTGGGGGTCGAATTGGAGCTGTAGCCACCAGCCTATACCACAGCCACAGCAATGCCAGATCCGAGCCGTGTCTGTGACCTATACCACAGCTCACAGCAATGCTGGATTGTTGACCCACTGAGCAAGGCCAGGGGTCGAACCTGCAACCTCAGGGTTCCTACCCAGATTCGTTAACCGCTGCGCCACGACAGAAACTCCCTACTCTTAATTTTTTAGTGTACAAAATTTTAAGATTCTTATATATAATCATCTCTCAGTAATTTTCTCTAATTCACTGCTTTTAACCTTAGAAAATATTTCTTCTTCCTAAAGTCAGGTAAATACTCATATAAACATTTTCCTGCTTTCATTTTTTTTTCCCTGGCTTCACTTTATTTTTTTTCCCATTACTTAATAAATTTTATTACAATTATAGGCACAACTCAGTTTTATAACATTTCCATCCCAAACCCTCAGTGTATCCCCCCAACTTGTCTCATTTGGAAACCATAGGTTTTCCAAAGTCTGTGAGTCATTATCTGTTCTGCAAGATGTTCATTGTATTCTTTTTTTTAGTTTCCACACGTAAGTGGTAGCATTTGATGTTGGTGTCTAATTGTCTGACTGGTTTCACTTACCATGATAATTTCTAGGTCCATCCATGTTGCTATAAATGTTGCTATTTCGTTCCTTTTAATGGCTGAATAATATTCCGTTGTGTATATGTACCAGATCTTTGCTATCCACTCCTCTGTCGATGGGCATTTTGGTTGTTTCCATGACTTGGCTATTGAATAGAATGCTACAATGAACACTAGAGTACATATGTCTTTTCAAGTCATGATTTTCTCTGGAAAGATGCCCAGGAGTGGGATTGCTGGATCAAATGGTACTTCTATTTTTAGTTTTCTGAGGAATCTCCATACTGTTTTCCACAGTGGTTGCACCAATTTGCATTCCCACCAACAGTGTGATAGGGATCCTTTTTCTCCACACCTTTTCTATCACTCACTGTTTGTAGACTTTTTGATGATGGCCATTCTGGGCAGTGTAAGGTGGTACCTCATAGTGTTTTTTTTTTTTTTGTTATTAACAATGAATTTTATTTCAGTTATAGGTGTACAAAGATAATAAGTCAATTCGATAGATTTTGTGTCCCAAACCCACAGTGCACCCCCCACCCCCCAGATTGTCTTATTTGAAAAACCATGGTTTTCCAAAATCTGTGAGTCATTGTCTGTTCTTCAAAGAAGTTCATTGTGTCTCTTTAGTTTCCACATGTAAGCGGTAGCATTGGGTGTTGCTGTCTAACTGTCTGACTGGTTTCACTTCGTATGATAATTTCTAGGTTCATCCATGTTGCTATAAATGTTGTTATTCTGTTCCTTTTAATGGCTGAGTAATATTCCATTGTGTGTATGTACCATATCTTCCCTATCCACTCCTCTGTCCATGGGCATTTAAGTTGTTTCCATGACCTGGTTCTTCCCTCTCTAGCTGCTTTAGATGTAAAGTTAGGTTGTTTATTTGAGCTTTTTCTTGTGTCCTGAGGTAGGCTTGTATTGCTGTATACTTTCCTCTTAGCACTGCTTTTGCTGCATCCCAGAGATTTTGGAGTGTCGTGTCTTTGTTGTCATTTGCTTCTAGGTATTTTTTAATTTCCTCTTGATTTCTTCAGTGATCCATTGGTTGTTTTCTTGTTTTTGTATCCATTCAGCTAGTCTATGTCTTTTGGTTGGGGCATTCAGTCCATTAACATTTAAGGTAATTAGTGATAATATATGTTCTTATTGCCCTTGTATTAACTGTTTGGGGTTTTTGTTGCTCTTTTTTTTTTTTTTTACCCTGAAGTTTTGATATAGGAGTCTATATACAAATGAGATTGTTTTAAGTTGTTGGTTTCTTAATTGCACGTGTGTCTCCAGTGACCTGCATTTGTGCTCTCTTCTCATGGTTTCTGATTTTGGTACCATAGTTGTGCATGGATGATTTAGTATCTTTACTGTATATATGCCTTTACTGGTGAGCCTTGTCATTTGTGGTGTTTTTGTTTTTGGTTGTGGCCTTTTCTTTTCTGCCTAGAGAAGTTCCTTTAAGATTAGTTGTAAAGCTGGTTTAGTGTTGCAGAAATCTCTTAGCTTTTGCTTATCTGTAAAGGTTTTGATCTCTCCTTCAAATCTGAATGTGAGCCTTGCAGGGTAAAGCAATCTTGGTTGGAAGTTTTTCCCTTTCATCACATTAAGTATATCATGCCACTTCCTTCTGGCCTGCAGAGTTTCAGCTGAAAAATCTGCTGATAACCTTATTGGGGTTCCCTTGTATGTCCTTTGTTTTGTTTCCCTAGCTGCTTTCAAAGTTTTCTCTTTGTCTTTAATTTTGGTCATTTTGATTAATATGTGACTCGGGGTGTTCCTCAGGTTTATTTTATATGGTACTTGTTGTGCCTCCTGAATTTGACTGAGTGGTTCCTTCCCCATATTAGGGAAGTTCTCGGCTATTATCTCTTCAAATAGTTTTTCTGTCCCCTTCTCTCTCTCTTCTTCCTCTGGCACCCCTATAGTATGGATGTTGGTGCATTTAACATTATCCCAGAGTTCTCTGAGACTCATCTGATTTCCTTTCAATCTTTTATCTCTTTTCTCTTCCACATTAGTGATTTCCACTAATCTGTCCTCCACCTCGCTGATTCGTTCTTCTGCCTCCTGTATTCTACTGTTGGCTGCTTCTAAGGAATTTTTTATTTCAGTTATTGTATTTTGCATCTCTTCTTGTTTAATTTTTACAGCTTGTATTTCTCTGTTCAGTGTTTCCTGTAAATTATCAATCTTTGCCTCCAGTTTATTTCAAATGCCTTGTATCATCTTCAGCATCAACAGTCTAAAGTCTCTTTCTGAGAGGCTGATAATCTCCTCATCACTGAGCTGTCTTTCTGGGCTTTTCTCTTTTTCCCTTATCTGAGTTAGAGTTTTCTGTCTTTTCATTTTTATAGGTTTTTGGTGTGGTGACCTTTGTGTCGACAATAGAGTTGTAGCCTCTCTTAGTTTAGGTGTTTGCCTCCCCTGTGACTAAAGCTGGTATGGGTGGGGCTTGCTGTAGGCTTCCTGATGGGAGGGACTGATGCCTGCTCACTGGTAGGTGGGGTTGATTCCTATCACTCTGATGGGTGGGACTTTGTCTCTGGATGAGATTAGAGGCTGGCTGTGTGCCTGAGGGGTCTTTAGGCAGCCTGTTTCCTGATGGGTGGGGCTGGGATCCCACCTGGATTATTGTTTGGCCTGGGACAACTCAGTGCTGATGGGAGGGACCGGATTTTCCCAGAAATGGCCACCTGCAGAGAAATGCAGCTTGATGAATGTTCCCGAGAGCTTCGCCTCCAATGCCCTTTCCCCACAACAAGGCACAGTCACCCCTGTTGTCCCAGGAGATCCTCCAAGAATTGCAGTCAGCTTCCACCCGGATTCCTATGGGGACTGCTTTGCCCTGGGACCCAGTGCACGTGAAAGTCTGTGTGTGCCTTTCAAGGATGTGGTCTCTGTTTCCTCCAGTCCTGTGGAGTTCCTGCACACAAGCCCCACTGGCCTTCAATGTCAGATGCTCCGGGGGCTCTTTCTCCCTGTGCCCGATCCCCAGGCGTGGGGTTTTGACATGGGGCTCAGAACTCTCAGTCCTGTAGCTGAGTCTCTGTGCTGCAGATACTTTCCAGTCCATGGGGCTTCCCACCTGGGAGGTATGGGGTTGCTTCTATCACGTAATCGCCCCTCCTACCTCTTGATGTGGTCTCGACTTTGTCTTTTGGAGTAGAATATCTTTTTTGGAAGTTACAGTCCATTTGGTTGAAGGCTGCTCAGCATCTGGTTGTAGTTTTGCTGTTTTTCAGGAGAGGAGTTGAGCTCCAGTCCTTCTATTCCGCCATCTTAATCCAATCTCTCCCCTCATAGTGGTTTTGATTTGCATTTCTCTAATAATGAGTGATGTCGAACATCTTTTCATGTGTTTTTTTGGCCATCTGTATATCTTCTTTGGAGAATTGTCTTTTAGATCTTCTGCCTATTTTTGGATGGGGTTATTTGTTTTTTTGGTATTGAGCTGTAGGAGGTGTTTGTAAATTTTGTAGATTAATCCCTTGTCAGTCACTTCATTTGCAAATATTTTCTCTCATTCTGTGGGTTGTCTTTTCGTTTTGTTTAGGGGTTCCTTTGCTGTTCAGAAAGTTTGAAGTTTAATTAAGTCCCATATGTTTATTTTTCTTTTTATTGTCATTACTCTAACAGGTGGATTTGAGATGTTGCTGTCATTTATGTCAGAGAGTGTTTGGCCTATGTTTTCCTCTAAGAATTTTATAGTATCTGGTCTTATATCTAGATCTTTAATCCATTTTGAGTTTATTTTTGTGCATGGTGTTAGGAAGTGTTCTAGTTTCATTTTTTTACATGTGGCTGTCCAGTTTTCCCAGCACCACTTACTGAAGAGGCTGTCTTTTGTCCAATGTATATTCTTGCCTCCTTTGTCATAGATTAGTTGACTATGGGCATGTTGATTTAATTCTGGGCTTTCTATCCTGTTCCACTGATCTGTATTTCTGTCTTGGTACCAGAATCATATGGTTTTGATGACTGTAGCTTTGTAGTAGAGTCGGAAGTCAGGGAGCCTGATTCCTCCAGCTCTATTTTTCTTTTTCAGGTTGTCTTTGGCTGTTCTGGGTCTTTTGTGCTTCCAAACAAACTTTAAAATATTTTGTTCTAGATCTATGAAAAATATCCTTGGTAATTGGATGGGGATTGCACTGGATCTGTAGATTGCTTTGGGTAGCACAGTCATTTTGATAATACTGACTCTTCCAGTCCAAGAGCACGGTATGTCTTTCTACCTGTTCAAGTCATCCTTGATTTCTTTCATCAGCGCCTTATAATTTTCAGAGTACAGGTCTTTTGTCTCTTTAGGTAGGTTTATTCCTAAGTATATGATTCTTTTTGATGTGATCGTAAATGGGATTGCTTCCCTATTTCTCTTTCTGCTCTTTCATTGTTAATATATAGAAATGCAGTTGATTTCTGTGTATTGATTTTTTTTGTATTCTGCGACTTTGCCAAACTCATTGATAAGCTCTAAAATTTTTCTGGTGGAGTCTTTAGGATTCTCTAGGTATAGTATCATGTCATCTGCAAACAATGATAGTTTTACTTCTTCCTTTCCCATTTGGATTCCTTTTATTTCTTTTACTTCTCTGATTGCTGTGGCTAGGACTTCCAAAACTATGTTGAATAGTAGTGGTGAGAGTGGACATCTCTGTCTTGTTCCTGATTCTCTCAGCCTTTCACCATTGAGAATGATGTGAGCTTTGGGTTTGTCATAGATGGCCTTTATTATGTTGAGGTTCGTTCCCCCTATGCCCACTTTCTGAAGGGTTTTTTATCAGAAGTGGGTGTTGGATTTTGTCAAAGGCTTTTTCTGCATCTATTGAGAGGATCATAGAGTTTTTATCCTTCAGTTTGTTAACATGGTGTATCACACTGATTGATTTGTGGATATTGAAGAATCCTTGCATCCCTGGGATAAATCCCACTTGATCGTGATGTATAATCCTTTTAATGTATTGTTGGATTTGGTTGGCTAGTATTTTGTACAGGATTTTTGCATTTATGTTCATCAATGAAATTGGCCTGTAATTTTCTTTATTTGTGGTATCTTTGTCTGGTTTTAGTATCAGGGTGATGGTTGCCTCATAGAATGAGTTTGGGAGTGTCCCTTCTTCTGCAATTTTTTGGAATATTTTCAGAAGGATAGGTGTTAGCTCTTCTCTAAATGTTTGATAGAATTCACCTGTGAAACCATCTGGTCCTGGACTTTTGTTTGTTGGAAGTTTTTTTTTTTTTGTCTTTTTGCCTTATCTAGAGCCACACCCGTGGCATATGAAGATTCCCAGGCTAGGGGTCTAATCGGAGCTGTAGCTGCTGGCCTACACCAGATCCACAGCATTGCAGGATCCTAGCCGCGTCTGCAACCTACACCACAGCTCACGGCAACGCCGGATCCTTAACCCACTGAGCAAGGCAAGGGATTGAACCCGCAACCTCATGCTTCTTGGTTGGATTCATCAACAACTGAGCCACGACAGGAACTCCATGTTGGAAGTTTTTTAATCACAGTTTTCAATTTCAGAACTTGTGATTGGTCTATTCATATTTTCTATTTCATCTTGGTTTAGTCTTGGAAGATTGTACTTTTCTAAGAATTTGTCCATTTCTTCTAGGTTTTCCATTTTATTGCCATATAGTTGCATATAGTAGTCTCTTATGATCCTTTGTATTTCTGTGATGTCCGTTGTTACTTCTCCTTTTTCATTTCTAATTTTATTGATTTGAGTCCTCTCTTTTTCTTGATAAGTCTGGCTAGGGGTTTATCAATTTTGTTGATCTTTTCAAACAACTAGCTTTTAGTTTCATTGATCTTTTCTGTGGTTTTCTTTGTTTCTGTTTCATTGATTTCTGCTCTTACCTTGATGATTTCTTTTCTTCTACTAACTTTAGGTCTTGTCAGTTCTTCCCTCTCTAGCTGCTTTAGATGTAAAGTTAGGTTGTTTATTTGAGCTTTTTCTTGTTTCCTGAGGTAGGCTTGTATTGCTGTAAACTTTCCTCTTAGCACTGCTTTTGCTGCATCCCAGAGGTTTTGGAGTGTTGTATCTTTGTTGTCATTTGCTTCTAGGTATTTTTTTTTTTTTGTCTTTTTGCCTTTATGTAGAGACCCACCTGCGGCATATGGAGGTTCCCAGGCTAGGGGTCTAACAGGAGCTGTAGCTGCCGGCCTTTGCCACAGCCACAGCAACGGGGAATCCGAGTTGCATCTGCAGCCTTCACCACAGCTCACGGCAACACCGGATCCTTAACCCACTGAGCAAGGCCCGAATGGAACCCGCAACCTTATTGTTCTTAGTCAGATTCTTTAACCACTGAGCCATGAAGGGAACTCCGCTTCTAGGTATTTTTAAATTTCCTCTTTGATTTCTTCAGTGATCTATTGATTGTTTAGTAGCATGTTGTTTAGTCTCCATGTGTTTGTATTTTTGGCCATTTTTTCCTTGTTGTTGATTTCCAGTCGTATAGCATTGTGGTCAGAGATGATGGTTGATATGATTTCAATTTTCTTCAAGTTACTGAGGCTTGATTTGTAGCCCAGGATGTGATCAATCTTAGAGAATGTTCCATGTGCACTTGAGAAGAATGTGTATTCTGTTGCTTTTGGATGGGTTGTCTTATAAATACCTATTAAGTCCATCTGGTCTAATGCTTCATTCAGCGCCTGTGTTTCCTTATTGATTTTCTGTCTGGATGATCTATCCATTGCTGTAAGTGGGGTATTCAAGTCTTCCACTATGATTGTGTTATTGTTGAATTCTCCTTTTAAGGTTGTTAGCAGTTGCCTTATATATTGTGGTGATCCTATGTTGGGTGCACAGATATTTAAAATTGTTGTATCTTCTTCTTGGATTGATCCTTTGATCATTATGTAGTGCCCTTCCTTGTCTCTTAAAATGTTCTTCATTTTAAAGTCTGTTTTGTCTGATATGAGTATTGCAACTCTGACTTTCTTTTGATTCTCATTGGCATGGACTATTTTCTTCCATCCTCTCACTTTCAATTTGCATGTGTCCCTAGAAGTGAAGTGGGTCTCTTGAAGACAGCATATATGGGTCTTGTTTTTGTATCCATTCAGCTAGTCTATGTCTTTTGGTTGGGGTAGTCAGTCCATTAATGTTTAAGATAATTTATTGATATGTATGTTCTTACTGCCATTTTATTAACTGTTTTGGGTTTTTGTTGCTTTTTTTTCTTCCCTTATTCTCTTGTTGTCTCCTCTTGTGGTTTGATGGCTGTCTTTAATGTTGTATTTGAGTCGATTTTTCTTATTTGTTTTTGTATCAGTTGCAGATTTTTGGTTTGCAGTTACCCTGAAGTTTTGATATAGGAGTCTGTATATAAATGAGATTGTTTTAAGTTGTTGGTTTCTTAATTGCAAGTGCGTCTCCAGTGTCCTGCATTTGTGCTCTAATCTCACGATTTCTGATTTTGGTAGTATAATTTTGCATGGATGATTTAGTATCTTTACTGTATATATGCCTTTCCTGGTGAGCCTTGTCATTTGTGGTGTTTTCGTTTCTAGTTGTGGCCTTTTCTTTTGTGCCTAGAGAAGTTCCTTTAGGATTTGTTGTAAAGCTGGTTTAGTGTTGCAGAAATCTCTTAGCTTTTGCTTATCGGTAAAGGTTTTGAGCTCTCCTTCAAATCTGAATGAGAGCGTTGCTGGGTAAAGTAATCTTGTTTGGAAGTTTTTTCCTTTCATCATGTTAAGTATATCATGCCACTCCCTTCTGGTCTTTTAGAGTTTCAGCTGAAAAATCTGCTGATAACCTTCTCGGGGTTCTCTTGTATGTCATTTGTTTCTTTTCCCTAGCTGCTTTCAAAATTTTCTCTTTGTCTTTAGTTTTGGTCATTTTGAATAATATGTGTCTCGGGGTGTTCCTCCTTGGGTTTATTTTATATGGTACTCTTTGCACTCCCTGGATTTGACTGAGTGATTCCTTTCCCATATTAGGGTAGTTTTCAGCTGCTATCTCTTTGAATATTTTTTCTGTCTACTTCTCTCTCTCTTCTCCCTCTGGCACCACTATACTATGGACATTGTTTTGTTTAGTGTTACCCCAGAGTTCTCTGAGACTCTCATTTCCTTTCAGTCTTTTATCTCTTTTCTGTTCTGCATTAGTAATGTCCACTAATCTGTCCTCCACCTCACTGATTCATTCTTCTGCCTCCTATATTCTACTGTTGGCTGCTTCTAATGAATTTTTTTTTTATTTCAGTTACTGTATTTTGCATCTCTTCTTGTTTAATTTTTACATCTTGTATTTCTTTGTTCAGTGTTTCCTGTAAATTATCAATCACTGCCTCGAATTTATTTTCAATGTCTTGCATCATCTTCAGCGTCAACAGTCTAGTCTTTCTCTGGGAGGCTGATAATCTCATCACTGAGCTGTTTTTCTGTTTTTTTTTTTCTGTCTTTTCATTTTTGTAGGTTTTTTGGTGTGGTGACCTTTTTGCTGACAATAGAGTTGTAGCCTCTCTTACTTCTGGTGTTTGCCTCCCCTGTGGCTGAAGTTGGTATGGGGAGACTTGCTGTAGGCTTCCTGATGGGAGGGACTGGTGTCTGCCCACTGGTAGGTGGGGTTGATTCCTATCCCTCTGGTGGGTGGGGCTTTGTCTCTGGGTGACCTTACAGACGGCTGTGTGCCTGATGGGTGGAGCTTAGAGGAGGCTGTGTGCCTGATGAGTCCCACCTGGATTATTGTTTGGCCTGGGGCTTCTCAGGATTAATGGGAGGGGCCAGATTTTCCCAGAAATGGCCACCTCCAGAGAAATGCAGGCTGATGAATATTCCCGAGAGCTTCACCTCCAATGCCCTTCCCCCACAACAAGCCACAGTCACCCCTGTTTTCCCAGGAGATCCTCCTAAAATTGTAGTCAGGTTTGACCTAGATTCCTATGCAGACCTTGCTTTTCCATGGGACCCAGTGCACATGAAAGTCTGTGTGTGCCTTTCAAAATGGGTTCTCCTCTTTCCAGCTGTCCTGTGGAGCTCCTTCACACAAGCCCCATTGGCCTTCAATGCCAGATGCTCTGGGGGCTCTTTCTCCCTGTGCCAGATCCCCAGGCATGGGCATTTCATGTGGGGCTCAGAACTCTCAGTCCTTTAGATGAGTCTCTGTGATCCAGTTACTTTCCGGTCTGTGGGGCTTCCCACCCCAGAGGTATGGGGTTGCTTCTATCACATAATCACCCCTCCTACCTCTTGATGTGGTCTCATCTTTGTCTTCTGAAGTAGAATATCTTTTTGAAAGTTTCCAGTCCATTTGGCTGAAGGTTGCTTGGCCTTTGGTTGTGTTGTTGTTGTTTTTATGAGAGAAGTTGAGCTCTAGTCCTTCTATTCCACCATCTTAATCCAATATCCTCCTGCTTCCATTTTTTTTTAACTCTTTGATCCATCTTAAATTTATTAATATGTGGTTGAAACATGAATATTCTGTTTAAAAATTTCCAGTTTTTAACTATTGTATACATTTCTCATTAAAAGTTACTCCTAACTTGTTAAAAATTAGGTCTAATAAACTCTCCAAGGTCTTTGTTAAAAAATAAAGTGATTTTGAGCATTGGACTTTATTTTAAAGGTGGAAATTTGTTTTTCAAGTTGAATTTAGTGAACAGCCCATTGTTGCAAAATTCCTTTGATAAAGTTCATTTTCAGTCTGGTCCAGTCAGGACACACAGTAATTTAAACAGAGAAAATTAATAATAATTTTGAAGCAGCTATAGGAGAGTAACAAGGAAGGACAAACTTGGCATGGGGGTTGGTTCAGATCATGTTGCCCTTTCCTGTTTGCCATTAGCTGGAGACATTCTTGGGCCAGACAGCAGTCAGCTCAAGCAGTAGGGACCTGACAGGAAGGTGGTGGTGTGGTGTGTAGGTTTCACTCTCTGCCTTAGTAACACCCAGATCCAAACATGCCTTTCTTTTCCTCCCAAAGAGCCAAGTCATTTCAATTTGGGCAGCTGGCTGGAGGTGAAGTAACTTATCAAGTTGTTGACTCCTGGACTGAGATTCCACAGTTTGGTGCCTGGCAGTTGTCACCGGTGGATTGTGTAGGTGGCAGCCAGCACAGGCCCTAGAGAGTATTGAGTCATGCCCCGAGGTGAGGGAGGCATACGCAGGGAGTGGAGGGTGAAATAGAAGTGGGGACATTCTGTCAGGATCTTTGCAGCTTAAAGTGCTAGTCCACTTGAGTGGTGCCCACAAGCCATGTAAAAACAGGCGGCAGGCTAGATTTGGCCTATGGGCCCCAGTTTTCCAACATCTGCTTCAGAAACCTGGTGAAAGGGAGGACAGAGAGAACTCTTTGCTCCTGTAGTGTCTCTCTAGTGCCCTCTACTGACAAAGCTTAATCATGCCCGCTGGATAAAGAAAAATATTTAAAAGGTCCAGGTCCATTTTCACCTATCTGACAAGAAAGGGTGAATTTGGTGATGAGAGGTGATAAACTGGTAACTGGCATAGCTAGTGTGGTAGAAATTATAGTGGGGAAAGGAGAATATGAATTGCTCTTTCAAAGCTTTGATTGTTGAGATGATACAAGAAAAGAGATAATGTGGCGATTTCTCTTCTCTAGATGGAAGTGGGAAAACTAGGGATCCTTCTTGGGTTTACTTGTGAAGTACGGAGAATTCTTGTTCTGAACTTTTCCTTAAGTACACCATTTACTTTCTCATCTGTAAATGTGAATAATACTATTATATTTTTCAGTGTTGTTGAAAGAATTGGTAACAATTTACAACTAATTATAATGCTTGATTCATAGGCCTTCAATAAATAGTATCTTTTCTTCTCTAGTTAGATCAAAGGCTGGCAGAAATCCATGGGAAAAGAATTGGGTTAAATTTTTAAAAAAATAAATATTATTTTCCCAGGAAATGGAGGATTAAGTGTTTTTGAATTATTTAGAACTGTAATTTTGAGTGGAAAAATGGGGGAAGTTATATAGTATAACACTAGAATGTATGTAGTGAATTGGGAATGCAACTAAGACTTCCTTTTGGCTGTGTTCTTTAGCATGGACATTTATTCACATGGTTACTTAATTTGGTGGTGAACAATTTTTAATAAGTGAATTCAGATGTAGAATTTTAGGTGCTTTAGAGATTAGGATAGAAACAGGATTCTCTGTGGTAGGATTAGTATATCAAATTAGGCATGTATGTCTGGCATGTTTTAATTCTCAGACTACAAGATTTAAATATATATGATAAATGATTGCAACTCTACAGTTTTCTATATTTCTGTTTTGTCTTCATTTGAACAATATTCTGGGTATTTGAAAAGGGGTGGATTCAGTAACATAATTGAATGGTGACCAGAATGTAGTATTATCAGGGGGCTGCAGTTTAGCTGTGTCTGGGGATATCTCGAGCCTCGTGTTAAAGGTATAGATCCTCAGATAAATGGGTTTTCAGCTCTAGATTTAAGACTGTAATAGAATGGTTCTTAGAGTTCCCATATTTTAGACCCATGGAAAACTTAACTATTAATAAGCCTTGGATGAAAGGCTTAGTTTATATAGCATACCTTTGTGTGGGTTAGGATTTCAGTGATACCAAAGCTTTACAGGGTGTTTAGAGCTTCTTGGGAAGTGTCCAGAAGACAAGATCTTCATATTTTCAGGCTAATTGCTGAGAGGTGTGCCTGGTCCTCCAGTAAGATCATGTGGATCTAGAGTCTCTGAACTCCTAAAAAATTGTGCTGAGGATTAAAAGAGAGAATATCCAATTGCCAAACTGTCTTCATGCTAATAAAGAATTTTTCTTTCTTTCTCTTCCTTGCTTCCTTTCCTTCCTTCCTTCTCTCCCTCCTTCTCTTTCCTTTCCCTTCCCTTCCTTTCCTTTCCTTTTCTTTCTTTCTTTCTGTTTCTTTCCTTCCTTCCTTCCTCCCTCCCTTCCTTCTTTCCTTCCTTCCTTTTCTCTGCACTTGCGGCATATGGAAGTTCCCAGGCTAGGGGTTGAATTGGAACTGCAGCCGCTGCCCTATGCCACAGCAATGCCAGATATGAGCTGCATCTGCGACCTATACCACAACTCACGGCAGTGCCAGATTCTTAACCCACTAGTGAGGCCAGGGATTGAACTTGCGTTCCTTTGGATATTAGTTGGGTTCATTGCCACTGAGCCACAAGGGGAACTCTTGGAATTTTGATATTTTATTTTTGTAGAGTAGACTGGTGGGCTTATTTGCTCAAATGGCTGTTGTGGGGTCATATTCATTAACATGGAAGACATGATAGTAATTCAGGAGAGGGAAGGGCTTTTAGAATATACAACAAAATGAGAGGGAAAATTACTTGTGGGGAAAAAAGAACGGGCAGTTTAAGGTCAGTGGGGAGTTGTAATGGCTTGTTGAACAGGTATTTGTGATTCAGTTTGGGGAGAAATAGATTGAATCAATGTAAGGATAATTGAGTCAGAAAGATATAGTCCCTGAGAACCCTAGCCTGTGGATCAGGGAGGAACAGTGAGATATAGTTAAAGTCAGAGGTTAGATTGAGTATAGTTGAGGTTGGTTAGTTCACAGTGTGCTACTAAATTTGTTGCTGTGCTCTAGCATGGAGTTATCCTTGGTGAAGTTAGAGCTGAGCTATATAACTCTTTATGAGGGAGTGAGATTAATAACGCTTCCATTCTTAGAATTTAGTATAGTAATTAAAGGGTTCTTATTGTCTAAATCAAGGTCCTCTAGACATCTTATAGAGACATGACCACCCTAGAGGAAGAGTCTTGTTACCAAATGAGAACAAAACAATCTTGCTCTGGAGCTTGAAACAGAAGGATTTAGGCTAGACATTATTCCCAGGTATCCTTTTCCTCCCTTCCTCCTCCTCCAACTCCCAGGTTTTCCAGAAATTAAGATCTCTTGTTCTTCCTCACAACAGGTAGTGCTATTCTCTCTAGGTGATAACTTCTAGTTTATAATCATAGACCATTACAATTGGAAGGGATAGTTCAGTCTTTCTGGAGCTGGGGTTCGTATTACCTGATTAGAGATATGATGTTGGTTTCTACTGACTCTTTTCCTAAAGAAATCATTTTCTGAAGTATCTTTCCCATTTGGGGTGTCAGAGGAAGAGGGCTAGCGAGTAGATTTATTTATTTTTGAAAAATGTCTGTCAACTGGCTTTCTTGTCCTCTGAGCCAGCTGAATGGTGGTGGGACATTTGTTTCCTATCTCTCATTTTTTTTTTGTTATTCCTCTATTACAGCATATTTATACAGAAATCTAAATGAAATGAATGGTTACACATAAATAAAAGTATTTGTTCTTGAGAGTCCCTATTGTGGTGCAGCAGAAATGAATCCGACTAGTATCCATGAGGATGCAGGTTTGATCTCTGACCTCACTCGGTGGATTGGGGATCTGGTGTTGCCATGAGCTGTGGTGTAGGTTGCAGATGCGACTCAGATCCCGAGTTGCTGTGGCTGTGGCTTAGGCTGGCAGCTGTAGCTCTGATTCGATCCCTAGCCTGGGAACTTGCATATGCCACAGTTTGGCCCTAAGAAAACAATTTTTTTTTTTTTTTGGCCATGGGTGTTTTTGATTTTTTTTTTTTTTTTTTTTGCCTTTTGTCATTTTAGGGCCGCACCTGCGGCATGTGGAGGTTCCCAGGCTAGGGGTCTAATCGGAGCTGTAGCCGCTGGCCTATGCCGTAGCCACAGCAACGTAGGATCTGAGCCGCGTCTGTGACCTACACCACAGCTCATGGCAACGCTGGATCGTTAACCCACTGAGCGAGGCCAGGGACCGAATCTGCAACCTCATCGTTCCTAGTCAGAATCGTTAACTGCTGTGCCACGACGGGAACTCTGATATTTTTAAAATATATTTCTTTTCCTTTGATTACAGCCTCTCCCAAAGTTTTATAATGATCTCCTTTTGTTGTCTGATGATTGTGGGATGAGAACGCTAAACCCTAACCACTTGATTCAGGTCCTCAGTACTTCTCCCTTTGGAGAAAGAATTCAGCAAAGAGACAGAGAGGAGGGAGGCAAATATAGTATTTATTAAGAGAGAAGAGAGAGAGGATAGGTGTGGAGAAAGCCCAGGGGTTTCAGGGGGAGGTGTGTAGAGAGAGAGACAGAGCAAGAGAAGAAGAGAGCAACACATGCTTTGGAGGTGGTTTAAATCACTCGTATGGTGGCAGTCCTTCAGGCCTCCTCTGGCCAATCATCTTGTTTTGTCTGGCCTTGAGCCCACATTTGGTCTGACTCAGGGCCTCCCCTGTGTGCAGGTATGTTTTTTTAGCCAAGATGGATTCTACTGCCAAGGTTTCTGGGAAGTTGACAGGATGTACTGTGGTCTGGTGCCCCTCCCTTCTCTGACCCCGAGGGACCTCTCTGTGGGTGTGTAGTTCTGGAGGGCTCCTTGACCCCAGTTAGAAATTGGTATTCTTTATCTTTTATTCAAGCAGGATGCAGGTCCTCCTTGCTTCTGCCATAATCTTTATCTTGAAGTTATCTGTCCACCAGGAACTGCAGTTGCTCAGCCTGAGATCCATCTATCTCCTGCTTCATTTTCTGATTCACAGTAAACACAGTTGTTTGATTTGGTTCTTGTCTTTTGTGATGATACCATTGTGTGTAGCCAACCTATTTTTACCTGGAGTCAGCTGATTTGAAGGTCACACTTCATTTACTTTCTTCCTGTTTATTCTCAAAGCAAACACTTGTCTCTTTTTCCTCTGGTGGGTGCGCCGTCCTGTGGCCACTGGCCTAGGCAACCAGGAAGAATAGGCAGCTGGAGGAACTACAGAAATGGGAGAAATCCAGTACCATGTGGTTCTGGCTCTCCATCTGGCAGTTCTTCCTTGGTACCTTGATATGCTGCCCCTATGCTGATGTTTTAGCCCTGCCCTTGGAGATCCTCAGGGTCACAGTACTCTGCCCTGATTGAAAGACCAGGAGAAGGTATAGCGAGTGCTTGTAGATATTCTTGATTCTGAGTTGTTAGTATAAACTTCCCTCTGCTCTATAATGGAGATATATAAGTGCGTAGGGAGGGTTAACCTTGGAGAAAAGGAAACCTACCATAGTAGTTAAGAACTCAGGCTGTGGAATTAAGTAGACTTAGATTTGAATCCAAACTACTGCTTACTGCTGTGTGACCACTGACATCTGTGTCATTATTATGATATCTATTCCTAACCCACCTTTTCAGTCTCATCTCTTGCCACTTCCCTTCTTATCATTGTCTACTCTCCCCTACCCCGCAACAGTTGTGTTTGAACCAGGAACTACCTGGAAGTTTGTTGGAAAGGTAAAACCTCTGGAACCACCCCAGATTTAATGTACTGGAATCTGCACTTTATGAAATGTACATTAAAGTTTAAGAAGCACTGGTCTAAGCGGTGCTTCCTGGAACTTTGATTCCTGGAAGAAACTATGCCATAGTTCATTCAGCCTTTGACTGCTGATTATATGTTAATGTCCTCTGCAAAAGTAGGATGATATGCTTTGCAGTCTGAGGTATTCTTTGAATTATTCCCAACTAAACTGTGTCCAAAATAAGAGGTCTTTGAGCAGTTAGCTTCCTTCATTGCCTTCATTTCCAGCCCTCTGAAATTCATCCTGCTCTTTTTCATCTCCTGATTTTCTGGGAGTTTCCTTCTGAAAGCCTTCTCACCAGGGAGGAGCTTAAGTGGACTCAATCAAATGTCTGCTGTATATAATGAAGAATAGTATTAGGTACAGCCTGGGGCATAGAAATTCAAAGACTATCTTGCTCTCAGGAACCTTTTTATTTACTTGGAAAGATATAAACGTTCAGAGTAAAATAACTTTATGCTAATTTTATGCCTTATATTTGAGTAACCCTTTGTCATCTACCATCACCTCTCTTGAGCCTTTGTAATAAATCTGTGATGATGGTAGGAAGGGATTATTAAGCATTTTTTTAGATAAAGAAATCAGATTCAGAAATATTAAAGGACTATTAATGTCATATGGCTGTTAAAGAGCTAGGATACGTATCCATATCTTCCAAGTCCAGGGTTTTTTTTCCCTTTTTTTTAATATTGTGCCACATTGTACCCTCTAATACCAAATTAATTTAAAATAAAAAGCAGCACAGGATTGCAGAAGTAATTGTGGTAGTTAAGAGAAATCCTTTGACTTAGAGTCTGAAGAGGCTTCAGTGAAGGAAGCATTAAGCAGGACTTTGAAAGATGAGCAGGATTTATCTGGACAGAGAGGATGGGCAATTCAGGAAGACAAGAAGCACAAAGTCTGTTCAAAGAGTAATGATTAGACTGGTGTTCTTAGGCTATTTGGAATCTGGATTGCTCCAATCCAGTTGAATGAGGCATCTGAATTTCCCAGGTGTGGTAATTATGTTTAGGATAGAAGGACCACAGTGGTTTTTTACTTTGTTTTATACTCTTGCACAAAATCCACCGTGCAGAGAATCAGGGAAAATGACTGATATATCTATCTGGCAGGACCTAAAAGGGGGAGTTTTGCTTCATAGACTACGTATCTACTTTTAAGGGTGTGTCATTACTTGTGGATGGCTGGGAGCAGTTTCTCTTACTTTGGAGGACTGTGGGTAGAGGGTGGACAGGACCATAGAAAAAGTCACCTTCAGAAAGCCGTTGAGAGCAAGATCAATGGGAAGTGTGAACAAAAGAGCAGATTTATAAAGGTGATTCTTAGGTGTGCGGAAGCTCTGAAAATCCGGATTGGTTTAGACCTAGAAGGAAGTGGCGTCTGATTGGTTATTAAAAGTAAGAGGGACCCCCTACCTGGGTGGGATCTGCAGCCCTTTTACTGGGACCTGCCTTTGTGACGTGGCCCAGGGGGCCTCCGCCTTAGCTCAGACATTGGTGAGTGAGGTCTAAAGCCAGAGCCCTGCAGAGCGGGAGCGGGGCCATGGCTGAGAGGGCCGAGCACATGGACGAATCCCAAGGTGCTGAAGTTAAAACCCAGCAGACCATAGAAAAAGTCCTCTGGGGGCAGCCGAGGCGGAGCCAACGTTCTGTGCTTAAAGTGTCCCAGCTGTTGTTACGAGCCATCACTGCACACAAAGGACTGACTCTGGCTACTCTCAAGAAGGAGCTTGGGAATGCCGGCTACGAAGTGCGCAGGAAGTGTGGCCGCCGCTCAGGCGAAGCCTCTAAGTCCGATGTGAAGGGCACCCTCCTTCGGGTCAGCGGCAGTGACGCCGCTGGCTACTTCAGGGTCTGGAAGATTCTAAAGCCCAAGAGAAAGCCAGGGCGCCCGAGGTTGGAGGAGGGCCTGCGCTCTCAGAGAAGGACCCCTCTCGGGAGGCGGAGCCCACGCAGGCGCTGCTGCGGGCGCCGCAGGGCTGCCAAGAAGGCCAGGGAAGTGTGGAGGCGGGGCTCAAGGGCAGACTCGAGGATGAGGAGGGTTAGGCCCAGGGTCAAGGACTCGGTGAATTCCAGAGCCAGGGAGGATGGCAAAGCCAAGGCGGTGGACGAGGGGAGACGACAGACCAAGAAGGAAGACATCAGGCCTAGGACCCGAGAGGAGAAGAGGCCAAGCACGAAGCCCAGGGAAGAGAGGAAGCAGGACCCGGAGAAGCCAGTAAAACGGACCATCCAGAAGTCACCCTCGGTTAAAACTGACCGGATTTCGAATGGGCAGGAGAAGAGGCATGACTCAAGGCCAGCTCGCACAAAGAATTCCATTAAATCCGAAGGGCCTCGGAATGCAGCCGGGAATCCTTAGTGTGGGAGCAACTTCCCTTCCTCCAGACACAGATGCCTTTCCCCATAAGCCCCATTGAGAGCAACTCCACTCTCATTGAAATGGACAAAGCCACTTACAAGACCTTTCCACCACATCGTGTCCGTTTTCTGTTTGCTGCTGCTTTCTGTTTGCCGCCCCTGGAAGGGAAAGGGTGGGTGTTGAGACCTGTAGCAGAAGCATGTAGAGTGAAGAGACCAAAAGGCGTTAGGATTCTGTTCCTGCTGCAGGAGCAAGGAAAATGCCTTTCAGAAGGCAACAGGTAGAAGAAAACCAGCAAGTTAATGGGATTAGACGAAGTGTTGAATTAATGTTAGACACTTCAGCAAATCCAGATTAAGTTTTGGGAAGAAGGGCATGTAAGGAGAGAAATGAGAGCATTACTGGGGCAAGAGAAGAATAGTCTTTAGGTTGAGTGGGCTCACTCATCCAAAGTGTTCTTACCTGAAATTCTTTTTAGGAAAAAGTCCCTTCACCCAAAATTGATTGTAATGGGTTGGTAGTCTTTGCCCTAACTTAATAACCATTTTAATTTAGAAAATAGGTCTTATATGTTAATCCTCGTTTAATGGCAGTGTGTATGAAAGCATCTAGCACAGACTTTGGCACACAGTAGGTGCTTATCACTCCATCATTAATTACATATAAGTATAAGTAATTAATGATGGAGTGATTATGTGTTACAGCAGAAAACTATATTGGATCAGTAATGAGACTGGGATTCTAGTGATTCTAGTCAAAATTCTGACCTTAGCTGAGTTATTTATTTAATCATTCATGGACTTGGTTTCTTCGTCTGTGGGGGAAAAAAAAAAAGTTGGAATTGGACTAGGATTATTTTAAGTGATTTGAAGTGTAAGTAAAATGGTAAGAGGAATTTAAATACCATGGCATGTGCTATGACAAAATTCATTAAGGGAATTATCAACTGGGAGAATACTAGCTCCTAGTGAGGAAACCATTAAGACTTACAGAATGCATATCAGAAATTATAGGTAAATGAGAAAGGCTAAATAATGAATAGCTAGGTCTTTTGCTCTTTTTGAAAAACAGCATGTATTAAGCACTATATACCAAATATGGAGCAAATGTATGATTTCTTTTAGTTCTGAAAGCAAGGGTTAAGCACAGTAGTTCTCAAACTATAGGGCAAGACAGGACACAGAAATGGTTCCCTAGGAACATCAAGTAACTGATTCAGGGTAATGGCTTTTTCTAGGTGAAGCTGGAGGAGTAGGGAAAAGGAAAGCATCTGGGAGGTGCTTTCAATTCTTGAAAAGAGGTGAGTGAAGGAAGGTGGGAGGAGGAAAGGTGTTAGAATAGCCTGGGAGCTTTTTCAGAGTATAGCTGACCAAGCTCTTCACAGGAGAGTCTGATATCTTCTATGGGGGGCACAGGATTTGTATTTAAAATAAACTTAAGTGATACTAATATTCACTCTCACACCCTTAAGGTGAGAATCACTGCTATAACCCTATACAATGTGAGTAACAGCAGAATGCTTACAGTGTGTCTCATCTCTAGATGACCTGAGCCTTGAAATCCCCCTCTGCTGTAATTAGGTTTACTGTGCACTTGAATTGTCTGTGAGTGGCCGAATGAAGCAAACAATCAGAAAATAGCCACCAGAAAAAAGAGAGGCAATAACAAAAACTGTCTATTGAACACAGTCAGAGCAAAGTTAAAATCAAATGCCCTTATGGTCACCTGATGTATTTCCCGTTTACAGTCCCAGAATGTTTTTTACCTAAAGAACCAGATGGTCTAGAATTAGACTTTCCCCCTAATTTAGAATGGAAAGGACACTGTTAACAATTTGTTTTCTAGATTTCCTAAGAATCGTCATGCTTCTGTTTGTATTATGATGATTTCTTCAGTTTTTGTTTTTTTGGGGGGGTGCCCCATGGCATACATAACTCCCAGTTCAGGGATCAGATCTAAGCCAAAGCTGCAGCAATGCTGGATCCTTAATCCACTGTTACAGTCTGGGGATTGAACCTGTGTCCCAGCACTCCCAAGACGCTGCTAATGCTGTTACGCCACAGTGGTAGCTCCCGATGATTTCTTCATTTAAGCCAACTTCTTTCATTTGCTTAGTAAACTTATCAAACATTGTGTGCCATACCCTGAACTCACATAGCTGTCGGTCATTTTAGATTATTTTTCTTTGATAAGCTTTAGGGTGGCTGTATTCTGATGAAATATAAGAAGTAACCTTAACTCATAGAGTACCCAGATTATCTAGATTGTAATGCTACCTGGGTCCTTCCGTGGAAGAAATTCCCAAGAATATCTAATCTCATCCTTAGTGTTCACTAATGGCTAAGTGCCTGCAAGGTTTTGAACCCTTTGTTGGGAATAAGGATAGATAAAATAGAATTTCCATTTTTCAGTGCTCACAGTCTGGTGGCGTATTTGGGTATTTAACATTAGTCAGAGCAAATGGAACATCATTGACCTCAGTTCTTTGCTTTCCTTTTATATTAGCTGCCTACCTTTTATCTCAGCTGCCTAGTGTAATGATGATCAGAAAATTGTTAGACTATAGAGTTGTAACAAACCTTAGATGCCCTTTAGCATCAAATATTTAGTGGTTGTTGAAGAAAGGCAAATACAGGGAGTTCCTGTTGTGGCTTAGCAGGTTGAGGACTTGATACTATCTGTGAGGATGTGGGTTCGGTTCCTGGCTTTGCTCAGTGGGTTGGGGATCTGGCAAGCTGCGGTGTGGGTTGCAGGTACAGCTCAGTCTGGTGTTGCTGTGGCTGTGGCATGGACCTCACCTGCAGTTTTGATTTGACCCCTGGCCTGGGAACTTCCATATGCTGTGGGCGCAGCCATAAAAAGAAAAAAACAAATACAAATGGCCTTTAAAAATATGAAAAAAGTGTAATTTTACTCAGAAATGCACATTAAGACAATAAGATAGCACTTTTAATCAGTCCAAAATATCCAAATCCACTCCATTGGTGAGGCCGTGGGGAAACAGGCACTCACATACAGTGCTCCTGGGAGTGTAACTCTCCATGACTCTAATGGAGGGAATTTGGCTTTCAAAATTACAAATGCAAATATCCTTTGACCCAGCAGAACCGTTTTTAGGAATTTGCCATTTAGACATTAATGCATTTGTGAAAAGACTTATGTCCAAGGTATTTAGTGCAGCATTCAGTATTTAGTGCAGTAATAATAATAATAAAAAAAAGGAAATAGTCTGTCGCTAGGGTATTGATTAAACTGTGAGGCTTCTATACAGTGACCAGTGAAATAGCATGAGGGACAGTCTCTATGTCTTGTTATAAGTTCCCTAAGATAAAGTGAAAAAAATTAAAGACGTTGAAAATACAAAACTACCTTTTGTGTAAAATAAAGGAAAATATGTCTCTTTGCAGTTGTATAAAGAAACTCTGGAAGGGCACACAGAAAAATGAAGTAGTTCTCTGTTGTGAGGGGAAGATAATGGGATTGTAGAAGATACATAGAAATAAGACCCTTTACTATATCTTTTTTGTGTTTGTCTTTAAAATCATGTAAATTGTAACTTGTTCAAAAATAAGGTGGAAACTTATACATAATTGTCGATTATAGTGCTTTCATTTATAAGGTTTTGCACGCATTGTTTCATTTAACTTCTCTACAGTCTCTTAGATTTTAAGTGGAAAAGCTAATTTCTATAGAATGTACAATTTAGAAATCGACTTTTAACTAAAAATCCAGTGTGTTTGTCAAGACAGTCATAGGTGTTGAACTGGCCCTCACCATCTACTCGTTAACTACATATATAGTTAAAGGTCAGAAGTTTAGAATTCATTTATATACTTGAGTGTTTTAATAATTTAGAGAGTTCTTGCAGGGTAAGGTGTTCTCAAACACGCTGGAGGGCATGTGTTTTTAGAACATGAAACATCTCATCTGTCAGTGGTCTCAAAGTTACAGATTTCTCTGTTCTTCCTCCTCCTCTAGGGACCCCCCTAACATGACAAGGCTGTCTGGTTGGGCTGTAGATCACTCCAGCTAAAACCTAAATGCCTAGCAAGGATAGGAAGACAGGTATGGCCCTGTCATTGGGGGATTAATATAGAGAAAGTCCAGAAAGGATTTTTTTTTAAAAAAAAAAAGCCAAAGGATTTGAAAGAGAAGAATGAAGACTGATAAGGTGTCAGCATGAATCCTGTCAATGCTGATAAAGACATTGATAGGAAAGTAAGAAAAAGGAAGTCAGGATTTCAGTATTCCACTGGAGACGGCTGAGAGAACAGGCCGATCAGTGAACAAACACAGTTGTGTTTCTTCTCTCCCTTCTGTCAGTTACTACCCTCTTCCCCTTTTTGGATATATGAAAGAGCAGACTTGTCAGAAGTTTTACCCGAAGTGACCGGGGCTAAGTAAGAATGAACACAAGAAAATAGGGAAACCTCTGAAACACAAGGCAAGGGGCAAAACAGCCTGGCTAGTGTTCAGAAAGCTGCAGAGGGAGATCACCTGCAAAGTAGTAAGACTGAAACTCTTGAAGGTTACTCTTATGAAGAACAAAGCCTTTGGGCTGCACCTAATGCCTGCAAAGCAGTTCCCTCTCCCCACCTCAACAAAGCTCAGTGGGTGAGAGGCCATGTCAGTGGGTCACATGGGCTGGTGGTTTCCCCTGTGCCAGCTTTCCATATTTTCTGCCACACTATTTCTTACCCTGTCCTCTTGATACCCTGTATTAGATGCCCATCCTCTGCACCCTCAAAGGTAAATGCATTTAGTGGACCTAGTTCTTGTCTAACCCCATCTGTGCAGATCTCCTCTGGCTCCCCCCAAACTTCCAATTATTGAGAACTTGCCTAGGGGGTCAGTTCAGTCACTACCACCACCTCAGGCTCCAGACTCAGGCCCAGCACTCTACGGGTCTCCTAAGAATAGGTCTGTACTAACAATCCTGAGGTGGAAGGCCTTCTTAAAATCATGCACTAGGCCCTCATTCACCTCACCCTGGCCCAGCCTGATCAGCATTCTGATCCCCCAGTCTCAGAATGAGTTGTATTCCCAGCTGACAGAGGAGCAACATCTGAAGAGTGAAGACACCAGGGGGAAGATGGGGAGGCCTAACTTGGGTCTTGAGGTATGTGTTTAGGGAGGGGCAGTGAGGGGGCTCCTGCATGACTCCTCCTGGAACTGTCCTGCGTCCCCCACTCTGTGGTAGCCTTTTTATTAGGAAAGAAGAGTAGAGAATGGAGGGAAGAGGAGAGGAGAGGATGGAAAGAGGAAATCAGTGCCATAGCCAATTCATCCTTTGCTCAGTTGACAGGGACCATAAAGACCATAGATCCCTAAGGATACAGATGAAGGTCCTCCATTGGGTAAACCATGGGAAGTTCACAGTCCATCATAGGGAACCAAGTTAGACAATAGCTAGAAATCTGGCAGGCATGGGGCAGCTGGGCTCGATGGCAAGTGGATACATACCTCCAGAGCTGCCTAGAAGAGGGCGCTTTGGTGCAGTGTCATGAGGTGTGGTAGGAAAGTGGTGGCAGTGGAGGGGTTGGCTGAGGGACATGGTGAGTACAGGGACCATGGTTGTACTCGATCTCCTAGGCCTGGAATAGCCAGTGCCTGGCAGATAGTAAGCATGTAAAAAACGGCTTGTAGAATTGAAATTGATTCTCAGGGGCCAAAAAAGACCAGAAGAGACTAAGTAAATCAGAATAGCAAGAAGTAAAAAGCCATTTTCGAAACTACATCAAGGGAAGAAGAGCCTGTGGGAAATGGAGTAAAGGGCCTGGATTTGACAGTGCAGTCAATCTTAGCCAAGTCTAGATGTGGGGAGGAGTGTAAAAGAGAGAGGTAGAGTAGAGGCGGCTGCTGAGCTGGTATAGCCAAGCCAAGAATCTGAAGGAAGAAAGTGGGAAGTATGAGAATGAACCTTGCTTAGTAGGCTTAAAGCTGACAGAAAAGAAACTGGACAATAGGCGGAGGGACAGGTAGCAAGTGGGCTCACAATGGAGTGGAACTGGCTAGTCTTGCAGAGAGAAACTGTGAAGGAAGATGATCGGAATTGGGAAGAACAAATACCCTTAGGAAGGTATGGCATTCCTCAGGCAAAACAAAACAGAAAGTCAAACCCACTGAAAAACAGAAGTAGGAGCAAAGAGTAGAGGAGGAGCTCTGCTTATTAGGTAAATGGAGGCAAGTGATAGGAGAGAGAGAGAGCTTGAGGCCTGGAGTTGAAGAAAATTGTAGTCAAGCTTCCCTGCTTCAAGGAAGAAGGGTTGATCCCCTCCACCAAAGAAACCTGGGTTTACTCTAAGCTTTTGACCTTGTAGAGCCCCATAGAGGTGGCACTTCAGTCAATCCTTATGGGTATGGCTAGGAGAGGAATCAGGGCCATGGCCTGCAAGACAGATCCGTTTATGTAGCCTGAATTGGACAGAATCTTCAAAGCAGGAGAATGCGTTTTTGACATAGGTGCCACGGCTTCATTGGTTACAACCTTGCCCTCATAAACAGAGTCTGGGTTTAAGTTTTGCTTGGGTCATATCTTACTGAATGAGCCTGGTTTCCTCTTATGTCGTGATACTCCTGCTGCCCTCGCCCACAGGATAGGCCAAATCGTGGTTGGAAATCCTTTGCAGGGCATGCTACTGGTCTCCAATGCAGTTGTGAGGTAAGAAAACACGGCTCCTTAAGGACTTGGGACAGCTGGACTTACTCTACCTCTGTGCTAAATGCCCATCCCGCCTGCCTCCAGAACAACTTGTTAGGCCTGAAAAAGGAACAGATAACTAGCAGAGGACCATTTCTTTGAATGTCCATTTTTCAGTTTTACCTTGGATTTACCTTCTTTGAGGTGTCTGCTCTTTTTTATCTCTTCAGATTTCTAGACCCATGAATCTTCAGTACCCATTTTAGAAGCTCCAGTCCCAACCAATTTAGTTACCCTATCACTGTTCCTGAAATTGATGACTAACCCAGTTCTTTCAGTGACTTAAGGGTAGAAGAACAGAACTGAGGAGCAACTAGCCTAGGGAGTCTGCAGAAAATAGACCTGAGAATGGGGGTGTGAAGATTCCATCTCTCCCTATTTGAAGAGGGTGAGGGACCACTGACTGAAATGGAATTTCAGCCTCCTAGCCACTGGTTCTCAACCTTGAGCCTACATCAGATATCCTCGAAGGCATGTTGAAAGACGGATTTCTTGGTTCCATCCTCACAGTTTCTGATTGAGTTCGTCTGGGGTAAGAATTTGCATTTCTAAGCCTAGTTCCCAGATGATATTGATGCTGCTGGTCCAAAGACTAACTTTTGAGACCTGTGGCCATCAAAGGAATACAAGTAGATTTTGCTTTCTCAGGATCTCTGAGGGGCCTAAGGGAATAGATTTCACTTTTCTTTTGGTGCCCAGCCCCACTCGCCCCGTCCAGTGCACTCATCTGAATGGAGATGCGAAGAATCTGTCTTCTGGCACCTCTGGTTCTGGGTCAGGGGTCACTCTGCCCTTGATGGAAGTAGAAACAGCGGTTTGATTGTAGGAGTGATGGAAAGGGAAGGATTTCGTCTCAAATTATCACCCCCTTTGCTCTCTGAAGGGAAAACATCACTTTGACAAGGGAAAAGCTTTTCCTTCCACTTCCACTATCGGAACTACAGCTTAAAAGGTAAATGGCTCTCAGAAAGCTAAACCTTTGGGTTACTCACAGCCGCTATTGCAAGGGATTCTTTGCAGAGATACTCTGATGGGGTGGAAAGGCAAGGATACTTGGGTCCTGAATAGGGTAGAGGCACCACACAGAGGGGATGTTGGACCTCCCTACTTTACATTGTGTCCAGAGAGAACCCAGAGACATTTTTTATTTAAAGGGGATAGGATAGGGTAGACATGTGGCAGAAGGAGATGGAAGAATATGGGAGTTTTCCCTGTGGGAAAAATCATTCAGTCTCTACACCCAGCTGATGGCTGTTGCTTATTTTATTTTTCGTCCAAGGGAAGTGGTATTGGACGGAGGTAGAGAATATAGTGGTATACCAGAAACAACCTAAGGGGATGCCCCTTAGACTCCGTGATGCCATGGTGCACTGTGGCTGCACCGACACTTTGGGGGCTTCACTTTCTCTCCTTACAGTTACTAAAACAGATCAAAGTCTGGAGGTTAACATCTGGTTATTAAGAGGTGTGAGCCGATGGTATGGAGAGTCACCTGCTACAAGTCTTTAAAACAAGGTTTGTGAGGTGCAGGATTTGTCAGTATGTCAAACATGTTTTTTCATAGAGTAGAACGTAAGCAGTACTTTTCAGGTCATTAAGACTAGACTCTTCCCTTATATCCTACTGCCTCTGGTATCTTAGTCCTTAAAATGTTAAATGATCTTTCCTTGCCTTGTAATTCTCGACACAAATATATTAACAACCATATTGGGTAAGGGTAATTCCCTTTCTTTGACTCCCATTTAGCGATTTTTATGGCTCTGAACCTGATAAATGTGTATGTAAAACGAACAAATTGCTAACGTCTTTTTTTTTTCTCAAAAGTGAGTCTGGTTTTTATCAGATTCTCAAAAGGGTTTGTAATCCAAAACAGGTTCTGAACCATTGCTCCCATAAAGCTGATCTGTATTAATGAGTGACGCAATGTCAGATGGTGAAGAAATGGCATAGTCCAGTTTTACAAATGGAACCTAATATTTTCCTGCGCCCTGAGGCATCTCCTGACATTGATCCTAATGCTTCTGTCTCTGAGGACCTGGGACAAGGATGCCTTACAAAGGGGCTGGTCATTTTGCTCTATTCATTGGAACATAAGCAAGAGAAGTGAATTCCAGGCAAAGAAGGAATGCTGCTCTGAGCAGAAGGGAGATGGGGGCTGGGTTGCTCAAGTCATATCCACTCTTAAGAAGCCCAGTCAGTAAAATGGCCCTATTTTCACTCCATTTGGGCCCAGGACTCTAAGGAGCTATGATTCACCTAGTTTTTCCTAAGCAAATGGAACAGTCATTTAACTACATTGTTGTGGCTCACTTCCTCTTGCCTCTTATCGTTAATTCCACCAACTGTGGTTGTGAAATAAGTGTGTTAAGGAGAAACCAGACTCTAAGCTTTAAAGAGAACTATCCCACTTCCATCCTCTTTGCTTTTTTCCCTCCCTACCTACAAGCTGTGCTTACATACAAGATAACTTTTAAATAAGACTGGTATTAACACATCATCAATAAAGAGAAACAATGACCAACTCATCAACTAATGGATTCTAGAATACTTATACAAGTTCTGAAGTTAAGAGTCTTAGTGCAGACATCTTCGCAGAGTTGGGAAGAAAACAAGTTGGAAAGCTCATTACCCTGCATCAGCTGAAAAGCTAAGCCACAGCCATTTCTCCTAAAGTTCTGTTTATCTAGGAGAATGAAATCCTCAAGAATAACTCTCCCCCTTGATAAGGCAATCAAGGTCCAACAAGAGTGATGGCAACAACCTGCAGGCACTCTGACTGCTGCTATAATTTCCCAGCACTTAAAACAAGACTAAAAAACCCACTTGGCACAAAGCTTCTATATATGCACCTTGCTTGAAATCAACAAGAAACAGCCCACCTCACCACTGAGAACCTGTCTTTCTCTCTCCACCCAGGCAAAGGAATCTGTGGCCCAGAGATTCAGACCTAGACATATTTGTCCACAGTTGTCTTGATCTCAGTGATACTGGGAAGACTTTGGACCTCAACTGCCACAACCTATCCCTTTCTACTAGGGCTCCCTTAATTGCTCAGCTTACTATCTTGAAACAAAACAAAAAACCCCATACAACTCCCGCTACCCTCATCCCCAGAACACAGACCCTAGAAAATCTAGCTTATACAGTTTGCACTTTGCATGCTCTCTTCAAAGACCCTGCACACAGATACACAGACACATAAAGACACTGTCAAGAGGAGAGGGGTCTGTCCAAGGGGATAAAGTATTTTTCTTCTGTGTGGGCCTGGGTTACTTGGGGGTATAAGGTCCATCTCTTAGCACTGTAATGTGATCTCTCAGCTGGATATATGTATATGCAGGATGAAGGGAGCAGGAATGGAGGGGTGAGGTTATTGTTTCTGTTTTTCAGCAGGTGGGGTGAGAGGTGTGGACCTGTATTCAAATGATCAGGGTAAGGGTGATGGGCCCACACAGGAATGAGGCCCCCTCAGCTTTCATTTGAATAACAAAGGGCCTCTGGGTGCCTGATGACTTTATCTTTCCTGTTTCCTCATTAGTCTCTAACTCAAGTGTTCACCAGTGTGTTTCATGGAGTCACCAGTTCTGTGGGATGTGAGATAAAAGGTATACTGAGGTCAAATACATTTAGGAAACACTGCATTAAAAGAGGTTTAACGATTTGCTCTACTGCATAAGTTTTCAGAGCCTTTAATGTGCTAATATGATCTTTCTCTCTCTAGATCATATATATATCTAGAGAGAGAAAGAAAATAGTTATGTTATACCAAGGTGGTACTCAAAATATTTAACAACTGGTATGGCATAGGCTCCAACCAATCAGAATGGGCGTTAGCCACAAACCGTTGGTACCACTGTACCCTGGAGAATGGGCTCAGGCTGAATATCAGCCCAGGCAGTAAGCATTGTTTCCCAAAAGTTTTGCCCAAAGAACTCTTTTATGTGACATCTCACAGAACTGGTGAGAAGTGCTCTGGCCAGTGCTAGAACCTCATCTTTTTAGGGATGGGGCCAGGACTCATGATTCTGGCCACTGGGTACAGGAGAGGGGCAGCTCTGGCAGAGACTCCTGGTAGCACCGGCTGACAGATGTGACCACAGCTGCAGCAGACACAAATTTCAAAAGACAGATGTCCCTCTGTCCCAGCTGCTCCGAGGACTTTGTCCCTGGTGGGTCAGCAGGTGCCTGTCCAGGTGATGTTTACGGCCAAAGCTTTTCTCACAGCGAGGGCACTGGAAGGGCTTCTCCCCAGTGTGGGTCAGCCAGTGTCTCACCAGGTGGTGCCGTCGGCCAAAGCTCTTCCCACACTCGGTGCACACATGGCACTTTGGCACTGGTGCAGCACGCTGCCGTTTCCTAGCCCCAGGGCTCTCTCCAGCCTCTGGGCCCTTGCAGGATTTGCCTTCTGCATGCACCCTCTGATGGCTGGCTAGATGGGAGTTGCATCGGAAATTCTTGCCACACTCAGAGCACCTGCTGGGCTTGTCATGTAGGTGGGTTTTCTGATGTCGGATCAGGTGATGTCTTCGTCCAAAGCTCTTCTCACACTTGAGGCAGCTGTAGGGCCTCTCCCCAGTGTGTGTTTGCTGGTGCCTGGCAAGGTGGGAGCCCCACACAAACTGTTTCCCACATTGGGGGCAGGTGTGTGGTCTTAACAAGGAATCCATTTCTGTGCTACACAGGAGGTTTGAGAAGCTATCTTCCTGAAGAAAAGGTGGGCCCAGGAGCATGCCTCTGGAGCTCCTGGGCATGGAATCCCAGCGCTCATCCTGCTCTGGGCTCCAGAGAGCAATATCTTCAGACACACTGGATAACATTCTGGGAGGTTCTGCTTCGGGTTCAGGGGTATCCCCCTCGTGCTCACTTCCATCTCCTGTGGAGAAGGGGAAATAATGACCTAAGAGGGGAGTCACAAGAGAGTACCCCAGGACCTGAGTGACAGGTGAGGCTGTATGATGTCTCTTAGGGCTTTAAGCTCACCCAATAAGGGCTGAGAAAGCAGACTTTAATGTTGAACAAGACAGTGCAAGAGGTACAGCAGTTAAAAGCCTAGGCTTAGGAAATAGATACCCAATTGTGAATCTCAGCTTTCCCACTCCTGTAGGCCTTCATTTCTTCTGTAAAATGGGAATAATTATAAGATAGATGTTATGAGACAGATTGGATAGGAGTTCCTATCATGGCTCAGTGGTAACAAGCCTGACTAGTATCCATGAGGATGAGGGTTCGATCCCTGGCCTCACTCAGTGGGTTAAGGATCTTGCATTGCCGTGAGCTGTGGTGCAGGTTGTGGCTCAGATCCTGCATTGCTGTAGCTGTTGTGTAGGCCAGCAGCTACAGCTCTAATTCAACCCCTGGTTGAAGACAGGACAGTATCTGCATATAGTAAGCACTTACTAAATGGTCTGTGTTTTTGTTGTTGTTTATTATTGTTATTTATTTAGCACTTTAAAAAAAACCTGTTAATCACCATCTTTCTGCCTAAGCACAAATGGAGAGAGTTAAGGAATGTGCTGCAGTCATCACAGGCTGGCTGACCACCTCTAGCAATTCTAGAGACGTCGTGGAAGGCATTTCCGCAATGGATGGGAGGCTGAACAACAAAAGCACTAACACTTATTGCGTGCTTACTACATTCCTGGTACTGTTCTATTATGATAACACATTTAAATCTCACAATAATTTATAGATGAGCCCAAAGAGAGGTAAATTGTTTTTCCAGGGTTCCACAGATAATGTCCTGCATTCAGATTTATAAAGTTTGGCTTCAGAGCCTTCCCTCTAAACCACTCTGTCTTGTTTTTAAAGAAAAAGATCTCTAAGCTTTTCAATACTATAACTCTCTGAGGCAGAAAAGGGATCTGAAGAACATGTAATGTTGAAACTCTGAAAGGGGTGAAGGTATGGTCCAAAGTCTATTCTGTCATTACCTGTGTATGTGACTCTCAGGATGTCCCTCTCTTCTAAGTCCTGGGGATCAGGGACCCATTGTTCTTCCCCTCCTTCTAGCTGAGAAAGCATATCCAGTTTGGGAATTGGAAATCCTGCCCATGGGAGAGGAAAACAAAGATGTCAGTTAGTTCAACTGTAATTCTCACTTCTGAAAAAGCTGTTTCCTAGATTATTCCTTAGAACTCTAGATAAAGAACAGATATAAGCCTTTCCCTCTTCCCCTTCTCATTTCTGCTAAGTCCTTCTTTTTTTTTTTCCAGAAAATCACACTCTCTTCCCAGTGAGTATTCTCTTCCCCTCAAATTTTAAATACTTCCAGCCAACTGTCCTTTCTGGTCACAGCTTCTCTCTTTTTTTTTTAAATTTTTTATTAATGAATTTTACTACATTTATAGGTGTATAACAATCATCACAACCAAATTTTTATAGCATTTCCATCCCAAGCCCTCAGTGCAACCCCCCACCCTGCAATCTATCTCATTTGGAAACCATAAGTTTTTCAAAAGTCTGTGAGTCAGTATCTGTTCTGCAGAGAAGTTCATAGTGTCCTTTTTTTAGACTCCATATGTAAGTGATAGCATTTGATGTTGGTGTCTCATTGTCTCACTGACTTCACTTAGGATGATAATTTCTGGGTCCATCCATGTTGCTGCAAATGCTGTTATTTCTTCCCTTTTAATGGCTGAGTAATATTCCATTGTGTATATGTACCACATCTTCTTTAACCACTCCTCTGCTGATGGACATTTAAGTTGTTTCCATGTCTTGGTTAGTGTATAGAGTACTACAATGAATAGTGGAGTACACGTGTCTTTTCAAGTCATGGTTTTCTCTGGATAGATGCCCAGGAGTGGGATTGCTGGATCAGATGGTACTTCTATTTTTATTTTTCTGAGGAATCTCCATACTGTTTTCCACAGCGATTGCACCAATTTACATTCCCACCAACAGTGTAATAGGGTTCCTTTTTATCCACACCCTCTCCAGCACTTATTATTTGTAGACTTTTTGATGATGGCCATTCTGGGCGGTGTAAAGTGGTACCTCATAGTGGTTTTGATTTGTATTTCTCTAATAATGAGTGATGTTGAACATCTTTTCATGTGTTTTTTGGCCATCTGTATATCTTCTTTGGAGAATTGTCTGTTTAGATCTTCTGCCCATTTTTGGATGGGGTTGTTTGTTTTTTTGGTGTTGAGCTGTAGGAGGTGTTTATAAATTTTGGAGATTAATCCCTTGTCAGTCGCTTCATTTGCAAATATTTTCTCCCATTCTGTGGGTTGTCTTTTCATTCTGTTTAGGGTTTACTTTGCTGTGGTCACAGCTTCTCTTAATTAGCCCTAGTTACAGCTGTCTTACCTGCCACACTCTCATCTTTCCCTAAATGTTTCTGAGTTTTCATGGACTCAGTTTTGTCTCTCAGGTGTCCCTCTATATGCTGAGAAAGAACCTCCCTTGAGAGTTCCTGTAGTGGCTCAGTGGTTAACGAATCCGACTAAGAACCATGAGGTTGTGAATTTGATCCCTGGCATCACTTAGTGGGTTAAGGATCTGGCGTTGCCATGAGCTGCGATGTAGGTTGCAGACGTGTCTCAGATCCCGTGTGGCTGTGGCGAAGGCCAGCAGCTACAGCTCCTGTTAGACCCCTAGCCTGGGAACCTCCATATACGGCAGGTGCGGCCTTAAAAATCCAAAAAAAAAAAAAAAAAAAAAGAACCTCCCAATTCCCAACCAAGAAGAGAACTTTAGAGTTCTCTTTATCTCTTCAGCATCATTTTGTGTTTTTTTTTTTTTTTTAAAAGTGACACCTTATTTTCATTCTCTCTAGATTAGCCCTAGCGTTCTTTCTCTAGTGGACACCTAGACAGATTCCCTGCCAAGAAAAGAACCCCATATAGACACCATCCAACGTCCCTGGAGCAGATGGCTCCATCCTCCCACAGTATAATCATTTAGTGGCTAGGGAGGGTCATACTTACTTAGAGAGACCACTATCCCACAGTTTTCCTGCATGACGTATTCTCCATAAAAGTCTGTTTGAGAAGGGTCCAGGCTCCGCCATTCCTCCTGAGAGAAGCACAGTGACACATCCTTAATGGTTACCAGGCCCTGAAACAAAATGTAGCATCATCTGTCAGCAGCTATTTCTCAAGGAAAATGATATCACAGTATAAAAGGCTGAGGTCGTAGTTGAGGAGAGAGGGCAAGAGAGGATCTAGAAAAAGAACTGCCCAAGGGTCCTTGGGCAGGGCACACAGTTTTGCAGAAGAGGAAATGAGGAAAGGGGTAAAGGTTAAAGGTTATGGTCAGTGAGTGAGCCAGGATGATGTCTGTGGAGGAGTTTCCCAAGCTGGGACCATGAGAGGCTGGAGACACCACAAACTCCTTAGTCCCTCTGTTAAGTTACAATTGTCTGCCCAGTCTTTTCTCATCTGACTTAAATATTTCATTGCAGAAATTTTGTAGTAGCTCCTCTTTCCTCCACCTGACCTTTTCTTTCATAGCACAAAAGAATATCGAAAAAAATACTTTCTTGCCCCCTTCCCCTATTATGTTATATCCTTATCTTTTAAGGCAGCATAGTGTGGTTGTTAGGAGCCCAGATTCTGAAGCCAAATGACTCCTAGCTCTGCCACTTATTCGCTGTTTGACCTTATACAAGTTTATCTTGATCTCTTCCTGTCTAATTTTCTCATCTCTAAAATGGGGGCAATTGAGTTGTTTCAGGATTAAATGAGTTAATATACCTAAAGCACTCAGAGAATAGCAAGCATAGTAAGCACAATGGAGTATGGATACCACTGCTACTATTATTACTATCTTCCCATGGCTCTCCGCTTGCCTTCTGAATCTAAATCTGTTCTCTTTCTTGGAGGTTGCCTCACTTTATGTCTTTCTGTCTCTTCTCTTCTGTAAACACTCCATAATCCACCCAATCTTCTTTATGTTCTTCCAAGCTTCCTTCAGGTTCTCTATTCGTAATCCTTGCAGATTTATTTCTTAAAAGACATTAATGAATTGTTCTTAAAATGCCCCTGTGGATAGATAGCACAGCCATCCATTTAAAAAACAAAAAACAACCTAACTTCTAGGAACTCCCTTCTTCTCATCATGCCTTTATTTTTTTTTTTAAAGGGTTTTATGAACCCCTTGGAAAGGGATAGAATCTGTTCATTTGTAAGATGAACATTCCTTTAGTGGTCATGTGAAATGACAAATCTATGGAAGTCTACAGAAAGGCAGAAGTAATGAGACTCTGAGGGAAGCAAAGTAAAGAACAGAGCCCACCTGTGATCCAGCTGCAAGAAGTGCAGCTGCCATCTCCCAATCTCCAGTGCTCCCTTCCTGAGGAATGGCAGGAACCCAGGGAGCCGACTGAGCTGGTGAGAAGAGAGAGGAACCATTAGAAATGGAACCACCCTTTCCCAATTAGAGCCTGTGCCCTATTTTAGAGGGGCTAAAGGGTCACATTTTCCCCTTATATCTATGCCCACTGGTAAGACTCAAATGCATAAATGTAGTAGAAGAGACCTTCCCTCAAAATGTCCTGAAAGGGCACTGAGTGGTTTTTAGCAGGGCATTTATGTTATCCATCTCTACTGTGGTTTGAATTTACATTATTTGAATGTAATTTTCATCTTGTAAAGTGCACTTTACAAGGGTATTTTCTAACAGTAGTCAGTGTTTCTGTCACTTCCTTTGTCTCCCATATTCACTACCACTAACCATGTGGTATGTAGAGGGAGTGATTATGCAAGAAATGTGAGGCCAGTTATGTGATTTGTAGAATCCAAGTATTCCTTATATTTCTGTGACCAGGGTCCAGGAGTTCCTTATATTTCTGTGGCCTAGTCTTGGTATCGACTATCTTTTTCAGTTCACGGCAATGTGGGGATTTTTAACTTGGCTTTTTCAATACTGTGCTTCCTCCACACACACCCACTCTGGGCTCTCACCCTTCTCCTGAAGGGACTGAGGCTCCTCTTCAAGGTCACAGCACAGGTGTTCCAATGGCCCTGGTGCTGTTCTCCATGGCCCCTCTTCCTGGCTTCCCCTTTCCACCTGGGGCTCTGCTCCATCCAGCTGGACATTTACTGACTCCCATCCTGTCCCCAGGGCTGCTGTCTGTTCTGAAAGCATTTTTGCTGCAAACCCAAATTGTGACCTGCAACAAATTTATATAAGTTATGTCTATGAACATGGAAAGGGGTGATATTCCTAAGGGAGTTATGAAGAACAGGCCAGGGATAAAAGATGAAACTGGATAAGAGGAGCTTAATCTAAGATGAGCTTTAAAAGCTTGATGTGTTCCAATCAGCTGAACCCGAGCCAAAAATAAGCAGGTGCTAATAGCAAAGTCACTAATGGTTATTTTGGGGACCTCATGGTACAAAAAAAATCCTGAAGACTGGAAGAACTTCATTTAAAAAAAGAACAATCCTAAAAATTCAAAGATGTCAGTTAATTTCAACAACTGAAAATACAGTAGAGTAAGCAATCTGGAAATATGTAGGAAGGAATGCACACAGGCTGCATTCAACAAAATTGGATGTTTATACATAAGATTTTCTATCACAAATCCCATTCTCATCAATTAGTTTAGAATGAAATGATTACTACAAGTAGAAATTCTAGCCAAAGGGTAGATTTTTTTTTATAAGGCTGAACTAAATGGTGCCTGTCTTAGGACAGGGCTCAGTAAAGAGAGACAGAACTTGTCATTCTGTCGTAGAAAATGAGAACTAGTAGTAAATATGGTAGAAAGATCAATAACTTGGAAAACAGTTATAAGACTCTAAAGCAACCCTAACAGGTAAGAAATGCTGTTGGTCAGTGAGGAGCTGATGTCTAACTGGAAAAAGAACAGAAAGGGTTTACCCTGGGTAGAAAAAGAGGAAGCAGTTGCTGTTAACATGACCCTGGGGTAAATTATCAGCCTGTGATTTAAGACACAGGAAAGAGCCTGACACAGGCTTGAACCAGATCTCATTAGAAAAATGTATTCAATTTTAAAGGATATGGCGAAGACAGAGTGTGTTTCATCAGAAGAAACAAAAGTGAAGAAAGGGATGGGAAATATGATCATTGGGGAAAAGTTCAAAACAGTAGACAGTTTTCTCTTGCCTGTGGAAGAAAGCTGATGAATGATGCTATCAATGAATAAAAAGAGAGATGTTTTCTACTCTGTATAGATCTTGGTTATAAGAGAAGAGAGTTAGGTTAGATAAGAAATTCTAATAATCCTGCAGTGCACAGGACCTGCTTGAGGGCTCTTCTTTTCTTGGGACATCTTAGGAGCAGGATGGATCTCACTTTTGTTATGATAGAGGTCTCCCTGCCTTTCAGCAGAGAAATCATCTGTAGGACTGTGCAGAGTCCCTTTTTGCTTGGCAACATCATATTTTTGTGATTCCTATTCAATACCCAAGTGTTTAGAGCCACTTATGGCTCCCCCAAACAGGTCAGAACTTGGTAACCATGCTGGCTCACTCACATCCATCTAATAACCTTTGCAAGAACCCAGGAGCTCAGGATAGGCAATGACAGATGCCAAGTTGTTTATTTTCTCACCCATTTGTCTTTGACAAAAGTGGGTAGGTGGGAAACTTAAGCTCAGTGCATAGGAAGAGAACAAATTCCCTTTTATCTCAGAAAGTCCAAAGACATTGTAGGGTCTCATGGGAGCATCCTGGACTGATTCCCAGCTTAAGAAGTTTCCTTTTCAGAGACGTCTCATGAGAAAGGAAAATTCCCAAAAAAGCAATAAAGGGCAAGTTCCATTTTAGCTCTTTCCTCTTAATGCCAGCCCCTGTATTCACTTTTAACATGCAAAGCATGGTTTCCCCCTCTAATCCAGAAGTCTTCCTTATTCTCTAGCTCCCTTGGAAAGTCCTCGCTCAGGTTTTTACCTCTTCTAAATATCTGGACACCTGTCTCAAACCCATTTTTCCACCTCCCTAGCAGCAGAATCCCTTGACGGGAAGGAGGCCTCTTTTGCAGGCCAGATGTGAGCCTCTCTAGACCACTGACAGAAAACCTGTGGAAGTGCTAGCAGAAATCTCAGCAAAGGAGGGGGCAGGTACTGGTACTCAGACTGCTTGTGCTAAGATGTTCCCTCTCTCAGAGCCAGCTCCTGGGCAGTTAAGGTGTCAGCCTTAACCTGGTTTCTCCTGGTTCCAGAATGATCCCACGCCTACTAGAGACAGAGTTCCAGGGCTTTCATTTCCCCCTTTCCTCACATTTCTGGAGGGCATGGCACACGCAGAAGTTGATTTCTGCAGCGAGTGCTGTTGGACAGAGAAAGGGCCATGCTATTGAAATGAGTAGCCCAAGGGCACGGGGTCGGTTGCGCTGTCAGAGAAGCTTGGCCCCTGCCTCGGATGGGGCGTGGGTGGGACAGGCGCCCGCTCTGGAGTAAGGTTGCTTCTTTCCTCCTTGTCACAGAGCCCCTGGAGAGGGTCAGATTTCAGAGAAGCCGAGAGAGGCAGGGCTGGAGCAGGGGAAGCGAGGTCAGAAAACAGGTTTCCTTGAACTGGGGCAGGAGCAAGTGAATAAAAAGGAGCCAAGGGGTAACCTGCGCTGGGTGACAGCAGCGGGAACCCGCAGGGCCTGACAGTGATGATGGGGACCGGGAGACAGGCAAGGGGTGGGCACGGAATGTCAGTGGGGCCGACCCCGGGGAAAGGCAGCAACCGAGAGGCCGCGCTGACCCTCCTCCCCGCCCCCACGGGTGACCGGCCCCACTCGCCGCCGGGGAAGCCAGGCGTCCCTCCCTCCAGCTCTTTTGAGCCGGGCCCCACTCACCCCGTCCGCTTGGCCTGCGGCCCGGTGCCTCCCTCCCCGCTGCCGCCTGCCCCTCCCCTCCACCCTTTGCTTAGTCGTCGTGGGAGCTGGCGGCAGCTGAGGCAGCGACAGGCAGAGACGGCGGCCCGGCGGGTGCGGGCTGGGCGGGCACAGGAAATCCCCGCCCGCTTCCGGGGCTCGGCGGCCGCGGCGGCACGAGGGGGGGTGGGCCACAGCGCCGCTGCCCCCGCCGCCCCGCCGCGCACCTCGGCACCCACCGCCGGGTGGACGCGACACCGCGGGCTCCGGTGCCTGGGTCGGCCTGCCCGGGCCGCTTGCCCCGCCCTCTCCCTGACTGACCATTTTTCAGCCCTGGCCACTCGGCCTCCCACGGGGTCTTTTGCGCTGGGGTTCATTAATTACTACGACATGTAATAACCGCTGCTTACATGCCAGCAGTGCTGTGCGAGCGAGTTCTGTGGTCCGGTCTGGAATTCCTCAAGGAGGTCACCTTCTAGGCTTCAAGATAGTGAGGGGGTGATGATAAGGGGGCTGGAGAGAGCTTTGAGGAGGAGTCACTAATTCTGAAGGACGGGTAGTCAAGGCTGACTTCACTAAGACCTGTGTCTGAAGTAGGCCTTGTGGCTGCATCGTCCGATTTGAGGGAACCACCGGCCACTGTCTAAATACAGGTGCGTTGTAACACACACCAAATTGATAGGGCAATGGACAGAGCTACCTTGAAACATTAATAGATGGATTTGATTGGACAAGATGAGAAAGGGCCTACAAAATGGAGTAAACACGTTAAATTAGAATCTGTTAAAAAACCATTCTTGAAAAGACAAAATAATAGTCACTGAGACCGGACCAATTGTTGCTAAGGATTTCGGGATAGGGGATGGTATGGCTAAAATGCAATGAGGGAGTTTGCCTGGGGAAGGGGAAGTTATGAAACTCTGCGTAACTGTACTGCTGATTACATGACTGTGTTAAAATTCATAAAACCGGGAGTTTCTGTTGTGGCACAGCAGAAATAAATCTGACCTAGTATTCATGAGGTTGTGGCTTTGATCCCTGGCTTTGCTCAGTGGGTCCAGGATCCCGCGTTGTCCCTGAGCTATGGTGTTGGTCGCAGATGCATCTAGGATTCCTGAATTACTGTGGTGTAGGCTGGAAGCTACAGCTCCGATTGGACCCATAGCCTGGAAAGTTCCATACACCGTGGGTTTGGCCTGAAAAAAAAAAAAAATTCGTAAAACTATACACCAAAAAGTGAGTTTTATTTTGTGATAATGATTTTGTTTATAATATGCAAATCCCATTCATTACTCTGTCATCACAACAATTCTGTTAAATTTTCTTTTATAGAGTTAAAAAATAAGTGACCCACTTAAGGTCATAGGTGACAAACATTCCTTTAACATATATTTACTTTTTGCCGTGTGCCAGGCACTGTAACTAAATCCTGGAAGTCAAAGATCCCAGATGAATTGTCAATTCAAGAACTCAAGTCTGTGGAAACACATGCCAATAAATATTTGCAATAAAATGTTAACAGATGCTAAAATGGAGGGATGTACTTCGCATTAGGAGCAAAGAAGTGAACATGTAGGTATGGGAGGTCAGAGAAGGTCTGACAGAAGTCTTGAGGGAGAGAAGGGTGGGGAGGGCTCCATTAGTGAGAAGAGGAGAATGTACTAGACATGCAGTTGGGAAAGGATATAGACCATATTCTAGAACAGATTATAGGGTATATGGGGGAAATAGTAGAGCCAGAATTTGTATCTCAGGTTCTGGAACTAAGTCCAGAGTTTCTTTTCATTTATATTATCACAGGTGAGATATACAAGGTGTGTTAATCTAGGTAGGTTAACAATACCAGTATTTCAGTGGTTTAACATAATAAAAAGTTGTTTCATGTAAGTCACAGTATTTGTAGCAGGCTAGTTGGGACCAGTGGGTGGGATGTCTGCTCCTTGCAATCATGGAAAGACCATGATTTCTTCTATCTTGTGGCTCTGCTATCCCCTGTTGTCTTAGAAGCATCCAAACTGTGGGCCTCAAATAAGGGAGGAAAGCTGTAGTTGACTTGTTGGGGAGATATCAGGGGCCAGCCCTGAAGTGGTATACATTATTTTCATCCTATTTCCTTAGCCAGAATTCTGATGCAAGGTCACATGGCTCCAACTGCTGGGGTGGCTGGAAAGTAAAATATGTGTGCCTCTATAGAAAAGGAAATGGGATTTGATGAACAACTAGCATTGCCTCTGTCACACATATAATTAAATGACCAAGAACCTGAACCTGACTTTACTCAAAAGAGATATTTGGGGAGAACTGCCAGATTATATCAAAAAAGAGAAAAAAGACAAAATTCTCATCTTTGGCCTAAGGGCACAATTTTAATAAACATCTATTTTATGCCAAAACCTTGTTTTTTAACATTACAGAGAAAAAATGTAAAATACCTTATATTTAGCTTATTAATTTAGCTTGTTAGCTTTAATGTACTGTTTTTTTAACTATCAATTAAACTCTGAGGCATAGATATGATCTCAGTATGAGTTTAGGAGCATTTGGCATAGTGAGCCAAAAGGCAAAATTAGGAATTGGGCCTTGGCCTTAGATTTATAACCTGGTATACCTGTCACCAGAGTGGTACTTTACCTTTCACAGTAATATATGAACAAGTCCAAACTCCTGTGTAAGGTGGAGTAATTAAATATGCAGTGAGTAGCAGGCAGATGATTCTATCATTTTAAGACTTTCTGCTAGAAAAGTTTCAACATCAACTTTGAAGGCAAAATGGACATCCTGTGGGATGAACATACAGATGTGGACTTGCCTATCTAGAGTAGAGAAGAAATGTGGAAATTGATAGAAAGATTAGAATGGTCAAGGATTTTTAATTTGCCATGTAAAGTAATAGTCAGTATATTTAGTGCTATAGAAAGTGATATACCTGATTAGTCTAATTATATCATTCTAAGGAAACTTGGTCATCCAGGGCTGTCCTGTTGATAGAGGTAAGAACAATAGGATGGGATGAATTGGGCCTAAAGCCAGATTCTTGTGTACAGACTACAGAGTTCCTCAGGACACAGCAGTGTTCTTTCTGGAACTCAGGGAGAGGTTCCCCAGACACTGAAGGTTCCAAGTTCTATGTAGGACTTCAGAAGACCTTAGGAGACTCAGTCTCTTGCCTATCAACCTTGGCTCCTTTATTTCTGAACTCTTTTTCGGCCGTGGTTTGAATAAGAAAGTATAATGCAGGTGTTCACCAGTTTAGGATTGTGTTATAAAACTTTGTTCGTTGATGATAGTGAATTATCAGCTTATAAAAAACTATTTAGTCATAAAAAGCTATACCTTCAATTTCTAGCTAGAATCTTATCACCATTTATGACATTGCTTTTCTTTTTCTTTTCAAAAACATTTTGTTAAAGTGTACTTGATTTACAGCAAAGTGACCCAGTCACCCATACACACCCATTTTTTTTTTTTTCAATTTCCATCAGGTTCTTACCCAAGAAACTGGATACAGTTCCTGTGCTATATATCAGGACCCCATCACCAATCTGTCTAAATGTAATAGTCTGCATATACCAACCCCAGACTCTTCTTCAGTCCCCCTCTCTACGCCCTCTTCCCTGGCAAACACAAGTCTGCCCTCCATGTCCATTACCTGCTTCTGTTTTGTAGATAGGTCATTTGTGCCATATATTAGACTCACATATAAGTGATATATGGGTTTGTCTTTCTTTTTCTCTCCTACTTCACTTAGTATAACAGTTTGTAGTTCCATCCATGTTGCTACAAATGGCATTATTTTGTCCTTTTTAATGGCTGAATAGTATTCAATTATATATATGTACCACATCTTCTTAATCCATTCATCTGTCAATGGACATTTAGGTTGTTTCCATGCCTTGGCTCTTGTGAATAGTGCTGCGATGAACATATGGGTGCATGTTATCTTTTTCAATAAAAGTTTTGTCTGTATGTGTGCCCAGAAGTGGGACTGCTGGATCATATGGTAGTTCCATATTTTGTTTTCTGAGGTACTTCCATACTGTTTTCCATAGTGATTTTACCAACGTACACTTCCACCAACAGTGAAGTAGGGTTCCCTTTTCTCTATATCCTCTGCAGCATTTGGTGTCTGTTGACTTTTGTTAATGATGGATACTATCTGGTGTGAGGTGATACCTCATTGTAGTTTTGATTTGTATTTCTCTAATAATTAGTAATGTTGAACATTTTTTCATGTGCCTACTGGCCATCTATATGTCTTCTTTGGAGAAATGTCTGTTTACCTCTTTTGCCCATTTTTCTATTGGGTTGTTTAGGCTTTTTTGGTTGAGTTGTATGGGTTGTTTGTATATTTTAGAGATTAGACCTTTGTCTGTTGAATTATTTGTAAAGACTTTCTTGCATTCTGTGGGTTGTCTTTTCCTTTTATTAATGGTTTACTGTGCAGAAGCTTTTGAGTTTAATTAGGTCCCCATTGGTTTATTTTTGTCTTTATTGTCATTATTCTAGGAGGTGGGTCAAATAAGATGTTATGGCAATTTATATCAAAGTGTGGTCTGCTTATGTTTTCCTCTAGGAGTTTTATAGTATCTGGCCTTACATTTAGGTATTTAATCCATTTTGAGTTTATTTTTGTGGATGATGTTAGAAAATGTTCTAATTTCATTCCCTTTCATGTGACTATTCAACTTTCCCAGCACAATTTATTGAAGAGACTATCCTACCTCCAATGTATATTCTTGCCTCATTTATATAGATTAATTGACTATAGGAATTTGGGTTTATTTATGGGCTTTCTATCCTGTTCCACTGATCTGTATTTCTGTTTTTGTGCCAGTACCATACTGTCTTGATGATTGTAACTTTGCAATAAAGTCTGATGCCAGGAAGCCTGATTCCTCCAGTTCCCTCTTTTCTCTTCAATATTGCTTTGGCTGTTTGAGGTCTTTTGTGTTTCCATACAAATTTTAAAATATTTTGTTCTAGCTCAGTAAAGAATATCATTGGTAATTTGATAGGGATTGCATTGAAACTGTAGATCACCCAAGGTAGTACTGACATTTTGACTATGTTGATTCTGCCAATCCAAGAGCATGGTATAGCTTTCCATCTATTTGTGTCATCTTTGATTTCTTTCATCAGTGTCTTACAGTTTTCAGAGTACAGGTCTTTTGTCTCTTTAGGTAGGTTTATTCCTAGGTATTTCATTCTTTTTGATGTGATGGTAAATGGTGTGGGTTCCCTAGTTTCTCTTTCTGATCTTTCATTGTTAGTATATAGAAATGCAATTGATTTCTGTGTAGATTTTGATTCCTGCAACTTTACCAAATTCATTGATTAGCCCTAACAGTTTTCTGGTAGTGTCTTTAGAATTTTTCTAGGTATGGTATCATATCATCTGCAAACAGTGATAGTTTTACTTCTTCATTTTTAATTTGTATTCCTTTTATTTCTTTTTCTTTTCTGATTGCCATGGCTAGGACTTCCAAAACTATGTTGAAAAACAGTGGTGAAAGTGGACATCCTTGTCTTGTTCCTGATCTTAGTGGAAATGCTTTCAGATTTTTCACCACTGAGAGTGATGTTAGCTGTGGGTTTGTCATAAATGACTTTTATTATATTGAATTAGTTTCTCTCTACGCCTACTCTGGAGAGTTTTTATCAGAAATGGGTGTTGGATTTCGTCAAAAGTTTTTTGCCTCTGTTGAGATGATCGTATGATTTTTATTTTTCAGTTTGTTGATTTGCAGCTATTGAAGAATCCTTGCATCCCAGGGATAAATCCTACTTGATCATGGTGTATGATCTTTTTAATAAAAATTTGTTTGCAGTTTTCTAATATTTTGTTCAGGATTTTTGCCTCTATGTTAATCAGTGATACTGGCCTGTAATTTTCTTTTTCTGTGGTTTTTGTGTCTGGTTTTGGTATCAGGGTGATGGTGGCTTCATAGAATGGGCTTGGGAGTGCTCCTTCTGCAATTTTTTGGGAGAGTTTCAGCAGAAGAGGTGTTAACTCTTCTCTGAATGTTTGATAGAATTAAGCTATGAAACCATCAGGTCCTGGACTTTTGTTTTTTAGACGTTTTTAAATCACATTTTCAATTTCAGTGCTTGTGATTAGTCTACTCATATTTTGTATTTCTTCTTGGTTTAATCTTGGTAGGTTGTACCTTTGTAAGAGTCTGTCCATTTCTTCTAGGTTGTCCATTTTATTGGGATACAGTTGCTCATAGTAGTCTCTCATGATCCTTTGTATTTCTGTGGTGTCTCTTATAACTTCTTTTTTATTTCTAATTTTATTGATTTGAACCTTCTCCCTTTTTTTTCTTGGTGAGTCTTGCTAGAGGTTTATCAACTTTGTAGATCTTTTCAAAGAACCAACTGTTGGTTTCATTGATCTCTATTATTTTCTTTGTCTCTATGTTATTAGTTTCTGCTCTGGTCTTTATGATTTCTTTCCTTCTACTAATTTTGGGCTTTGTCTGTTCTTCCTTCACTAGATGTTTAAGGTGTAAGTTTAAGTTTTTTGAGTTTTATCTTCTTTCCTGAGATAAGGTTCTATTACTGTAAACTTCCTTCTCGGAACTGCTTTTGCTGTTTTCCATAGGTTTTGGATAGTTGTATCTTTACTGTCATTTGTCTCTAAGTATCTTTTAACTTCCCCTTTGATTTCTTCAATGATCTGTTGGTTGTTTAGTAGCGTATTGTTTAGCTTTCAGGATTTTGTGGGTTTTTTTTGCTGTATTTTTTCTTGTAGTGGGTTTCTAGTCTCAGCATTGTAGTTAGAGAAAATACTTGAGATAATTTCAATTTATTTATTTTTTTTAATTTACCAAGGCTTGATCTCTGGCCCAGGATGTGAACTATCCTGGAGAATGTTCTGTGTACACCCGAGAAGAAAGTATATTCTGCTGTTTTGGGGTGAAAAGTTCTTTAGATATCAGTTAAGTCTGTTTGGTCTAGTGTATCATTTCAGTCCTGTGTTTTTTTGTGGATTTTTTTGCTGGATGATCTGTCCATTGCTATAAGTGGGGTGTTAAAGTACCCCACTATTACTGTGTTACTGTCAGTTTACCCTTTTATGGGTGTTAGTGGTTGTCTTATATATTGTGCTGCTCCTATGTTGGGTACAAGCATATTTAAAATTGTTATTTCTTCTTCTTATTTTGATCCTTTGATCATTATGTAATGTCCTTCTTTGTCTCTCATAACCTTCATTATTTTAAAATCTATTTTGTCTGATATGAGTATTGCTACTCCTGCTTTTCTATAATTTCCATTTGCATATAATATTTTCTTCTATTCCCTCACTTTAAGTCTGATTGTGTCCTTAGATCTGGAGTGGGTCTCTTGTAAGTAGCATATATATGGGTCTTGTTTTTGTATCCATTCTGCCAGTGTCTTTTAGTTGAAGCATTTAATCCATTTATATTTAATATAATTATGGATAAATATGTACTCATTTTCATTTTCCTTTTTTTGGATTGCTATTTTGGGCCCTTTTTCTTCCCTTCCTCTTTTTGCTATCTTCTCTTGTGATTTGCTGACCATCTTAATGTGTTTGGCTTGCTTTTTCTTTTTTATGTGTGACCATTATAGTTATTTGATTTGTGGTTCCCCTTATATTTTGATGTATTCATCTATATGTGTTTAGAATTGTTTCTGGTTTATGGTCTCTTAATTTCAAATGCGTTCTCAATGTTCTGCATTTGTTCTGTTCTCATGCTTGCTAGTTTTGATATCATATTTGTCAATGGGTGATTTCCTACTTTTATATTGTCTTTGCTTTTACTGGTGAGCTTTTTCATTTGTAATATTCTTATTTCTAATTGTGACTTTTGATTTTCTTCTTAGAGAAGTTCATTTAGTAGTTGAGGTAGATCCTGTAGCTTGCAATGTCAGCTCCTGCAACCCCTCCCTTTTCCAGAAAGGCACTAGCTACTAGGCACTCTGTAGCTGTAGGGGCAGGCTCTGCTGTTCTACCATCTCTCCCTTTGCTTGGCCACTCTAAGGATCTCTCTCCATAGCCCCAAGGACTGGGGGCTTCTCCCTAACTTTGCTCAAAGAATCTTTCTGTAGCTGCAAGATGTGTACTTTTGGCAGTCCTTCCCTGCCTTGCTGCTGGTAGGAGCGCCCTCTGTAGCTGCTATAGATTGGAAAGCTCCACACCAATGGACCTCCCATGGCTCACTTAGTATGGAATGAGTGCCACTGATGTGGGCCCTCGCAGGGCCACTGGTAGGGACGGGCCCTGAAGCTTGTGCTTTTCTCCATCTGAGTAGCCCACAGCTTTGGCAGGGAGTGTGCATTGGCAGCTCTCCTGGCCTTTTTTGGCACAGGTTGTGTGCTGCTAGTGTGAGCCCCTGCAAGGCCACTGGGTGGAGCTGTAGAACTTGTGCTTTCCCGGGTTGGACAGTTTACAATTCCTGCAGGGCACAGGCACTGGTGGCTTTGTCCTGGTTCTTATGGTGTTGGCACTGCTAGTTCGGGCCCCGCAAAGCCACTGGGCAGAGCTGTGGCACCTGTGTTTTCCCTGGTCAGCAGTTCATGGCGCTTTCAGGGAATGGGCACCACCAGCGACTCTGCTGCTACAGGCTGGGCACCGCTAGAGTGGGGGCCATTGGAGGAGCTGGGAGCTTGTGTGATTACTCCAGGCAGTTACTCTGCTTGCTCCAAGAACTTTGTAGCCCTAAGGGCAGGGCTGCTTCCCAGCTGTTGCTAGGCAGCTGCTTCTGCTACATGGCTTCCTAAGCTGAAGCAGACAGTGCACTTGAGCTTGAGAGAGTGTCTCAGGGAACCAGGCTGTAATGGTGGATCCTGCCTCTTCCTTTCAGCACCCCTAAGCAATGGCACCTAGCCTCTAAGCCCATCTGGGTTGCCTTCGCTTAGGTGCCCTCCATTCTGTTTGCCCTATACTCTTGTCCCTCTAGGCAGTTTCTGTGCAGCTAACCCTGGCTTTTTCCCCATGTAGCCAGCCCTATCTCTCTCTTTGAGTCTGATCTTTAAGGCCAGAGTTTTAGTTCCCGACACCTGCTGGCACCTTCATTCGGTTGCCCATTACACTAACCATTTGTGGAGGATTGCTTCCATTTTAACTGCTTCACGCCAATTTTTTAGAGTTCCTCTTCCACCTTGCCTGATCTCCTCACTCATAGAGGAACTTCCCAGCATGCAGAAGCTTTTCCTCTTTCTAGCTCCCTCCTAAGGGAGCAGGTCCCATCTTGCTTCCTTTTGCTTTCTTTTCTTCTTTCTTTTGTCCTATCTGGTTTTGTGAAGTTTTTCTTGCTTTATCATAATCCTGAGGTCTTTTGTGTTTTTAGCAAATTTTCTATGTAAACAGTTCCACATGTAGATGTATTTTCAGTGTATTTGTGGGAGTAGGTGAGTCTCACATCCCACTACTCCACCATCTTACCAGATCTCTTGACATTGCTTTTCTTCCTTTCAAGTTTTGATGCTTTCTGTCAGAGATGAATTTTCCACCAACAGGGCAGTGGAGTTGTTTGCATCCTCTATGTCCATGACTATAAAGGAAAGAGGAAGGTTGAGGAAGGTGTCAGGTTAAGACTCCTGTGGAGAGAAAGGGTAAGAGCTCTTGTCAGTAGATAACAATTATAACTAATATTTGTAGGGCACTTTACAGTTTACAAAGTGCTTTTGTGTGTATGTGATCTTCACAAATCTGGGAGATAAATTATCTTTATCCCTAGTTTACATTTAAGGAAATAGTGGTCCAGATATTTAAAAGTGTAGAACCTTACTTTTTACATTTATAATCCTGGGCAGCTTTACATATTATTTATTTTTTCCTAATGAATAAAATGAATATCATTATACCTACTTTGTAAGGTTGTTGTGAAGAATAAATGAGATGAAAAACAAAAGAACAAGTGAGATGATGTAAATTGCCACCTAAAAGTTGTTGCTTGCCATCTGCCTCTACAAGGATTATGTCGCCAGCCACTGCAGTCATTGACCTTCAACACATCCTGAAAGGAATTTGGGGCAGAGATCAGGAATGAGGTCCTCCATGCTTTGGGGAAAACTGGCAGAACAGGCCTTCAGATAGTTAGATGGTTTCAGGAGAAAAATTTTATGAGTCCAATTTGTATCTTATCTAGGAAAGCACTAAGATCATTAATGGAGACATCTGCTACCTATGACTAGCAGCAACCTTCTGCCAAAATGTGTGCTTTATTGAACAAATCCCCTTTCACCAAAATCACATATATACTGACCTCCCCCTGCCCCATCACTCTGGAGCGGTTCCTCAGAACTATCTGAGAGGCTATCTCCCAGGCTGTAGTCCTCATTTTTCCTGCAGTAAATCTTAACTCACAACTCTCACATTGTACATTTTTTCAATTGACAAAATAAGCAATTTAGTACATAGTAAGAATTCAATAAATAATTAGTTCTAGGAGCTGAAGCTGGATAATGGGTGAAAAGAGGACTTTAGTAGGGTGATGGATAGAACAAAGATGGTATTAAAGATCAGTTTTATTCCTGAATCTCCGTGAGGTAGACAAATTGTTTGGAATAGAGTGAGCTAAAGGTGTGGGTGGAGGAGTGGGCTGCTTTAACTGGAGAATTAGAGTGGAGGTTGCAGTTGTTGGCAATAACTAGATATAGGATATGACTGTGAGAGTGAGTGGCTGAGGTGGTAGACAAGATCATTTAAGGTAAGAGAGTGGCTGAGGTGGCGGACAAGGTCATTTAAGGTAAGAGAAAGTCAAGAAGCTGAGAGACTGGGTATTAGCAGGGATAGTAATAGAAATATTTGACTTCCCGTGCTAGTGTGGGCATTGATCTATTGAAATGAATGTAGCCTGTTGTGCTGTGCAGGATCCTGGACACCCTCGTGGCTATGAAAATATTTCAGTATTTTAATGATCATACTTGTGCAGTCTAACCCAGGGCATAAGATGGATCCTTCACATGGATGTTGGAGCACCAGGAAGGATGATGGGGTTATGGAGAGTGGGAAAGCAAGTCAGTTGAGGGAGTCTTTAATGAAAGAAGGAGAATGACTACAAATATACTAGGTGATAATAACAAGGAAGGGGAGTGTGTGGAATGGATTGATGGCATGTGTTTCAGGGAGCAGGGCATTATCTAGGGAGGAAGGAGGAAGTTGATACTTGAGGCAGCAATGAGGAGCAAAGAATATCTATTCCATTTCTAACCCTAGAGAGCATAAAACGATGGCTTTCAGATTTCATATACTGTATATGAGAAATGTATTTGAAAGAAATATATATATATATGTTTGAAAGTTGTGATATATTAAAAAAATTTCATGGAACGTATTTGAATATATATATATATATATAGATATAGATATAGATATAGATATAGATATAGATATTTGAAAGCCATCATGTATGAAAAAAACTTTCATGGAACAATACTCATCCTAACCACATGTAGCATATACTGATGTTTCCTATTCCGTTACTTTATTTTAAAAGTTTTCTATTCACTTTTTTTTGTCTTTTTGCCATTTTAGGGCTGCACCTGTGGCATGTGGAGGTTCCCAGGCTAGGGGTCTAATAAGAGCTACAGCTGCTGGCCTATGCCACAGACACAGCAACGCAGGATCCAAGCCACATCTGTAACCTACACCACAGCTCACGGCAGCACTGGATCCTTAATCCACTAAGTGAGGCCAGGAATTGAACCCACAACCTCATGGTTCCTAGTCAGATTTGTTTCTGCTGCACCACGATGGGAACTCCAAAAGTTTTCTATTCACTAAATTGATTTCATAAACCACTAATGGGTTGTGCTTTACCATTTGAAAAGCATTGATACGTAGGTTGTAGGAGAAAAAATAGCCACCCCTTGAAAGGACTGCAAAGGCAACATGCTTCTTCCTCAAGGCATAGCCAGATTTCAGTAAGATAAATGAGGTGAAAGAAACATCTATCAAAGAGGCTTAACAATATAGGGGTGTCTTAGTCTATTGGGGCTGCTGAAACAAAATACCATAGACTTGGTGACTTACAAACAACAAATATTTATTTTTCACAGTTCTGGAGGCTGAGAAGTCTAAGGTTGAGGCACTGACAGATTCAGTGTCTGGTGAGAAACTGCTTTTTGGTGTCTTCTTGCTGTGTCTCCATATAATAGGAAGGGGCAATGGAGCTCTCTGAGGCCTCCTTTATAGGGGCATTAATATCAGTTTAATTTATGAAGGCTCTACCCTCATGACCACTAGGTGATTACACTTCCCTGAAGGCCCCACCTTCAAATACCATCCCACTGGGAATTAGGTTTCAATATATGAATTTTGGGAGGGCACAAACATTCAACCCATAGCAAGGGGATTTTACTGATGGCAGATACTGAATGTAAGAGGTTACAGTAGATGGAGTTAGAGGTGTTTTGGGGTTGGAGTCCCATTCAAATTAGGCAGCATAGAAGACTGTGATAGGTTAAGATTCTCTATGATGAGGGGTGATCTGGAGGCTAAGGATTCTTGTGGTTACAAGCAGAAATACAGGACATCGTGGAATTAGCACTGTCAGGGGGAGGTGGATAATCAGTTCTAGTTATATCCCCCTTCTTGGGACTGGTCTCTTAGTCAGCTTGTCAGTGGTGAGATGAGGTGTAAGGGTTTTGGGGGTGAGTAGATGAGGTGTGTGTGGTAGAATGAGGGGCTCACTAGAAGTGTGCTGAACTCATAGACCCTCTTTCAGCCCTACTGTGGACAGAGTTAAGACAAGCAGAACAGTCTTTCCAGAAGTGCCAAAGCTCTGAGGTCTTTTAAATCATGGTTATCAATAATGGTGGTGGTGTCAAGGCTTGAGTTCTGTGGCTTACCTTAATCCTATTTTCCTTGATATTGAGAGGGAGAGGAGTGGTCTTATAAGGAGGTAAGAATTTCTTGTGTAGTTTTTTTTAAGGGCTGCACCTGCAGCATATGGAAGTTCCCAGGCTAGGGGTCTAATCGGAGCTGCAGCTGCTGACCTGCATCATAACAGATACTAGTCAGGCTTGTTAATACTGAGCCACAACAGGAATTCTGTGTATTCTTTAAGTAGTAAAATTTTAATTAATAAGATGTTGGTAAATTAGATAGTGGGCACAAAGTTGTGCTAGAAATAGCACTAAACTAAGAACCAAAAAATTTGTTTTTAGTTTTGACTGTGCTTCTGGGTGACAAATCAGAGACTTAATCTCATCCATCAAGTTGGTATAATATTCTTATTTTTACTTTAAAAGCTATTGTGAGGACTAAATTAAGTAAAAACATAAGTACATGGTGTAAAACTTATAAAGCACTATTCAAAGGCCAGATGTTGGCAACTGGCATTACTTGGCAGAAATAATTTTAGTCACTGCAAATAGTGGACAGAGTACAGGCAGCTGTCAGTGACAGCTGTGTTGCAATAAGGGTAAAGGCTAGATGTTTTATAAGACTTAAAGTTTTTTTTTTTTGATAGTGGGACACAATCAAAGACAGATAGATGAAAGGCAGAACTTATAGATCCAAACCAGAGAAGCCTGTCACACAGGGTCACACAGGGGTTTGCACCCAGGGACAAGAGAGAGTAAGCTGTAACTACTTATGTGTAGCAAACAGGATGGAGTTAGCTGGGTTTCACAGGCTTCCTGGGGATTGAGTATTTTGAATAATTCTTCAGGCCTAAGAAAGAAGGTGGTGTCCCTGGGTGTAGGTGTCTGAAATTCTGTGGCAGTTGGGTATGTATGTATTGTAACCCAGGAGTGTTAAGAGCTTGATAAAGGAAGTAGTTGGGATGGAGGCTTGACAAATTGCAATTTAAGGGAAATAAAGTTTTAGTTATGACAGCAAGACTGGGTCAAGACAACACTTATGAAATATGTTATACTGGGACAGCTTCAGAGTGGTGTAATCTCAAATTGCCATTTTTTCATAGTACAGAAAGTTACTCTAAGCAGATTTCTCATTGACATAGTAAGTTTATTTTTTTAACTGAAGTACAGTTGCTTTACAATATTACATTAGTTTCAAGTGTGCAACATAATGATTCAATATTTATATATATATACCCCGTTTGAAGCTATTATAATATATTGGCTATATTCCCTATGCTGTATGATGTATACATGTTGCTTATTTATTTTAAACCTTTTAGTTTGTGCCTCTTAACCCTCTTCCCCTTTCTTGCCCCTCTCCTAACCCCTCTCCCCACTGGTAACCACTACTTTGTTCTCTGTATCTCTGAGTCTGTAACTGTTTTGTTATATTCATTTGTTTTAAGATTCCATGTATAAGTGAAAATATACAGTATTTGTCTTTCTCTGTCTGACTTATATCACTAAGCAAAATACTCTCCAGGTCCATCCATTTAGTTGAAATTCTTTAGTTTGCATTCTTTTTCTTATGGCTTGGTAACACGCCATTGTGTGTGTGTGTCTGTATCTCTCTATCTCTCTGTCTGTCTATCTATCTATCTATCTATCTAATCTATATATACCACAGCTTCTTTATCAATTCATATATTGATGGACATTTAAGTTAGGTTATCTTGGTTATTGTGAATAAGGCTGCTATGAACATTGAGGTACATATATCTTTTCAAATTAGTGTTTTTTTTTTCATTTTCTTTGAATATATAACCAGGAGTGGAATTGGATACTGATTCCACAGTGGCTGTACCAATTTACATTCATACCAGTGAAGGTGTGCTAGAGTTCACCTTTTTCCACATTTCTGCAAAGATTTATTATTTGTTGTCGTTTTAATGATAGTCATTCTGACAGATGTGAAGTGATAACTCGTGGTTTTGATTATCAGTTTCTTGATGGTTAGTGATGCTGAACGTCTTTTTATGTTCCTGTTGGCCATCTGTATGTCTTCTTTGGATAAATGTCTCTTTGGGAAATCTGCCCATTTTTAATCAGGTTGTTTTTTTTTTTTTGATATTGGGTTATGTGAGCTCTTTGTATATTTGGATATTACCCCTTACCAGATATACCATTGCAAATATTTTCTCCCAATTCAGTCAGTTATCCTTTCGATTTGTCAATGGTTTCTTTGCTGCGCAAAAGCTTCTAAGTTTAATCAGGTCCCGTCTGTTTATTTTTGCTTTTATTTTTCTTCCCTAAGGAGAGAGATTTAAAAAGAATTGCTAAGACTTGCGTCAAATAAAGTATACTACTTTTGTTTTCCTCTTACAGTTTCTGGTCTTATATTTAGGCCTTTAATGCATTATTCTAATTTTTTTTTGGTAGAGTCTTTGGGGTTTTCTATATATATCATCATGTCATCTTCACATAATTACAGTTTTATTTATTCTCTTCCATTTTGGACGCCATTTATTCCTTTTTCTTATCTGGTTGCTGTGGCTAGGAATTCCAATACTATATTAAATAGAAATGTTCAGAGTGGATATCCTTGTCTTATTCCTGATTTTAGAGGGAAACCTTTCAGCATTTCACCATTGAGTATGTTAGCTTTGGTTTTGTCATAAATCAACTTTATTATTTTGGGATACATTCCCTCTGTACCAACTTTGTTGAAGGTTTTTATCATGAATGATGTTGGATTTTGCAAATGTCTATTCTATGTCTATTGAGATATCATGTGATTTTTATCCTTTGTTTTTGTTAATGTGGTATATCACATTGATTTATTTGTGAATATTAAACTATCCTTGCATCCCTGGAATAAATCCCACTTCATCATTGTATATGATTTTTTATGTATTGTTGAATTCAACTTGCTAATGTTGAGGATTTTTACATATATATTAACCGTGGATATTGGCCTGTAATTTTTTTCTTTCTTTATAGTGTCTTTGTCTGGTTGTTTTATCAGGTTAATGGTGACCTCATGGAATGAATTTGGTAGTGTTCTGTCCTCTCCAAATTTTTGGAATAGCCTGAGAAAGATACGTATTAGCTCTTCTTTATATGTTTGGTAGCTTTCCATTCTGAAGCTCTCTGGTCCTGGACTTTTGTTTCTTGGGAATTTTTTTCATTAATGACTCAATTTCAAGACTAGTAATCAGACTGTTTAGATTAGTTGTTTCTTCTTGATTCAGATTTTGAAGTTTGCATGTTTCCAGGAATTTATCCATTTTTTTCTAGTTATGTCCAAGTTGTTGGCATGTAACTGTAGTATTCTTTTATGTTTGTATCTCTGTGATGTTGGCTGTAATTTCTCCTCTTTTATTTTTTATTTTATTTGGGTCTTTCTATTTTTTTTCTTAATGAGCCTGGCTAAAGTCTTATCGATTATGCTTATCTTTCCAAAGAACCAGCTCTTTTTTCATTGATCTTTTTCTATTTTTTTTGGTCTCTATTTATTTTATCTCTGATATTTATTATTGCCTTATTTCTGCTGACTTTGGGCTTTGCTTTTTCTTCTATAAACTAATTCCTTTAGGTGGTAGTTGAAGTTATTTGATATATTTTTTGTTTCTTGAGTAATGCCCATGTCACTATAAATTTCCTTCTTAAACCTGCTTTTGCTGCATTGCATAATTTTGGAAAGTTGACCTTTTGTTTTAATTTGTCTTAAGGTATTTTGTAATTTCCTCTTTGATTTCTTCATGGACCCATTGGTTTTGAGTAGCATGTTGTTTAGTCTTCACATATTTCACCCCCATTTTTCTTTCCCCATTTTTCTTCTTGTGACTGATTTCTAGTTTCATACAATTGTGTTTGGAAAATATTCTTGATATAAATTATGAAATATTAAATTTGTTGAGACTTGCTTTGTGGCTTAGCATGTAAGGTATCCCAGAGAAAGTCCCATGTGCACTTGAAAATAATATGTATTCTGCTGGTTTTGGATGGAATTTCCTGTAGCTATCTATTAAGTTCCACTGGTCTAATGTGTCATTTAAGGCCATTGTTTTCTCATTGATTTTCTGTCTGGATAATCTGTCCATTGATGTAAGAGGGGTGTTAAAAGTTTGCTCCTATTATTGTATTATTTTCAGTTTCTCCTTTGTATCTATTAGTATTTGCTTTATATGTTTAGGTACTCTTATATTAGGTGAGCATGTTTATGCATGTTAGACCTTCTTCTTGTATTGGCTGCTTTGTCATCATATAATGCCCTTCTTGGTCTTTTGCATTAGGTCCCATTGGTTTATTTTTGTTTTTATTTCTATTGCCTTGGGAGACTGACCTGAGAAAATATTTGGACAGTTTATGTCAGAGAACGTTTTGCTATTTTCTCTTCTAGGAATTTCATGGTTTCAAGTCTTATGTTTAAGTCGTCAGGCCATTTTAAGTTTATTCTTGTGCATGATGTGAGGGTGTGTTCTAGTTTCATTGATGTACATGCAGCTGTCCAGTTTTCCCAAAACCACTTGCTGAAAAGATTGTCTTTTTCACATTTTATATTCTTGCCTCCTTTGTTGAAGATTATTTGACTGTATGTGTCTGGGTTTATTTCTGGGCTTTCTGTTACATTGTTGCACGTGCCCGTTTTTGTACCAGTACTGCACTGTCTTGTAGCTTTGTAATATTGTCTGAAGTCTGGGAGAGTTATGACTCCTGCCTGGTTTTTGTTCCTCAGGATTGCTTTGGCAATTCTGGGTATTTTATTGTTTCATATAGATTTTTGGATTACTCTAGCTCTGTGAAAAATGTCTTGAGTAATTTGACACATGAATAAATAACAGAATCAAATTAAATCTGTAGATTGCTTTGGGTAGTGTGTCCATTTTTTAATTTAAGTTTTATTGAAATATAGTCGATATACAAGGTTGTGATAACTTCTGCAATACAACAAAGTGTTTCAGTCATACATGTACACGTATCAATTCTCTTTCAGATTCTTTTCCAACATTATCACAGAATATTGAGGAGAGTTCTCTCTGCTAGACAGCATGTCCCCATTGGCTTGTCATTCCTTTGGCTAGTCATTCCATATGCCTCAGTGTGCATGTGCCAATCCCAACCCCCAGTCCATCCCTCCCACCCCTCCACTTGTCCTCTTTGGTAACTATATTTTTCAGTCTGTGACTCTATTTCTTTTCTGCAAATAAGTCCATTTGTATTCTTTTAAAATTATTTTTTATTTTTTTGCTTTTTAAGGCTGCACCTGTGACATATGGAGGTCCCCAGGCTAGGGGTCAAATCGGAGCTACAACTGCCCGCCTACACCACAGCCACAGGAACGCAGGATCTGAGCCCGCATCTTTGACCTACACTACAGCTCATGGCAACGCCAGATCCTTAACCTACTGAGCAAGGCCAGGGATTGAACTGGCAACCTCATGGTTCCTAGTAGGATTTGTTTTTGCTGCACCATGATGGGAACTCCTGTATCCTTTTTTTAGATTCCAAATATAAATTATATCACATGATATTTGTTTTTCATTATGTAACTTCACTTAGCATGGTAGTTTCTATTTCCATCCATATTGTCGTAAATGACATTTTTCATTCCTTTTTATGGCCAAGAAATAATCCATTATGTGTGTGTGTATGTGTGTGTGTGTGTGTGTGTGTATATATATATATATATATATATATATATACCACATCTTTAACCATTCCTCTGTTGGTGAACATTTAGGTTGCTTCCATGCCTTGGCTATTACAAGTTTTGAAAATAGCTGCATAGAACATTGGGTGCATATATCTTTTCAAATTATGTTTTTCTCCAGATATGTGCCCAGGAGTGGGATTGCTGGATCATATGGTAGGTCCATAATTAGTGTTTTGAGGAACCTCCATAGTGGTTGCACCAATGTACATTCCCACCAATAGTGTAAGAGGGTTCCCTTTTCGCCACACTCTCTCCAGCATTTGTTGTTTGTAGAGTTTTTGATGATGGCCATTCTGGCTGGTGTATTCTAGCAATGCTGGCACCTGCAGCATATGGAAATTCCTGGGCTAGGAGTCAAATCAGAGCTTCAAATGCCATCATGTGTCACAGCCACAGCTACGCTTACCAAGCCTCATCTGTGACTGTTGCAGCACCTTGCAACAATGCCAGATCCTTAACCAACTAAGCAAGGTCAGGGATTGAACCTGCATCTTTATGGATATTATTTGAGTTCTTAACCTGCTGAGCCACAACAGGAAATGTAGTGTGGATATTTTCATGATATTAATTTTTCCAATCCAGGAGCATGTAATATCTTTCCATTTCTTTGAATCCTTTTCAATTCCTTGATTGATGTTTTATAGTTCTCAGCATATAAGTCTTTCACTTCCTTGGTCAGGTTTATTCCTAGGTATTTAATTTCTTGGGTGCAATTTTAAAAGGTATTTTCTTTTATATTCCTTTTCTAACATTTCATTGTAGTTATACAGAAATGCAATTTATTTCTAAATATTATTCTTGTATCCTGCTACTTTGCTGAATTCGTTGATCAGTTCAAGTAATTTTTATGTGGAGTCCTTAAAGTTTTCTATATATAGAATCATGTCATCTGCATATAGTGATAATTTTATCTCTTCTTTTCCATTTTGGATACCTTTTATTTTTTTTTTTGTTTGTCTGATTGCTTGGGCTTCCAATACTATGTTGAATAACAGTGGTGAGAGTGGTCACCCTTGACTTGTTCCAGATTTTAGCATGAAGTATTTCAGCTTTTCTCTATTGAGTATAATATTGACTGTGGGTTTGTCATAAATGACTTTTATTATGTTAAGATATGTTCCATCTTATAGCCACTTTGGTAAGAGTTTTTATCATTAACGGATGTCAGATTTTGTCAAATGCTGTTTCTGCTTCCATTGAGACAATCGTGTGTTTTTTGACTTTTCTTTTGTTAATGTGGTGTATGACGTTGACTGACTTGTGTATATTGAGCCATTATTGTAAATTTGGGGTGAATCACACTTAGCCGTATGATCTTTTTAATGTGTTGTTGGATTCAGTTGGCTAAAATTTTGTTGAGAATTTTTGCGTCTATACTCATCAAAGATATTGACCTATTTTTTTTTTTTGGTAATACCTTTTTCTGGTTGTGTATTAGGGTGATGATGGCTTCATAGAATGTCTTTGGTGGTGTTCCTTATTCAATCTTTTGACAAAGTTTAAGAAGAATTGGTATAAGTTCTTTGTATTTTTGGTAGAATTTACTTGTGAAGCTGTCTAGTCCTGGTCTTTTGTTTGTAGGGAGTGTTTTTATTACATATTCAATTTAATTTCTAGTGATTGATCTGTTCAAATTATCTTTTTCTTCTCAGTTCAATTTTGGTGGACTGCATGTCTCTAGAAAGTTGTCCATTTCTTCTAGTTTGTCAAATTGTTGGCATATAATTGTTAATAGAGTTCTGTTATGGTTTTCTGTATTTCTGCAGTATCCACTGAGAGTTCTCCTTTTTCATTTTGTATTTTGTTTATTTGGGTTCACTGTCTTGATGAGTCTGGCCAGAGGTTTGTCAGTTTTGTTTACCTTTTCAGAGAAACAGCTCTTGGTTTTATTGATTTTTTTCTGTTGTTTTTTGAACCTCTATTTTATTGATTTCCTCTCTGATCTTTATGATTTCCTT
>PVHT021183619.1:16808959-16824343 GCA_004024745.2 Catagonus wagneri | reverse complement strand
CGGAGCTGTGGCCACCGGCCTTCGCCGCAGCCACAGCAACGCAGGATCCGAGCCGCGTCTGCAACCTACACCACAGCTCACGGCAACGCCGGATCGTTAACCCACTGAGCAAGGGCAGGGATCGAACCCGCAACCTCATGGTTCCTAGTCGGATTCGTTAACCACTGCGCCACGACGGGAACTCCATGTCTCAAGGTATTTTTAAATTTTGTTTTTGATTTTCTCATTGACCCTTTGGTTTTTAGGAGCATTTTGTTTAGTTTTATGTAGTCAGTTTTTGATCATTTATTTTCCCCTGGTTGATTTCTGGTTCCATGCCATTGTGGTCGGAGAAGATGCTTAAAATAATTTCTGTACTCTTAAATTGGTTGCGGTTAGTATTGTGCCACAGTGTGTGGTCATTCCTTGAGAATGTTGCATGTACACTTGAAGAAAATGTATATTAATTTTTTTTAATGTAATGTCCTGAAAATATAAATTAGTTCTAACTGTTCTATTTTGTCATATAGGATCTCTGTTGCCTTATTGATTTTCTGTCTTGAAGATCTGTCCATTGATATGAGTGGAGTGTTAAAGTCTCCTACTATTATTGTATTCCCATCAACTTCTCCTTTTATGTCTGGTAGTATTTGTTGTAGGTATCTGGGTCCTCCTATATTAGGGGCATATATATTGACAATTGTAATATTCTCTTCTTGAACTGATCCTTTTATTATTAAATAATGTCCTTCTTTTTCTTTATGGCCTTTGTTTTAAAGTCTATTTTGTTTGATATGTGTATTGTGACTTCCGCTTTCCTGTCATTTCAGTTCTCGTGGAAATGTATGTAGCCAATTTGGTAGCCAGAGCTAACCTAACCTACATAGCCTGTCTAACTGCATAGCCTAGATCAAGTTATTCATCTTTTGAAGACTTCTACACATCACAGGGCTCCAAGGGTCCTTGGATTATCAATTTCCAGACGTCTCTATTTAGCAAACGCTTGAGATACTAAGCAAGGGTTTGTGGAGGAGTAGATCACAATCATAGTCACCCAAACTTGTTATTTTCATATTGTCTCATCAAAAAATGGTATTTCCATTTCAAGTAAACTATAAAAGAACTTCGGTTGGTAAGAGGTAAAAGGAAATACAGGAACCTTAATTTAAACACATTGCCTGAGGATGCAGGGTATTGGAGAAAAAAATCAGAGGTGAAGCAAAAGAATCACAGTTTGTACTGCATCATATTCATTCACATCCAGAGCTGGAAAGGCTGATTTTGTGCCTTCAGACCTTTAGAGGCACATTAATCTCAAGACAGAGAAGGGATCTTGTCTCTTGGCAAGAGGAAGCCTGCAGAGTATGTCTTGTTGACTGCCTGTGTGCCAAGGAAAGTTAAAAGATTGCTGAACCCTTGGAAATAGTAGGACCTTTACTGGCACAAAAAATGCAGCAGGGAGAGTGGACTGTTAAGGAGGCCTAATCCTTGTGAGTAGGAGGAAGGCAAAGGGCATCTTTGAAATCATTCGGAGCTCAAAGGATGAAGTGAAGGGTGAAAGAGGCATGTCCTGGCCACTTAGGGAGGCTTCCAGAAGAATTATTTCTGGAAATAGTGGCCATCCAGGCAGGCTGAGAAAAATAGGTGAATATGAGAGCTGAAAAGAATCGAAGCAATGACGAAAAACAAGCTTTAAAGCTTTAGAAAAGTACTTAAAGGCTGCATAACATAACTTTCTGACCTTGAGACTCATGAGTCAAATCAAAGTTAGGCACTGAGCCAACTCACACTCATTAAAATAGCCATGCTCTCTCTCTTTCTCTCTTTTTTTTTTGTGATTGCTGAAGTATAGATCCTTTTTTGGGTGTGTGTGTGTGAACATATTTATTTTTAAAAATTTTTGGGGATATAGTTGATTTACAACATTTTATTAGTTTCAGGTTTAAAGCAAAGTGACTCAGTTAACATTTATAAATATCGAGGTGTTTTTCCATATAAGTTCTTACAGAACCTTGAGTAGACCTTCCTGTGCTATACAATAGGTCCTTGTTAGTTTTCTCTTTTATATATAGTAGTGTGTATGTGTTAGTCCCACCATCCCAATCTTTCTCTCCCCCTCACAGTTTCCCTTTTGGTAAACAAAAGTTTGATTTTGAACTCCGAGTTTGTTTCTGTTTTATAAATAAACTCTTTTAAAGGGCAGGTTAAAAAGATGGGTTAGATTTAAAAAATGACATTACAGAGCAGCTTTAAATGTCTTCTCCTAGGTAAGAGATGACTTAATATAGGCCAGTTGGACCCTTTCATGCAAGAACTTGAATCAGCAAAGGCTATAGCTGTCTAGCAGAGGGTGATCTGAAGAGATTATTCGTTGGTTTTCATGACTCAGATCTCTAGAGGTGCTCTGGTTCATGAGCATCCCAAAGCCTGGCTCTTTAGCTTTCTCTTTGATTTCATGACATTCTCTAAGTTCTTCAGTTTCTTTTATTTTTTGATTAGATTGGTCATTATGTGTGTCTTTTCATTTATTCAGATCTTGTTTTATGTCACTCAGTGTAGTTTTAAATGTATTGGTTGATATTTTATGATTTTTGCTAATGTGCATAGATTTGTTTCCCACTTTCAGTTCAAATTGGGAATTGACAGGGTAGTGAAAGACTGTTTTTGTGTATTTATTTTGTGTGTTGCCAATTTAATCTCTCTTACTAATTCTCATATTGCCCCTACGCAGACTGTTGAATCTAAGACTGTGATCATATTATCTGCATAGAAAATAAGTAATTTGGTATTTTATAATTATTCTAAGTATTTCATCATGTCTTATTAGTTATAATCTGCAAAACAGTGTTAAGAAATAATGAAGAAAACAGGCATCTTTGCACAATTTCTGGTTTAACAGAAATTACTTCAGTATTTCACCATTTATTTTATTAACATTTTCTTCAAAAAAAGGAAAATTTTTATAATGAAAGTACATGTAACATATATGTACAATTTAACAAATAATTGTAAAGCAAAGAACTATGAGATCACTGTATAAGAAAAAAAGTTTTAAAGGCTAAGGAATAGTACATTACCAGCCCCAGAAATGTATACTCCTCTGCTATAAGAACGCTGTTCCTTCCTCTCTTAATGAAAATGCAGGCTGCTCTAACATTCCTACTCATTCCTTGCTTTCTTAATAGTTTTACCATTTATACATGCATCCCTAAATAATATAGTCCTTTTTGTTTTTATTTGAATTCTGTATGAATGGAATAATGCTTTATCAGTAATGATAGGTAAATAATGATTGATCCATGCTACTTCATGTGACTATAGTTTATTCATTTTTGTTGGTTGTTTTCACTTCACAGTATAGATATATCAAGATTTATGTTTGGGAGTTTCTTTCATGGCTCAGTGGAAATGAATCCAACTAGAATCCATGAGGATGCGGGTTCCATCCCTGGCCTTGCTTATTGGGAATCTGGTGTTCCATGAGTTGTAGTGTAGGTTGTACATGCAGCTCGGATCCTGCATTGCTGTGGCCCTGGTATAGGCTGGCAGCTGTAGCTCCAATTCAATCCTAGCCTAGGAACTTCCATATGCCACAAGTGTGGCCCTAAAAAGCAAACAAACACAAAAACCCCCACAAAGATTTCTTTTAATTTATATTATAGTTGGCATGAGTTATTTCTTGTGTTAGGTTATTACAAACAGTACTTACCATGAACATTTTTGTGCATTTATTTTTGTTCAAAAAGAATTAATTTCTCTAGGATAAATCCCTAGTGGTGGAATTTGGGGCTGAATTAACTTTATCAAATAATGGGTAATCAAATCTTTTTCCCAAATGAGAGTTCTCCTTGTTGTACATTATTGCCAATACCTTGTTTTATTGGACTTATTAATTTTGCCATTCTAATATGTGTTTAATGGTATTTTCATTGTGGTTTTAATTTTCATGATGACTATTAAGGCTGAAAATCTTGGAGACTGGACTTCCTCTTTTGTCGAGTTCCCATTCTACACTTTTGCTGATTTTCCTATCAGAATGATCCTTTAAAACAATGTAGGTTACTAGGATTTTGCTGCTCATATGTGTGGCAAATATTTTTCCCACTGTGGCTTGTTTTTCCATGGATCTTTGGAGGTTTTTAAATAAAAGTACCGACTTTTAATGTAATTGCATTATATTATAACATTAACAATATATTGTTATATTGTATTATATATATATTATACAATATAATATAATGTATTATATATTATATAGCGTATAATACATTATATTATATATTATATAATATAGTGTATTCTATATCACATATATTATAATAATACATAATACATATACAATGTATATATTATATATATAATATAATGTGTATATTATCACACAATATATTATAACAATTTAATATAATTGCATATTATAATTGCATAATATTATATAATTGGATATTACAATACTATATCTTATACAATATTGTACAAATATATATAATATTATATAATTATGTTATATACTTTATATAATATATTGTGCAATATATTATAACAATTTAATGTAATTGCATTATGTTATTAACATAGTTTGGTAGTTAGTGCTTTTTGTATTTTTTGTAAATCCTTCTCTACCATGAATACATTGCCCTATATCATTTTATAAAAGATTTTTAGTTTTGCTTTTCACATTTAGTACTTGACCCTACTGGGAATTGTTTTTGTTTAATAAAATTTTACCCTCACCCACCATAATTTTCTAGAAGAGCTAATCATCCAAGTTGTATTGACTGAAAAGTCCACCCTCAACTAATTGCCATCTCAGTTTCCACTTCTGTGTTTAGGGTCCATTCCTGAGTTCTATTCCTTTTCCATTTGCATATTTGGCCCTGTGTCAGTAACATAAAGCCTTAATTACACAGTTTTATAATTAATCTTAAATTTCAAGAGTAGCTTGGCATTTATTGGACTATTTACTTCTGAATAAATTTTAGAATCAACTTTTTCAAATTCATAAATTATTCTGGAATTTTGACTGAAATTATACTAAATATGTAAAGCAATATGGGAACCATTGACATTTTTACAGTAGTTTACAATCCATAAGCATAGTGTATTACTCTCCATTTATTTATGTCTTCTTTAATGTTTCTCAGTAGGCAACAATTATATATATTTATGTTTATTAAATAGATGCAAAGAGGCACATTACTGACCTTTTAATCTCATTTCTATAATTATTTATGCATACCCCTCACTCCATATACTAATAAACAATATGTATCTGGATCAAATGCACATGTTATATTTTTTAAACATAAGGCCTTAGACAGCAGAGCTTAGGAAAAATGACTGGGCATGATATACTGATATCCAGTCTGACAATCATTTAATTTTTTTCACTTTCCCTTGCCACATTGGTCACACAGTTCTCAAGAAAAAACAGAATCAGTAGACTATACATACATTTAGATAAATAGAAATTTATCGTGAGGGCTTGACTCCCACAATTACGGAGGCTGAGAAATCCTATAATCTGCTGTCTGCAAGATAGAAGCCTAGGAAAGCCAGCAGTATAGTTCTAGACTAAACCTAAAGATTTGAAAACCAAGGGAGCCAGTGACAGGCAATCCACTCTTGAGTCTGAAGGTGTACCAATGTCTGAGCACAGAGAAAGCAAATTCACCTTGTTTGCTCTCTCTGAGCCCTCAACGGTTAAATGATACCCACCTATTGGTAATGGTAATCTTCTTTATTCAGTCCACTGATTCAAATGCTAATCTTTTTTTGGAAACACCATCATAGACACAGTCATAAGCAACGTTTTGCCAGTTATCGGGGCATCTCCAGTTTCTCTAAATGCCCTCTACCTGTAAAAATCTTTCTCCTTTAGAGGCAAATTTTCTATTTCCTTAGCAGAATCACACAGCTTTTTCTTGCTCTATGGCACACTTTTGTTGCCTCAGCATCCTTTGCAGAGCTGCCTTCACCTCCTGGTTCTTGAGGCTGTAGATGAGGGGGTTCAGCAAAGACGTGATCACACTGTACTGAATGGATACCACTCTCTCCAACACGGATCCTGAGGCAGGGCTGATGTACCTGAACAGAGTGGTCCCATAGAACAGGAGCACCACTGTGAGGTGAGAGGAGCAGGTAGAGAAGGCTTTGCCTTGGCCCTCAGAGGAGTGGATGTTCACAATGACAGAGATGATTTTGGAGTAAGAGAATAGAATCAGGGGAAGTGTCAGCACCCCTAGAAATGCACATGACACAGCTAGAAGAATCTCATTGACAGTGGGATCAGTACAGGACAGAGGGAAGAGTGGAGGTAGCTCACAGCTGAAGTGGGGTATGATGTTGGATCCACAGAAATGTAACTTCCGGATAAAGAGACTGTTCATCAAGGAAATCAGAAATCCCACTGCCCAGGCTATGCTCACAGTCACAATGCAGAGAGGCCTGTTTATGACCACGGTATAGACCAGAGGGTGGCAGATAGCAGCATAGCGGTCATAGGCCATGGCAGAGAGAAGACAGGCTTCTGTTACTCCAGAGAGAATGAAAAAGAAACTCTGAGTGAGACATCCCCACACTGAGATGCTTTTCTTCTGAGACAAGAAGTTCTGTAGCATCTTGGGCACAGTCACTGAGGAGAAACTCAGATCCAGGAAGGATAGATGTCCAAGGAAGAAATACATGGGTGTGTGGAGCTGAGAATCAGCCCTTATGATCAGGATCATCATCAGGTTTCCCATCAGAGTCAGGAGGTAAATCCCCAGGAACAGCGCAAAGAGCATAGTCTGGATCTGGGGGTCACTGGACAATCCCAGAAGGACAAACTCAGTAATAATACTGACATTTTTCATGGTTGCTCAGAGATTCTGTCCCTCAAAAGAAATGATCCTCCTGCTTGGTGAGACATTAATCTGAATCAGTTTTCTACTCAAAGACAGTATACTGTCTTACCTATAGACCAAAATGGGAAACTCAGGATAAGGAATTATCTTCTCAGATACAGTCTCCTCACTTGCCCTTCTTTTCTAAATACTAGCACTGTCTTGTCATGATCTTTGCTCCTTCACCCTACTCTCTCATTCATCATCATCATCATCATAAATCACATGCATTCAATAATAATAACGTATCATGCACGTGAAAATCATGTGGGTTCTGGACAAAACAAGAGGAACAGAATCAGTGGCAAAGCATGGAAAACCCTGTATGGTTAATGGCTGGTAGGTCCATGGGAAAGTGATTCCTTCTTAGAATAGTAAGACCATAGACTCACAGTATGCCAGAATAGTGCCATAATGGATCTTAACCCCTTCATTCAAAAATGAGGAGAATGCATTGCCTAAGGTCTCATAGCAAAGTGAAACCAAGCTTGCAATTAGACCAGACGTTGCAACTCAATGGTTATGTATCCTAGAACCCCACACTTACTGTTTTTGAACTGATTTTTACAGATGAGTTTTGTATGGATTTGGGGTCATGAGCAACTTTGCTAGTAGGGAGTTCACCTAAAATATATCTATGTGTTCTTTGGCTCTGATATTTAGCCAGTGGTCTGTATAGTTATGTGACAGCTGCTATTAAAGTGAAAAGAGCACTAGTTTTGGAGTAATAAGCTTAGTTGAGACTTGTTTCACACATTCTCATGGTATCACCTGGGAAATGTTACTCAGTTTTTTTTTAAGCCTTACATTAGTCATTTATGAAATGAGTAAATGAAAAAAATACTTTTGAAAATTATATAGCCCATGATACACTGCACAGAAATCAATTTTATGTGTGTATGAAAAGCGATTGACAAGAATACTAAAAGCTAGAAATGGTTTCTCTGTTGGTTAGTGGGCTTATGGGCATTTTTTTTCTTTTAAACAATTTCTGTAAAGTTATAAAATTATTTTTCCTTCAAGTACTTTTTTCTTTTTTGGTAAAGAAAAGACTTGGAGGCTTTCAAGAAACTCTCAACTTAGCTTTGTTTTCTCTAGAGAGAAAAGACAAAGGAAAACCTGGAATGAAGAGAGAGAAAAGCCTCAGGGCAAAGGAAGCTGAACTCAAAAGAACAAATTGTTTTGTGATCTCTTCCCCATTATTGTTGGGCATCTCAGTAATGTGATTTTACTTGGGTACGTGAGATTGAACCTGGTGCCATTGTGAAATGTTCCAGTCCTAGGATACCAGAACACTATAAGGTAGTGTTTCAAAGTGTGTTGAATGGAGCCCTATATATTCTGTTGTAGTGATTTAGGATCTACCGTAAGTATCAAGAGGGTGAGCAGTTCAAGGGTGTTTTGCATTCTCACATCCATCTCGATTGCCTCATCTTTCTGTTTATTTAATCATATTTAATTTTGGGGGTAGGATTTCATCAAAGCAAAGGGTTCCTTTACTATAGAATTTTTAAACTCCAGCAAACTAGGGATTCCATGGCCAGAAGAAATAAAAATGTTTTTCTCTCGAAATGTCCTTGTGGCACAGCAAGTAAGTATCCCGCATTGTCACTGCAGTGGCTTAGGTTGCTGCTGTGGTGTAGATCCCTGGCCTGGGAACTGCCACATGTTGCATGTGTGGACCAAAAAAAAAAAAAAAGTCTCTCTTGCTATTCTCCAGGAAATCTCTTTCCTACTCTTCATCTGGCTTTGCAAACAGTAACACATTCCCATTTAAAATAAAATCCTAACTTTTTTGGAGCAGTCCAGAACCTGATACTTAAAGGAATAAAAGGAAGGTTCCAAATGACAAAGGGCAGAAGGCTCAATCTTCCAGCTTAGCCATTACCTGAATGGAGGTAGCAATGTCTGACTCTGAGAAAGACACTTTCCTAATCTGGGCCCAGTTTCCCCCTGTGGAAACTGAAGGGCTTGATCAGATGTCTGTACAAATCTCACTAGTTACATGTAACTGTGTGGCCCTAAGTCTCTCACCAGCCTTACCGAGCAGGCTGCTCGAGTTTTGATACATCCTCTGTATTTCCAGCCAGGCTGCCTGCCACTAGGCACCATTGCTGAAAGTAGACTTAGCTCCAGCAGCTGAAGGTGAGAGCCTTCTAGACAGGTCCCAGGAAAAGTGGAATTTGTTTCCCAGCCAGTGGGAAAGAGGCAAAGTGTTCCGGTGTATGTCTTTTGGAGGTGGCTCTCTTAAGACTTAGGTTTTTTCTTTTTTCTCCTTTTATAACCTCAGTCCTGAGGAGAGCTCCTGGCTAGTTTGTGTGACTTGTATTTCCTCTTTTATCAAATCCCTGGGATCTTGTGCCAGATGGGCCCTGGGGAGGAATGGTGAGAAGAGGCTCCAGAGAGTTAGGAAGTGTTCACTGCTCATGGGAGAGGCAGCATTAGCCACAGCCAGGGGGGCCCCTGTTACTGGGAAAGAGTGGTTACTGACAGGGCTGAGGAGAAAGCTCCTGGCCACAAATTACTAATTAAGAAGGAGAGGATCAGGAGTGTTTGTCTTATCTCAGACAGCTCTTGGATTTTGAGTACGTGTGTGCACACACAGACACATATACACAGGTCAACATAATTGAAAAGTTTATTGCTCCTATGAAACCATTTTATTCCTTTCTCAACACTGTTCCTCTAGCTCTTAGCTCAGGCTATTGCATCCTGCTTCAGAGAAGAAATGTTTCTATGTTTATTTTAATTTTGTTGTATCTCTTTCTCTCCCTCTATCTCTTGGGCTTTAGCACTGGTTATCAGTCATGTTTTTCCCATTTAAAAATGTAAGGAGCAGAATTAGTAGCCTTTCCTCTTCCAGAATGAGTCGGCTTCCCTAGAACCAGCCTTGGTTGTCCTGGAATTGTCAGGGAAGGGTCTCCTATGCTAAGGAAACATGGTAGCAGAGACTCAGTCAAGTGTGAAACCAAACCTTTGGTCTATCTCTGTAAACTAGAAGTTACTCCTTTGTAACAGGGAATTGCAGAGAAGCTAAGCCTCTGGAGTATGCAAGGAAGCTTGTCGGTCTCCAGACTGTGTGATTTCCCAGCCACTTCCTTGTCATTCCTTCTTTGTATAGCCAATTTTGTCTTGTGGAGGGAAGCCCAAGAGAGACATAAAGACTAGGGGCAATTGGTGGACTCAGGTGGAGAAATCTTTGCTTTCGCCTCAGAAGATTGGAGGCCCAGGATGCTTCTAAACAAGGAAAAAAGGATTAGGAATACATTATGAGTCCCAGAAATGTAAATGAGTCACAGAAAGTAATGTTGACAGTAAGATCTTATGTTGGATGAGGGAGAAGTGTAGGCAGCTCAGAGATGAAGAGGGGCTATTGGACCAGCCAAAGAGTAAGTTGAATGTATCGGTCAGCTTAGGTCAAGTTATGCTGTGATAAGTGACCCCAAATTTCAGTGGCTTAACTGTAATACAAATTCACTTCTTGTGCTACATGTCTATTAGGATAGCTGTGGCTTTGTTACTATGCAGAGTTTACTTCAGGACCTAGGCTTATGGAGTAGCTTTTAAACTGGGACATGGCTATTGTTTGAGCTGATAGAAATGAGTGACATGAATTATGAGCTAATTCTTAACACTTCTGCTCAGAAATGACATATGTGACTTTGGGCCACATATCACTAGCCAAAGCAAGTCATATGGCTACACCTGGGTTCAGGAGGGCAGAGATGTATCATCTTCCCACAGGGAGGCTCACTGAGAGTCACATTGTAAAACTTGAGATGAATGGGCTGGGTAGAAAGTATAACTCTTCCCCAGGAAGGGTAGCCAATAATTTAAAGAGATACAAAGATACATTGTGAAAGAAATTATTGGTCAGCAAGATCAAAACTTGCTTCACCACACTCTTTCCTCAGTTTTTATATAAATGCAAATAAGAAGTTTTTTTAGTATGCTTTTTAAAATTGACATGGAGTTGATTTATATTTTTTGTATTAGTTTCAGGTGTACAACAGTGATTCAAATTTTTATGGATTATACTCTGTCTGGAGTTATTATAAAGTAATGACTGTATTCCCTTGCCATACAGTTTATCCTTGTACCTTATTAATTTTATGCAGTGGTTTGCACCTCTTAATCTTCTACCCCTACTGTGCCCCTCCCCCCTTTCTTCTCCCCACTGGTAGCCACTAGTTTGTTGGCTATGTCTGTGAGTCTATTTCTTTTTTGTTAGATTAATTTGTTTTATTTCTTCAGATTCCACATATGTGATAACTTACAGTATTTGTCTGATTTATTACACTAATCATAATACTCTCCAGGTCCATCCATATTGTTCCAAAAGACAAAATTTCATATTTTTAAATAGCTGGGTAGTATTCCATTGTTTGTGGAATACACTCACCACCTCTTTTTTATCCATTAATCTATTAGTGGACATTTAGATTGCTTCCATATTTTGGCTATTGTACATAATGCTGCTGTGAACATTGGGGTGTGTGTTACTTTTCAAATTAGTGTTTTCATTATCTTTGAATATATAACCAGGAGTGGAATTGCTGGATCATATGTTCTGTTTTCAGTTTTTTGAGGAAGTGTATACTGTTTTCCACAGTAGCCACACTAATTTACATTCCTACTAGCAATGTACAAGGGTTCCCTTTTCTCCATATCCTCACCAAAATTTGTTATTTGTGGCCTGTTAGTTGTTCTGACAGGTATGAGGTGACATCTCATTGTAGTTTGGATTTACAAAATTGAGCATCTCTTCATGTGCCTGTTGGTCACCTGTAAGTCTTCTTTGGAATGTCTGTTTAGGTCTTCTTCCAATTTTTTTAAAATTTTTCTGTTATAGCTGGTTTACAGATTTCTGTCAATTATCCAGCTGGGACCCGGTTACACATACATATATAGATTCATCACAAGTGATTAGATATAGTTCCCAGTGCTATACAGCAGGATCTCCTTGCTTTTTTCCATCTCAGAGGCAAGACTTCCATACCATCCCACTCTCTCCCCTACCCTCTTGGCAACCACAAGTCTGTTCTCCAAGTCCGTGATTTTCTTTTCTGTAGAAAGGTTCATTTGCGCAGTATATTAGATTCCAGATAGAAGTGATATCAAACGGTATTTGTCTTTCTCCTTCTGACTTTACTCAGTATGAGGGTCTCTAATTCCATCCATGTTGCTGCAAATGACATTATTTTATGCTTTTTTATGGCTGAATAGTATTCCGTCATGCATATATACCACATCTTCCTAATCCAATCATCTGTCGATGGACATTTTGGTTGTTTCCATATCTTGGCTATTGTGAATAGTGCTGCAATGAACATGCGTGTGCAGGTGTCTTTTTCAAGGAAAGTTATGTCTGCATACATGCCCAACAGTGAGATTTCTGAGTCATATAGTAGTTCTATGTGTAGTTTTCTGAGGTGCCTCCATACCGTTTTCCATGGTGGTTGTACCAGGTGACATTCCCAGCAACAGTGCAGGAGGGTTCCCTTTTCTCCACACCCCATCTAGCATTTGTTGTTTGTGGACTTATTAGTGATGGCCATTCTGAGTGGTGTGAGGTGGTATCTCATGGTAGTTTTGATTTGCATTTGTCTAATCATCAGTGATGTTGAGATTTTTTCATGTGCTTGTTGGGCATCTGCATCTCTTCTTTGGAGAAATGTCTATTCAGGTCCTTTGCCCATTTTTCAGTGGGGTCGTTGGCTTTTTTGCTGTTGAGTTGTGTAAGTTGTTTATGTATTTTAGAGATTAAGCCCTTGTCAGTTGCATCATTTGACAGTATTTTCTCCCATTCTGTAAGTTGTCTTTTTGTTTTCTTTTTGGTTTCCTTTGCTGTGCAAAATCTCGTCAGCTTGATTAGGTCCCATTGGTTTATCTTTGCTTTGATTTCTGTTGCTTTGGGAGACTGACCTGAGAAAACATTTGTAAGGCTGATGTCAGAGAATGTTTTGTTGATGTTTTCTTCCAGGAGTTTAATGTTGTCTTGTCTTATATTTAAGTCTTTAAGCCATTTAGAGTTTACTTTTGTGCATGGTGTGATAGTGTGTTCTAGTTTCATTGATTTGCATGCAGCTTTCCATGTTTCCCAGCAATACTGATTGAAAAGACTGTCTTTTCCCCATTTTATGTTCTTGCCTCTTTTGTCAAAGATCAATTGACCATAGGCATCTGGGTTTATTTCTGGGTTCTCTATTCTGTACTATTGGTCCATATGTCTGTTGGTACCAGTACCACACTGTCTTGATTACTGTGGCCCTGTAATATTGCCTGAAGTCTGGGAGAGTTATGCCTCCTGCTTGGTTTTTGTTCCTCAGAATTGCTTTGGCGATTCTGGGTCTTTTGTGGTTCCGTATAAATTTTTGGAACGTTTCTTCTAGTTCTATAAAGAATGTTATGGGTAATTTGATAGGGATTGCATTGAATTTGTGGATTGTTTTGGGTAGTATGGCCATTTTTACAATATTAATTTTTATGGCCCATGAGCATGGAATATCTTTCCATTTCTTTGTGTCCTCTTTGATCTCCTTGTTTAATGTTTGTTGTTCTCTGCATATAAGTCTTTCATCTCCTTGGTCTGGTTTATTCCCAGGTGCTTGATTTTTTGGGGTGCTATTTTAAAAGGTAAAGTATTTTGGTATTCTTTTTCTAATATTTCACTGTTGGTATATAGAAATATGATTGACTTCTGAAGGTTAACCTTATATCCTGTTACTTTGCTGAATTTGTTGATCAGTTCAAGTCATTTTGGGGTTGAGTCCTTGGGGTTTTCTATGTATAGTATCATGTCATCTGCATAGAGTGACAGTTTTACCTCTTCTCTTCCTGTTTGGATTTGTTTTATTTCTTTTGTTTGTCTGATTGCTGTAGCTATTACTTCCAATACTATGTTGAATAACAGTGGTGAGAGTGGGCATCCTTGTCTTGTTCCAGATTTCAGTGGGAAGGCTTTCAGCTTTTCTCCACTGAGTATTATTTTTGCTGTGGGTTTGTCATAAATAGCTTTTAATATGTTAATGAATGTTCCCTTCTGTACCCACTTTGGTAAGAGTTTGATCATGAATGGATGTCAGACTTTGTCAGATGCTTTTTCTGCCTCTATTGAGATGATCATGGTTTTTGACTTTTCTTTTGTTAATGTGGTATATGACATTGTTTGATTTGTGTACATTGAACCATCCTTTTGTACCTGGGATGAATCCCACCTGGTCATGGTGTATGATCTTTTTGATATGCTGTTGGATTCAGTTGGCTAAAGTTTTGTTGATAATTTTTGCATCTGTATTCATCAAAGATATTGGCCTATAGTTTTTTTTCATGGTGTCTGGTTTTGGAATAAAGGTGATGTTGGCATCATGGAATGTCTTTGGGAGTGTTCCCCCTTCTTCAACCTTTTGAAAATGTTTCAGGAGAGTGGGTATGAGTTCCTCTTTGTATGTTTGGTAGAATTCACCTGTGAAGCCATGCTGTGCTGGAATTTTATTTGTCGGGGGTGTTTTTATGACATTCTCAATTTCATTTCTAGTGATTGGTCTGTTCAGTTGATCTGTTTCTTCTTGATTCAGTTTCGGCAGCGTGTAAGTCTCTAAAGAGTTGTCCATTTCTTCTAGGTTGTCAAATTTGTTGGTGTACAGTTGTTCATAGTTTTCTCTCATGGTTTTTTGTATTTCTGTAATGTCCGTTGTGACTTCTCCTTTTTCATTTCTTATTTTGTTTATTTGTTTTTTTTCTCTCCTCTTCTTGATGAGTCTAGCCAGAGGTTTGTCAATTTTGTTTACCTTTTCAAAGAACCAGCTCTTGGTTTTATTGATTTTTTCCATTGTGTTTTGAATCTCAATTTTATTAATTTCCTCTCTGATCTTTTGATTTCCTTCCTTCTGGTGACTTTAGCTTTTTTTGTTCTTCTTTTTCTAATTATTTAGGTGGTGGGTTAGGTTGTCAATTTGAGATTTTTTCTTCTTTTTTGAGGAAGGCCTGTATTGCTATGAATTTCTCTGTGAGCACTGCTTTTGTGGCATCCCGTAGATTTGGAGTGGTTGTGTCTTCATTCTCATTTGTCTTGAAGTATTTTTTAATTTCCTTCTTGATATCCTCATCGATCCATTCATTTTTTAGTATCATGTTGTTTTGTCTCCATGTAGTGTGTTTTTTCTCATTTCCTTTCCTGTGGTTGATTTCTGGTTTCATGCCTTTGTGTTCAGAGAAGATACTTGAGATAATTTCTATACTCATAAATTTGTTGAGGTTAGCTTTGTGTCCCAGTATGTGATCTAACCTTGAGAATGTTCCATGTGCACTTGAGAAGAATGTGTATTCTGATTTTTTTGGATGTAATGTCCTGAAAATGTCAGTTAGGTCTAACTTTTCTATTGTGTCATTTAGGATCTCTATTGCCTTACTGATATTCTTTCTTTTTTTTTTGGTTGTTTTTTTGTTCTTTTTATTAACAATGAATTTTATTTCAGTTATAGGTGTACAAAGATCATAAGTCAATTCGATAGATTTTGTG
>PVHT021183619.1:16773449-16807959 GCA_004024745.2 Catagonus wagneri | reverse complement strand
CGCATTAGTGATTTCCACTAATCTGTCCTCCACCTCACTGATTCGTTCTTCTGCCTCCTGTATTCTACTGTTGGCTGCTTCTAAGGAATTTTTTATTTCAGTGATTGTATTTTGCATCTCTTCTTGTTTAATTTTTACAGCTTGTATTTCTCTGCTCAGTGTTTCCTGTAAATTATCCATCTTTGCCTCCAGTTTATTTCCAATGCCTTGCATCATCTTTAGCATCAACAGTCTAAAGTCTCTTTCTGAGAGGCTGATAATCTCCTCATCACTGAGCTGTTTTTCTGGGCTTTTCTCTTTCTCCCTTATCTGAGTTAGAGTTTTCTGTCTTTTCATTTTTATAGGTTTTTGGTGTGGTGACCTTTGTGTTGACAATACAATTGTAGCCTCTCTTAGTTCAGGTGTTTGCCTCCCCTCTGGCTAAAGTTGGTATTGCAGGGGGAGATGCTGTAGGCTTCCTGATGGTAGGGACTGGTGCCTGCCCACTGGTAGGTGGGGTTGATTCCTATCCCTCCGATGGGTGGGACTTTGTCTCTGGATGAGATTAGAGGCTGGCTGTGTGCCTGAGGGGTCTTTAGGCAGCCTGTTTCCTGATGGGTGGGGCTGAGATCCCACCTGGATTATTGTTTAGCCTGGGGCTTCTCAGCGCTGACGGGAGGGACCAGATTTTCCCAGAAATGGCCACCTCCAGAGAAATGCAGCTTGATGAATGTTCCCGAGAGCTTCGCCTCCAATGCCCTTTCCCCACAACAAGCCACAGTCACCCCTATTTTCCCAGGAGATCCTCCAAGAATTGCAGTCAGGTTCCACCCGGATTCCTATGGAGACTGCTTTGTCCTGGGACGCAGTGCACGTGAAAGTCTGTGTGTGCCTTTCAAGGATGTGGTCTCTGTTTCCTCCAGTCCTGTGGAGCTCCTGCACACAAGCCCTGCTGGCCTTCAATGCCAGATGCTCCGGGGGCTCTTTCTCCTTGTGTCCGATCCCCAGGCGTGAGGTTTTGACGTGGGGCTCAGAACTCTCAGTCCTGTAGCTGAGTCTCTGTGCTGCAGTTACTTTCCAGTCTGTGGGGTTTCCCACCTGGGAGGTATGGGGTTGCTTCTATCACGTAATCGCTCCTCCTACCTCTTGATGTGGTCTCGACATTGTCTTTTGGAGTAGAATATCTTTTTTGGAAGTTTACAGTCCATTTGGTTGAAGGCTGCTTGGCATTTGTTTATAGTTTTGTTGTTTTTTGGGAGAGAAATTGAACTCCGGTCCTTCTATTCTGCCATCTTAATCCAGTCTCGTTGCCTTACTGATTTTCTGCCTAGAGGATCTGTCCATGGATGTGAGTGGAGTGTTTAAGTCTCCTAGTATTATTGTATTCCCATTTATATCTCCTTTTATGTCTGATGGTACTTGTTGTAGGTGCTTGGGTGCTCCTATATTAGGAGCACATATATTGGCGATTGTAATATCCTTTTCTTGAGTGGGTCCTTTAACCATTAAATAGTGTCCTTCTTTGTCTTCCTTTATGGCCTTCAACTTAAAGTGTATTTTGTCTGATATGAGTATTGCCACTCCTGCTTTCCTTTCTTGTCCATTGGCATGTAATGTATTTGTGGATGTGATGTTCTATTTTGATTTGTGGTTGTCCTGTTTTTTAAAGTATGTTAACACCTTCTTATATGTGTTTGCTGTAGCCTGATAGCCATATAGGGTCAAACACATCGTTAAAAATTTTTTTAAAGTTAAAAAAAGATTCTATATTTTCTTATTTTCCCTCCCCATAATGCATGATTTTGTTTTCATTTAAATAAAAATTTTTTTTTAGCATCTTAATGTTTAGATCTGTATGCTGGCTTATTTGAATTATTGCTTTCAATTTGTGGTTTCCTCCATTCTATTTCTTACATTTTACCTTTTCTTTTTATAGGAACCCTTGCAGCATTTCTTTTAGAAAGGGTTTAGTATTGCTGTTCTCTTTCAGTTTTTTTTTTTGGGGGGGGGGTTTATGTCTCTTTCTATTTTAAATGATATTCTTGCTGGGTAGAGTATTCTAGGTTGCAAATTTTTTTTCTTTCAGCACTTGGAATATATCTTGCCACTCCCTTCTGGCCTGTCAGTGTTTCAGTGGAGACATCAGCTGACGGCCTTCTGGGGCATCCCTTATAATTCTTTCTTTTTCTTGCTGCCTTTAGGATCCTCTCTTTATCTTTACTTCTTGCTGTTTTTAATATAATATGCCTTGGTCTGGGCCTGTTTGGGTTCCACTTGTTTGGGGCCCTCTGTGCTTACTGTATCTTTATGTCAGATTCTTTCAGATTTTGAAAGTTTTCAGGCATAATTTCTTCAAATATATTTTCAATGTCCTTTCTTTTTCTTCTCCTTCTGGAATTCCTATTATGCGTAGAAAGGGCCACTTTATATTATCTCATAGATCTCTTATATTGCTTTCATGTTTTTTCATTTGGGTTTCTGTCTGCTGTCCTGATTGGGTGATTTACTTTTTTCTATCTTCCATGTCACTAATTTGTTCCTCTGCATTATTCAAACTGCTCTTTATTGCTTTTAGCTCAGTTTGCATCTCTGCAAATGAGTTTTCTAGCTTTTCTTGGCTCCTCCTTATATTTTGTAGTTCCTTTCTAAGGGAATCTGCGTTGCTGTTTGTGTCTTCTCTTAATTACTTGATATTCAGCCTGAATTCCTCAAGTATTTTCACTATTCCCTTTCTGAAGTCCTTTTCTTTCAGACTGTAGAGGTCTGTGTCATTCTTGACTGCTTTAGATGACTTCTCCTGTTCCTTTAACTGGGAATGGTTTCTGAGCTTCTTCATCTTATGCTTATGCTTTTCTTTTTCTATGAGTTTGGGGAGGCCACTCTGTATTCTTATAAGGCTACTTCTAGGCAACGGCACCCCTTTGTATTTTTTGGTGGGGTTACTATTTATTTTTGGTGTGGGAGTTTGAATATTTGGTGTCTCTTTCTTCGGTGTGAGCAGGCTGTTATCTCTCTGCTGCTCCATGTGTTTTCAGGGAGAAGGAAGCCATGGGTAGGGCCAGGAATTGGTGCCTGGTCTCTGGGCTCTCAACAGCAGCAAGGACCTACAGGAAGGTGGCACTTGCTTCTCCTAGTTTCAGGTCCCTGGGAAGTGGTAATGAGCTCTAGACAGATCTACCAGGTGTCCAGAGCACTTGGCAGTAGTAGCAGTAGGATGTGTGAGTTCCCAGGGGAGTACGAGCCACAACGACTGCTGTTCAATTGTAAAGCCCTCCTCTGAGATGATTGGAACTGCAGGTGGTACCTGTTCAGGGACTCCTAGTGGTAGCAGGCCATGACCGACTTTAGAGCCAGTGATAACTGTGGTGGTTTGCCCCCTCCATGTGTAGTCCTTGCATGAAGTGACCCGTCTCACTTAGCCCACATAGGAGGTGCTGTACAGGTTGTTCCTAGTTGCAAGGTCCTGGGAAATGATAGATATCAGGCATATTGGTACTGCTCAGAGCACTTAGCAGTGGGAGCAGCGGGGTTATTGTGTTCCCAGGAGTTCAAGAGCACCCACAAGTGGTGTTCAGTCCCAGTGCCCTCCTCTCTAGTGCCCTTGAGGTGACTGGGGCTGCAGATGTTGCCTATTCATGGATCCCTTGTGGTAATGTGTCATTCCCATCTCTGGAGCCAGAGTTAACTGTAGCGTTTTGCCTCTGCCTCCTCTAGACCATTCCTGAAGTACCTCGTCCTGCTTAGCCCCTATAGGATGTGCTGCACAAGGTGCTCTTAGTTACAGGTTCCTGGGAAGGGACAAGCATCTGGGCACTGCCCGGAAAGTTTGGCAGTGGCAGCTGCAGGGTGGGTGTGGTCCTGGGGTATCAAGAGCAACAGCAGGTCGTGTTCTGATGTAATGTCCTTCTCCATTGTGCCCTCTGAGGTGGTTGGTGCTGCAAGTGAGTTTTCTTCAGGTGAGCCCTGTGGCAGTGGACCACGTCTCCTCTGGAGTCAGGGATAACTGTGGTGTCTTGGTCCTGCCCCCTGCAGGCCACCAGGAAGCACTGTGTCCCACTTAGACCACAAAGGAGATGCTGCACCAGCTGCACCTAGTTGTATGAACTTGGGAGGGGACAGTGAACAAGTGTCTGGGCACTGCCCTGAGTGTTTGGCAGTGGCAGCTGCAGGGAGGGTGTGTTCCCAGGGGAGTGATAGCAAGAGTCTCTGGTGCTTGGGAGGCCTTTGTCACACTTAGCCCCTTGATACCCTTAGCCCATGCCAGAGATGCCTGGTCACTGGTAGCCTTCACAAGAAGTGCCCAATCTCTGGTATAGGAGCAAAAGTCCTAGGGATGGTTCCGCTGGAGATGCCAGACCACTGCAGAAAAGCAAGCAGCCTCTTTGTTGTGGGCAGTCTGTGCCTCAGGAAGGAAGCCTGGTCCGCCGTGGGCTAGCAAGCTGCTTCCCACCACGGTGAGTTGTGCCCAGAGATGCCTGATCCACAGCAAGCTACCAAGGGGCTTCTAGTCATGCAGCCTGGGCGGGGTGTGTCCAGAAGACAGTGGGGCAACAGCAATCTAGCAAGTGGCCTCAGTTACCCAGCTACTATAGTTTGCTCTTGAGTTGCCATGCCCTTTACAAGCTCCTCTCTGGCTGCTGGAGGTTTGCACTTAATCTAACCAGCTCTCTGCAGTTGAGTCACCCTGCTCTTTGTGAGCTAGCCTCAGGCTGCTGGAGGTCTGCACTTGATTCACCACACCTTCTATGCTGGTTCAAGGTGCTTCCTATGGCAGTCAGCCCCTCCTTCTCTCCTCCTCCCCAACAATGGAGTCTTGCCTTTGCTGCAGGCCCAGACCTTCTCCCAGGTTCCCTCTGTCCTGTGTTCCACTCCCCTGCCTGTAGAGTATCGCTCCCCAGCCCATGGCTCACTGCTCCCTAGTTCCCTAAGCTGTCTCCACACTGCCAGCCCCAGCCCTCTCCTTGGGACTGACCTCCGGAGCCTAAGGTTCAGCTCCCAGTCCCCGCCTGAGCGTTTCAGGCTGTGGTGTCTGTGCTGGTGTTCAGATGATCTGTGCAACTCTCACTCTGCTTTGCCATTCTCAGTGCAGCTGCTGTGCTTTTCTTGGGCCTTGAGGTCCCTCCTGCTCAGATGATCTTTCTGTTGGTTGGGTGGCTTCCCAGGGTGTGGGTTCCTTTTCTCCTTCACAGCTCCCTACCTGGAGTGCTGCTGCCATCCTGATTCCTTCTGTCTCTGTCTGTCTGTCTGTCTGTCTGTCTGTCTCTCTGTCTCTCTCTCTCTCTCTCTCTCGTGCTTTTTTTTTTTCTGTTTTTCTACCTGGTTATGTCAAGAGTTTCTTGCCCTTTTTGAAGGATTAAGTTCTGCCATCATTCAGTTGATGTTTTGTGCAAGTTATTTTACATTTTGATGTGGGTTTTTTTATGTGTTTGTGGGAGAGGGTGAGCGAGACCTCTTACTCCTCCACCATCTTGCTGCAACACCCTCTTATTCCAATTTTTAATCTGGTTGTTTGATTTTAGATGTTGAATTGTATGAGCTGTTTATGTATTTTGGGTATTAACCCCTCATCTGTCATATCATTTACGAATATTTTCTCCCATTTAATATGTTGTCTGTTTTTTTTTTTCCCTATGGTTTCCTTTGCTTTGCAAAAGATTTTAAGTTAAATTAGGTCCCATTTGTTTATTTTTGTTTTTGTTTCCTTTGCCTTAGGAGACAAATCCCCCCAAAATATTGCTACACTTTTTGTCAAAGAGTTACACCCAAGGTTTCTTCATGGAGTGTTATTGTTTCTTGTTTTATGTTTAAGTCTTTATTCTCAATTTATGTTTTTGTATGGTGTGAGAATATATTCTAATTTCATTCTTTTACATGTAGCTGTCTATAGTTTTCCCAGCAACACTTATTGAAGAGGGATTTTTCCCCTTGTTGTTTATTCTTGCCTCTGTTGTTCTTGATCGAGGAATAGAACAAGAGTTGACAGAAGATAGATTACTTGTCACAGGCCAGGGCAGAAAGTAATCAAGCTTCAGGGTACCCTGAGAAGGATAACAAAATGCTGGGTGATACAGTAAGTCCCAATAAGAAATATAGGATCCTGCTTGATTTCTTCTCTTATTAGCATACTTTACCAACAGTTGTTTCAAAGGAGGTGGATATTGGGTACATTTTCCAAGACTTTCAATAAAAAAATATTACTAGTCCCTAACTTTTAAGAGAGATTATCATTGGATAGATATTCTTAATTTTAAATATTCTTCAAAACTTTAAAAATCTTGCTTTACTCTGTCCTTATATCTGTTATTTTTAAGTATCAATCTGATTTTTTTACTTTGTAGGCAGTACTTTCTTCATCTCCAGAAATATTTGAGAAACTTTTTAGAATATTTTATTCATATTTGAAATTCTGAAGTTTCAAAATTAAGTGACTGCATGTGTGTTTTTTTTAAAGTCATCTATCCAACTTGACACTCTGAGTTCTTTTGATTTTACTAGACTTTAAAAAAAACATGTAATATCTTTCTTCATAGTTTTACTGAGGTATAACTGATATACAATAAACTGCATATATTTACTGTATGCATTTAATAGGTTTTGAACAGGTGCATGTACCCATGAAACCATCACTACAATCAAGGTAGTGAACATTTCTATTATTTTCAACTGGTAGATTCTTACCATTTCTTTTTTTAAATTTTTAAAAATTTTTATTTGATTTACAGTGTTATCAATTTCTGCTATATAGCATAGAGACCCAGTCATACATATATATATACACACACACATATATATACATATACACACATTCTTTTTCTCATACTATCTTCCATCATGTTCTATCTCAAGAAATTGGATATAGTTCCCCATGCTGTACAGTAGAACCTCATTGTTTATCCATTCTAAATGTAGTAGTTTTTATCTGTTAACCCCAAACTCCCAGTCCATGTAACCTCTTCCACACTTCTCCTTGGCAACCACAAATCTATTTTCTATGTTTGTGAGTTTTTTTGTTTTTTAACGTTGGTTCATTTGTGCCGTATTTTAGATTCCACATATATCCTTGCCTTTATTTTTTCACCTCTTCTTCCGCAGTGTTTGTTTATAATTTTTCTTTTATTCTTAATATTTCTTAAATTTTCATTTATAATTTTTATTCATTTATCATCTGTGCAGGTTTTTCAACTGGGTGTTCCAGCTCAATAGCTAAGTTTTTGGCTCTGTCATTTTGTTATTTATCCTATTTATTCATTTTAACCACTGTATATTTTCATTTTTTTATGAAGCATACCAGACATTCAAAAGGCTATATATTTTGTCTGTGTATGGTAAAAATGACAATAAATGGATCTCTGTGTACCTTACCCAGCTGAAAGTATTAAACAGTGATAACATTTTGCAGATCCCTCTGTACTCCTCCCTGTGATAACAATTATCCTGAATTTTGAGTTTGTTTCTTTGCTTAGTTTTTATGACTTTACCTAAATATATGTATTCCTAAGCTGTATATTTATTAGTTTTATGTATTTTTGAACCCTACATAAAGGAAGTAATAATACATGTATTATGCTGTGACATGACGTTTTATTCTCTCAAAATTATTTACAAGTTGAAAACAATATTTAACAATGTGGAGATGGCAAATCAAGAGGAAAGGGAAGAGCTCTTTAGTAAATGGAACAACTGGTATCCATTTGGAAAAAAAATTGGATCATTTTTATATCAAACATACAGAAATCAATTCTATGTGGATTATGGTCTTAACTGTAAAAAAAAACAAAACACTTTAAAGTTTTCCTAGCAAATATAGGGAAATTTATGTTTGGTTTGCAATGCTACCTGTATCATCAGTTTCCAAAGGGTACACTCCCTTATTTCTGGCTTTTTCACTATCCTGTTCAACTGGCTTATTATCTGTCTCACTCCAAATACCATATTATCTTTACTATAATAGCTTTATGTTAAATTTTGATATCCAGTGAGAATTTCCTCATCTTTTTATTCATAAGAGGTATACTGACCCCTCTTCTATCTAAACTTAAGAATAAGCTTGTCAAATACAAGATGTCATGACATCTGATATTTGCTTTTAGAAACTTAAGCCTAGAATGATTTTATTTCACGTTAGTTATTTTACTATATATGGAGTTGGTAAACTATTCTAATCTGAAATACATGTTACTAGTATGGTTATCACTTAGGTCAGATTTTATAGGTAGGTACAGCAAGCATTTTTGTTTGTTTTTGTGGGTTTTTGTTTTGGTTTGTTTTGTTTTTGGCCACACCCATGGCATACAGAAGTTCCTCAGATGAGGAACCCATGCGCAGCAGTGACCTGAGCCACTGCAGTGTCAACACCACATTCTTAACCCTCTGAGCTACACAGAAACTCCTACAAGCTCTTTAACTAAATTCCCTAGCCTTGAAGCTTTGTTAGCATGGATTGGCTCATCTATATTTTTTATGATTTTTTTTCTTTTTATTTACCTGATCATTTTTTAATGCCTTTATTTTTTATTACTTAATGAATTTTATTACATTTATAGGTGTACAACAATCATCACAACCAAATTTTTATACCATTTCCATCCCAAACCGTCAGTGTGCTCCCCCACCCCCAACCTCATTTGGAAATCATAAGTTTCTAAAAGTCTGTGAGTCAGTATCTGTTCTGCAAAGAAGTTCATTGTGTCCTTTTTTTAGATTCTACATGTAAGTGATGGCATCTGATGTTGCTGTCTCATTGTCTGACTGATTTCACTTACTATGATAATTTCTAGGTCCATCCATGTTGCTGCAAATGCTGTTATTTCTTTCTTTTTAATGGCTGAGTAATATTCCATGGTGTATAAGTACCACATCTTCTTTATTCACTCCTCTGTCAATGGACATTTAGGTTGTTTCCGTGTCTTGGCTAGTGTATAGAGTGTTGCAATGAACATTGGAATACAATGTGTCTTTTCGAGTCATGGTTTCCTCTGGATAGATGCCCAGGAGTGGGATTGCTGGATCAAATGGTACTTCTGTTTTTAGTTTCCTGAAGAGTCTCCATAATGTTTTCCATAGTGGTTGCACCAATTTCCCTTCCCACCAGCAGTGTAATAGGGTTCCTTTATCTCCACACATTCTCCAAAACTTACTGTTTGTAGACTTTTTGATGATGGCCATTCTGGCTGGTGTAAAGTGGTACCTCATAGTGGTTTTGATTTACATTTCTCTAATAATGAGTGATGTTGAACATCTTTTAATGCGTTTTTTGGCCATCTGCATGTCTTCTTTGGAGAATTGTCTGCCGAGATCCTCAGCCCAGTTTTTGATGGGGTTGTTTGTTTCTTTGGTATTGAGCTGTAGGAGGTGTTTGTAAATTTTGGGGGTTAATCCCTTGTCAGTCTCTTCATTTGCAAATATGTTCTCCCATTCTGTGGGTTTTCTTTTTGTTTTGTTTAGGTTTTCCTTAGCTGTGCAGAAACTTTGAAGTTTAGTTAAGTCCCATTTGTTTATTTCTTTTTATTGTCCTTACTCTGACAGATGGATCTGAGAAGACGTTGCTATCATTTATGTCAGAGAGTGTTTGGCCTATGTTTTCCTCTAATAAGAGTTTTATAGTATCTGGTCTTATATCCAGATCTTTAATCCATTTTGAGTTTATTTTTGTGCATGGTGTTAGGAAGTGTTCTAGTTTCATTTTTTTACATGTGGCTGTCCAGTTTTCCCAGCACCGCTTCTTGAAGAGGCTGTCTTTTGTCCAATATATATTCTTGCCTCCTTTGTCATAGATTAGTTGACTATAGATGTGTGGGTTTAATTCTGGGCTTTCTATCCTGTTCCACTGATCTATAGTTCTGTCTCTGTGCCGGTACCATACAGTTTTGATGACTGAAGCTTTGTAGTAGAGTCTGAAGCCAGGGAGCCTGATTCCTCCGGGTCCATTTTTCTTTTACAGGATGTCTTTGGCTCCTCTTTTTTTTTGCTTCCAAATAGACTTTAAAATGTTTTGTTCTAGTTCTGTGAAAAAGGTCCTTGGTGAGTGGATAGGGATTGCATTGAATGTGTAGATTGCCTTGGGTAGTATAGTCATTTTGATAATATTGATTCTTCCCACCCAAGAGCATGGTATGCCTTTCCATCTGTTCATGTCATCCTTGATTTCTTTCATCAGCATCTTATAGTTTTCAGAGTACAGGTCTTTTGTCTCTTTAGGTAGGTTATTCCTAAGTATTTGATTCTTTTTGATGCAATGGTAAACGGGATTGCTTCCCTAATTTCTCTTTCTGATCTTTCATTGTTAGTATATAGAAATGCGGTTGATTTCTATGTATTAATTTTGTATCCCGCGACTTTGCCCAATTCATGGATGAGCTCTTAACAGTTTTCTGTTAGAGGAGTCTTTAGGATTCTCTAGGTGTAGTATCATGTCATCTGCAAACAATGATAGTTTTACTTCTTCCTTTCCAATATGGATTCCTTTTATTTCTTTTACTTCTCTGATCGCTGTGGCTGGGACTTCAAAAACTATGTTGAATAGTAGTGGTGAGAGTGGACATCCCTGTCTTGTTCCTGATCTCAGCAGGGATTCTTTCACCTTTTCACCATTGAGAATGATGTGAGCTCTGGGTTTGTCATAGATGGGCTTGATTATGTTGAGGTTCATTCCTCCTATTCCCATTTCTGAAGGGTTTTTATCAGAAATGGGTGTTGGATTTTGTCAAAGGCCTTTTCTGCATCTATTGAGAGGATCATCTGGTTTTTAATCCTTCAGTTTGTTAACATGGTGTATCACACTGATTGATTTGCGGATATTGAAGAATCCTTGCATCCCAGGGATAAAACCCACTTGATTGTGATGTACAATTCTTTTTTATGTATTGTTGGATTTGGTTGGCTAGTATTTTGTTGAGGATTTTTGCATGTATGTTCATCAGTGAGATTGGCCTGTCATTTTCTTTTTTTGTGATATCTTTGTCTGGTTTTGGTATCAGGGTGATGGTGGCATCATAGAATGGGTTGGGAATGTCCCTTCCTCTGCAATTTTTTTGGAAGAGTTTCAGAAGGATAGCCGTCAGCTCTTCTCTAAATGTTTGATAGAATTCACTTGTGAAGCCATCTGGTCCTGGACTTTTGTTTGTTGGAAGTTTTTAAATCCCAGTTTCAATTTCAGAACTTGTGATTGGTCTATTCACATTTTCTATTACATCTTGGTTTAGTCTTGGAAGATTGTACTTTTCTAAGAATTTGTCCATTTCTTCTAGGTTTTCCATTTTATTGCCATATAGTTGCATATAGTAGTCTCTTATGATCCTTTGTATTTCTGTGATGTCCGTTGTTACTTCTCCTTTTTCGCTTCAAATTTTATTGATTTGCGTCCTCTCTCTTTTTTCCGTGATAAGTCTGGCTAAGGATTTATCAATTTTGTTGATATTTTCAAAGAACCAGCTTTTAGCTTCATTGATCTTTTCTGTGGTTTTCTTCATTTCTATTTCATTGATTTCTGCTCTGATCTTTATGATTTCTTTTCTTCTACTAACTTCAGGTCTTGTGTGTTCTTCCCTCCGTAGCTGCTTTAGATGTAAAGTTATGTTGTTTATTTGAGCTTTTTCTTGTTTCCTGAGGTATACTTTTATTGCTATAAACTTTTCTCTTAGAACTGTTTGTGCTGCATCCCAGAGGTTTTGGAGTGTCATATCTTTGTTGTCATTTGCTTCCTCTTTGATTTCTTCAGTGATCCATTGGTTGTTTGGTAGCATGTTGTTTAGTCTCCATGTGTTTGTGTTTTTGCAGTTTCTTTGTTGTAGTTGATTTCCAGTCATATAGCATTTTGGTCAGAAAAGGTGCTTGATATGATTTCAGTTTTTTTCAAGTTACCACGGCTTGATTTGTAGCCCAGGATGTGATCAATCTTAGAGAATGTTCCATGTGCACTTGAGAAGAATGTGTATTCTGTTGCTTTTGGATGGAATGTCCTATAAATATCTATTAAGTCCTTCATTCAGGGCCTGTGTTTCCTTATTGATTATCTGTCTGTAAGATCTATCCATTGCTCTAAGTGGGGTGTTAAAGTCTTCCACTATGATTGTGTTATTGTTGAATTCTCCTTTTAAGGTTGTTATCAGTTTCCTTATATATTGTAGTGATCCTGTGTTGGGTGCATAGATATTTAAAATTGTTATATCTTCTTCTTGGATTGACCCTTTGATCATTATGTAGTGCCCTTCCCTGTCTCTTAAAATGTTCATTTTACAGTCTATTTTGTCTGATATGAGTATTGCTACTCCAGCTTTATTTTGATTCCTGTTTGCATGGAATATTTTCTTGCATTCTCTCACTTTCAATTTGTATGTGTCCTTAGAAGTGAAGTGGATATCTTGAAGACAGCGTATATATGTATCTTATTTTTGTATCCATTCAGCCAGTCTATGTCATTTGGTTGGGATATTTAGTCCATTAACATTTAAGGAAATTATTGATATGTGTGTTCTTATTGTCATTTTATTAATTTTTTGCATTGTTTTTGTTGATCTTTTTCCCCCCTTCGCTTTTTCTCTCCTCTTGTGGTTTGATGACTATCTTTAATGCTAATTGAGTTGATTTGTCTTGTTTGTGTTAGCAATTGTAGATTTTAGGTTTGCAGTTACCCTGAAGATTGATATAGGAATCTGTATATAAATGAGATTGTTCCAAGTTGTTGGTTTCATAATTGCAGGTGTGTCTCCAGTGTCCTGCATTTGTACCCTCTTCTCATGATTTCTGATTTTGGTAGCATAATTGTGCATGTATGATTCCGTAACTTTACAATACTGTATATATGCCTTTATTGGTGAGCCTTGTCATTTTTGGTATTTTTGTTTCTGGTTGCAGCCTTTTCTTTTCTGCCTAGAGAAGTTCCTTTAATACTTGTTGTAAGGCTGGTTTATTGTTGCTGAATTCTCTTAGCTTTTGCTTATCTGTAAAGCTTTTCGTTTCTACCTCAAATCTGAATGAGAGCCTTGCTGGATAAAATAACCTTGGTTGCAGGTTTTTTCCTTTCATCACGTTAGGTATATCATGCCACTCCCTTCTGGCCTGCAGAGTGTCTGCTGAAAAATCTGCTGATAACCTTATCGGGGTTCCCTTGTATGTTACTTATTTCTTTTTCCTAACTGCTTTCAGTATTTTCTGTTTGTTTTTAATTTTGGTCATTTTGATTAATAAGTATCTCGGGAGTGTTCCTCCTTGGGTTTATTTTATACGGTATTCATTGCACTTCCTGGGTTTGGGTAAGTGGTACCTTTCCCATGTTAGGGAAGTTTTTGGCTATTATCTCTTTGTATATTTTTTCTGTCCCCATTTTGTCTCTCTTCTCCCTCTGGCACCCCTGTAATACAGATGTTGGTGCATTTAACATTATCCCAGAGTTCTCTGAGACCCACCTCATTTCTTTTCAATCTTTTTTCTTTCTGTTCTGCATTAGTGGTTTCCACTAGTATGTCAGTTACCTCCTTTATTTGTTCTTCTGCCTCCTGTGTTCTGCCGTTGGCTGCTTATAATGAATTTTTTATTTCAGTTATTGTATTTGCATCTCTTCTTGTTTCATTTTTACATCTTGTATTTCTTTGCTCAGTGTTTCCTGTAAATTGTTAATCGTTGCCTCAAGTTTGTTTCCAATATCTTGCATCATCTTCAGCATCAACAGTCTAAAGTCTTTTTCTGGGAGGCGTATAATCTCCTCATCACTGAACTGTTTTTCTGGGGTTTTTTCTTTCTCCCTCATCTGAGTTATAGTTCTCTGTATTTTCATTTTTATAGGTTTTTGGTGTGGTGACCTTTTTGCAGACAATAGAGTTGTAGCCTGTCTTACTTCTGGTGTTTGCCTCCCCTGTGTCTGAAGTTGGTATGAGGGGTGGCTTGCTGTAGGCTTCCAGATGGGAGGGACAGGTGTCTGCCCACTGGTAGGTGGGGTTGATTCCTATCCCTCTGATGTGTGGGGCTTTGTCTCTGGGTGAGATTAGAGGCTGGCTGTTTGCCTGAGGGATCTTTAGGCAGCCTGTTTACTGATGGGTGGGGCTGAGATCCCACCTGGATTATTGTTTGGCCTGGGGCTTCTCAGTGCTGTTGGGAGGGACCAGATTTTCTTAAAAATGTCCGCCTCCAGAGAAATGCAGGCTTATGAACATTCCCGAGAGCTTCACCTCCAATGTCCTTCCCCCACAACAAGTCAAAGTCACCCCTGTTTTCCCAGGAGATCTTCCAAGAATTGCAGTTAGATCCCACCCGGATTCCTATGGAGACTTTGCTTTTTTCTGAGACCCATTGCACGTGAAAGTCTGTGTGTGCCTTTCAAGAATCAGGTCTCCACTTTTTCCCAGTCCTGTGGAGCTCATGCACACAATCCTTACTGGCCTTCAATGCTAGATGCTCTGGGGGCTCTTTCTCCCTGTGCTGGGTCCCCAGGCATGGGGATTTGATGATGTGTCTCAGAACTTTCAGTCCTGTAGCTGAGTCTCTGTGCTGCAGTTACTTTCCAGTCTGTGGGGCTTCCCACCCGGGAGGTATGGGGTTCTTCTATTGCATAATCGCCCCTCCTACCTCTTGATGTCATCCCCACTTTGTCTTCTGGAGTGGAATATCTTTTTTGGAAGTTTACAGTCCATTTGTTTGAAGGTTGCTCAGCATTTGGTTGCAGTTTTTTTTTTTTTTTTTGGGAGAAAAGTTGAGCTCCTGTCCTTCTATTCCACCATCTTAATCCAATTCCACCACCTTAAACTTTCAAGTGGATGGCTGTCTTTTTTCTCTTAAGCAAAAATGAATGGCTAAATATGCCCAGAGATACATTAGGGATGCTCATGCTGCCCTCACTTTGCACCAGAGTCACAACAGCCACCGGAATTCTGCTCATTGAGCCCCTTGCCATGGAATGAAATGAGGGGCAGGGCAGCCCCAGGGCTTGACACCTGGATCGCGCTTTCTGGCCAGCTCACCAGAAACAGGGGTAGAGGAACCTTCCTTGGCCTGCCCTTCCCGCTCCCATCCTGCCTGCCGTCGCCACTGCCCCAGCCGCTGCCTAGCTGGTTTGAACGCTTTCGACTTGCCACTGTGAGCCTCCCAAGCTGCCGAGCATGCTCAGTCCACTCTGTATACCACTTATTAATCCAATCATCTGTCGTTGAACATTTGGGTTGTTTCCATGGCTTGGTTATTGTGAATAGTTTTGCAATGAATATGTGTGTGCATGTGTCTTTTTCAAGGAAAGTTTTGTCTGGATATATGGCCAAAAGTGGTATTGCTGGGTCATATGGTAATTCTATTTATAGTTTTCTAAGGTACCTCCATGCTGTTCTCTGCAGTGATTGTACTAGCCTACATTCCCTCCAACAGTGCAGGAGGGCTGTCTTTTCTCCATACCCTCTCTAGCATTTCTTATTTGTGGACTTTTTCATTATGGTCACTCTGACTGCTGTGAGGTTTTATCTCATGGTAGTTTTGATTTGCATTTCTCCAGTCATCAGTGATGCTGAGTATTTTTTCATGTCCTTGTTGGTCATCTGTATATCTTCTTGGAGAAATGTCTATTCAGGTCTTTTGCCCATTTTTCAATTGTGTTGTTGGCTTTTTTGCTGTTGAGTTGTATAACTTGTTTGTATATTTTAGAGATTAAGCCCTTGTCAGTTGCATCATTTGAAACTATTTTCTCCCATTCTTTAAGTTGTCTTTTAATTTTCCTTTTGGTTTCCTTTGCTGTGCAAAAGCTTGCCAGTTTGATTAGGTTCCATTGGTTTATTTTTTTCTTTTATTTCTGTTGCTTTGGAGAGATTGACCCAAGAAAACATTGGTAAGGTTGATGTCAGAGAATGTTTTACGTATGTTCTCTTCCAGGAGTTTGATGGTGTCTTGTCTTATGTTTAAGTCTTTAAGCCATTTTGAGTTTATTTTTGTGCTTGGTGTGAGGGCATTTTCTAGTTTCATTGATTTGTGTGCAGCTGTCAAGGTTTTCCAGCAATAATTGCTGAGAAGACTGTCTTTTTCCCATTTTATGTTCTTGTCACCTTAATTGACCATAGGCATCAGGGTTTATTTCTGGGTTCTCTATTCTGTTCCATTGGTGTGTACGTCTGTTTTGGTACCAGTACCACACTGCCTTGATGACTGTGGCTGTGTAATATTGCCTAAAGTCTGGGAGAGTTATGCCTCCTGCTTTTTTTTTTTTTTTTTCCCCTCAGGATTGCTTTGGCCATTCTGTCTTTTGCTGTTCCATGTAATTTTTTGGATTGTTTGTTCTAGTTCTGTGAAAAATGTCATGGGTAATTTCATAGGGATTGCATTGAATCTGTAGATTGCTTTGGGTAGTATGGCCAGTTTTACAATATTAACTTTTCCAGCTCATGAGCTTTGGCTATCTTTCCATTTCTTTGTATTTCCTTTGATTTCCTGATTAATGTTTTATAGTTCTCAGCATATAATTCATTTGCCTCCTTGGTTAGGTTTATTCCAGGGTATTTGATTTTCTGGGGTGCAATTTTTAAAGGTACTGTGTTTTCGTATTCCTTTTCTAATATTTCATTATTAGTATACAGAAACGTGACTGATTTCTGAATGTAAATAGTATATCCTGCTACTTTGCTGAATTTGTTGATCAGGTAAAGTAAGTTTTGGGTTGAGTCCTTAGGGTTTTCTATATATAGTGTCATGTCATCTGCATATAGTGACAGTTTTACCTCTTCTCTTCCTATTCGATTGCCTGTTATTTCTTTTGTTTTCTGATTGCTGTGGCTAGGACTTCCAATACTGTGTTGAATAAAAGTGGTGGGAGTGGGCCTCTTTGTCTTATTCCAGATTTTAGTGGGAAGGCTTTCAACTTTTCTCCACTGAATGTTATAGTTGCTGTGGGTTTGTCATAAATGGCTTTTATTATGTTAAGGTACATTCCCTCTATGCCCACTTTGGTAAGAGTTTTTGTCATGAATGTTTGTTGGACTTTGTCATATGCTTTTTCTGCATTTATTGAGATTATTGTGGTTTTTGCCTTTTGTTAATGTGTGTGACGTTGTTTGATTTGCATATGTTGAACCATCCTTGGGCACCTTTGATGAATCCCACCTGGTCATGGTGTATGATTTTTTTATATGTTGTTGGATTCTGTCGACTAGAATTTTGTTGAGAATTTTTGTGTCTGTATTCATCAAAGATATTGGCTTATAGTTTTCTTTTTTGGTGGTGTCTTTTGTTTTAGAATTAGGGTGATGGTGGTGTCATAGAATGTCTTTGGGAGTGTTCCTTCTTCTTAAGCCTTTTGAAAAAATTTATGGAGGATGGGTATAAGTTCCTCTTTGTATGTTTGGCAAAATTCACCTGTGAAGCCATCTGGTCCTGGACTTTTATTTGTAGGGACTGTTTTTATGACATTTTCAATTTCATTTCTAGTGGTTCGTCTGCCCAACAGATCTATTTTTTCTTGATTCAGTTTTGGCAGGGTGTAAGTCTCTAAACCGTTGTCCATTTCTTCTAAGTTGTCAAATTTGTTGGCGTACAGTTGTTCATAGTATTCTCTTATGTTTTTTTTTGTATTTCAGTAGTCTCCATTGTGACTTCTTCTTTATTATTTCTTAATTTGTTCATTTGGGTTTTTTCTCTCCTCTTTTTGGTGAGTCTAGCCAGAGGTTTGTCAATTTTGTTTACCTTTTCAAAAAACCAGCTCTTGGTTTTATTGATTTTTTGGATCTCTATTTTATTGATTTCCTCTCTGATCTTTATGATTTCCTTCCTTCTGCTGACTTTAGGTTTTGTTTGTTGTTCTTTTTCTAATTCATTTAGAGGTTGGTTTAAGTTGTCGATTTAAGGTTTTTTTTTTTTTAGTGGAGGTCCTATATTGCTATGAATTTCCTCTGAACACTGCTTTTGTGGCATCCCATAGATTTTGAGTGGTTGTGTCTTCATTATCATTTGTTTCAAGATATTCTTTAATTTCCTTCTTGGTTTCCTTATTGACCCATTCGATTTTTAGTAGCATGTTGTTTAGTCTCCATGTAGTGTGTTTTTTCTCATTTCCTTTCCTGTGATTGATTTCTACTTTTATGGCATTGTGGTAAGAGAAGATACTTGAGATAATTTCTGTACTCTTAAATTTGTTGAGGTTAGCTTTGTTCCCCAATATGTGAGCTATCTTTGAGACTGTTCCATGTGCACTTGAAAATAATGTATATTCTGATTTTTTAATGTTATGTCCTAAACATGTTGATTAAGTCTAGCTTTTCTATTGTGTCATTTGTGATCTCTGTTGCCTTATTGATTTCCTGTCTAGAGGATCTGTCCATTGATTTGAGTGTGTTGTCGAAGTCTCCTATACTTATTCTATTCCCATCTATTTTTCCTTTTGTGTCTTTTAGTATTTGTTGTAGGTAATTGAGTGTTCCTATATTAGGGGCATATATATTGACGACTATAATATCCTCTTCTTAAATGGATCCTTTAACCTTTAGATACTGTCCTTCTTTGGTTTTCTTTGTGGCCTTCATTTTAAAGTCTATTTCATCTGATATGAGGATTGCAACTCCTGCTTTCCATTCTTGTCCATTGGCATGAAATACCTTTTCCCATCCTCTCCCTTGCAATCTATATGTGTCCTTTGCCCTAAGGTGAGTCTCCTGTAGGCAGCATATTGTACATTTTTGCTTTTTTATCCAATCTGCCACTCTTCATCTTTTGATTGGAGCATTCAGTCCATTGACATTTTAGGTGATTATTGATAGATATGTATTTATTGTTATTTTAGAATTTGTTTTCCAGTTGATTCTGTTTTTCTCTTTTCTTCCTTTCTGTTTTTGGTTGGCTAGTTTCCATTTATTTTATGCTTGAGTACTTTTCTTTTTTTGTGAATGTGATACTTGGTTTTTATTTGTGGTTGTCCTGTTTTTTAAGTATGTTAAAACCTTCTTATATCTGCTCGCTTTAGCCTGGTTCCTATATAGGCTCAAATACATCGTTAAAAAAATTAAAATTAAACAAATCTATATTTTATTTTCCCTCCCCATATTGCTCTGGTTATTTGGGATCTAAATCTAAAAAATTTTTTGTTCTAGTTTTCTGGAAAATGTCATTTTTAATTTGATAGGGAATTCATCAAATCTGTAGATTGCTTTGGTTAGTAATTTTGATAATGTTGATTATTCTAATCCAAGAGTGTGGTGTGTCTTTCTATATGTTTATGCTGTCTTCAGTTTCCTTCATCAGTGTCTTATAATGCTCAGAGTACACATCCTATGCCTTTTTAGGTGGGTTTGTTTCTAGGTGTTTTATCCTCTTTGATGCAATGATAAGTGGAATTGTTTCCTTAACTTCTCTTTCTGGTCTTTTGTTGTTAGTGTATAGAAATTCAATAGATTTCTGTGTGCTAATTTTGCATCCTGCAACTTTACTGAATTCATTGATGAGCTCTAGTTGTTTTCTGGTAGCATCTTTAGGATTTTCTTTGTAGTATCATGTCATCTGCAAACAGTGATGATTTTATTTCTTCTTTTCAAACCTGGATTCCTTTTGTTATTCTTCTCTCGTTTTTGTAGCTAGGACTTCCAAAACTATGTTGGATAAAAATACTGTAACTTATTTATTCATCTACTGATGGACACTTAAGTTGCTTCTGTATCCTAGCTATTGTAAATAATACAGTGAACATACGGATGCATATGTTTTTTGAATTAGCATTTTCATTTTCTTCTAATAAGTACCCAGAAGTGGAATTGCTTGATTGAATGGTAGTTCTAGTTTACTTGTTTTATTTTTTGAGGAATCTACATGCTCTTCTCCATAGTGGTTGTACCAGCTTACATTCTCACCAACAGTGCATGAGGGTGCCCTTTTCTCCACCATCTTGCCAATGATTATTTCTTGTCTTTTTGAAAATAGCCACTCTGACAGGTGTGAGGTGATATCTATTGGTTTTGATTTTCATTTTCCTGATGCTTAGTGATGTTGAGCATCTTTTCATATGCCCCCTGGTTATATCTTCTTTAGAAAACATCTATTCAGATCCCTTGTCCATTTTTTTTAAATCAGTTTTTTTTTTATTTTTTTGAGCTTTATGAATTTGTTATATATATGGATATTAACTCCTCATGGACTATAGGATTTGCAAATATATTTCCCCATTCAGTATATTGCCATTTTATTTTGTTGGTGTTTGCTTTGCTGTGCAGAAACTTTTCAGTTTTATGTAGTTTCATTTGTTTATTTTTGCTTTTGTTGCCATTGCCTTTGGAGTTAAGTTCATAAAATATTGCCAGGAGTGATGTCAGGCAGCTTATAACCTTGTTTTCTTCTAGGGGTTTTATGGTTTCTGGTCATACATTCCAGGCATTTTCAGTTAATTTTTGTGTATGGTGTAAGGTAACTACTATCTTTTGGTATTGGATGGTGATTTCAAGAAGTTCCTTACCATTTTCTAAGTGATGGGAGTGTTTCATTTTTCCTAAATTGTTTGTACAGATATGGTTTATGCTCTACACTTGCTTTTCTTCTTAAGAGTGTGGAATTCTGTATGTGTATTAGCAGACCTTGGGCACTGAGTCTCTCATAAGCTCCCCTGGTTGGCAACATTTCATATGTGTTGGCACAGCTCCTTGCTTGGGGAATTAAGTGTGTCCTGTGAGCTTCCACTAGGAGAAGAATTTTGGAAGCCTATACCTCATTTCCTCTGGACTTTGCCCCATGTGTCTTTTTCTTTTGCTGATTTTATTTTGTATCCTAATACAACTATATGTTGAGTTTTTTGAGTGAATTCTCTTAGTAAATCACTGAACCTGGGGGTGATCTTGAGAACCCATAACACAGTTCTAAGGTAGAATTTAATTTCTAGCTGGGTAGCTGTGTGTCCAGCTAAAACTATAGGACCAAGGGACAAGGGAAGAATGAATTTAGGGGGAAAACTAGAACTCTGACTCACCCACATGTTCACCATGTGGGTGAACATGATATCTATTGGTTTTGATTTTCATTTTCCTGATGCTTAGTGATGTTGAGCACTTTGCTTATTATTCCTAATTGCAATTTTAGACCTTCCTTTTAGACTTTTTTTCCCTTCTTTTTGAGAGATACTCCTTATCACTCAGCATAAAAACCAAATGCTGAGAGTGGTCTCAAGACCTGTGTGATCTGGCCTAGATACCTCTATGACCTCCTTTATTCCCACTCTCCCCATTTCTAATTCCTCTCCAGTTAACTCTGGCCTCATTGCTGTTTCTTGGACATACAAAATATATTCCATCTTATGGTTGTGCTTGCTGTTTCCTTTATCCATAATGTCCTTTTCCCAGTGAGACATATGCTTCACTTTCTTACTTTTTTTAGGGATCTGCTCAAAGGTCGCCTTATTGGTGAGAACTTCTCTACTTACGAAAAATTTTAAGCTTTTAGCTCTCTTATCATATTTGTCCTACTTCAGATTTCTCCATAGCATTCTACATTGTCTCACATATCATGTGATGTTATTTGTTTATTATTTGCCTCATTAGAACATTACCATGGAGACAAGGATTTTATCTGTTTTATTTATGGCTGTATCCCTAGCAGCTAGAAATTAGCTGGAACTTAATAACTTAATAATTGTTTTGTAAATGAATTGAATATGACTGAATCCCATAGAATTTCCTCCAGGATATTAGTTTTCAAGACCTGTAACAAACTACCAAAAATCAGTTGGCTTAAAACACAGAAATTTACCTATCACAGTTCTAGAGGCTAGAAATCCACAATCAAGGTGTCAGGAGAGTTGTGTTCTCTGAAAGTTCTAGACAAGCATTCTTTTTTGCTTTTTCCAGCTTCTAGTGTTTGTTGGCAATCCTTGGCATTCCTCATAGATGTATCAGTCTGGCCACATGGCCCACTCCTCCCTGTGTGTCTTGTCATCGTTTTTCATCTGTATGTCTTCTTCTGCATCCAAATTTCCCCCTTTTGTAAGGATACCAGTCAAACTGGATTAGGACCCACCCTAATGATAATCATTTTAACTTGATTACATCTGTAAAGATCCTGTTTCCAAATAAGGTCTGAGGTACTGGGTGTTAAGACATCAGCATCTGTTATGGAGGCACAATTCAACTCATTAACAGTGAGCATCTGTTGGACGTGAACTTCCATAGCATTTGTTTGTCTAAAAAAAGCCACTCTTACATTTATTGTTGAATTAGGATTTTACTGGTTATGCAATTATAGGTCACAGTTATTGTTCTCAGGATTTTGAAGATAATATTACACTTTTTGGGCTTCATTGTTGTAGATGAGAGATTACTTGTCAGTCAAATTGTTTTTCTTTCAGGTTAATTTTAAGGGTTTTTTTTTTTGTCTTTGGTGATCTGAATTCGACTATGATGATACAAAGAGTAGGTTTCTTTTGTATTTTTCACTCATTATACTTTCTGTATCAGAATCATTTTTATAACTAGTCATAAATTGTTGAAATTAAATATCTTTGCAAAAAGAAAATACCAGGCCTAATGGCTTTACCAGTGTATATTCTACATTAAAGGAACAATGACACCAGTGTTACACAAACTCTTCCAACTTGTTTTACAAAACCAATATAAGCTTGACATTGAAAATAACAAAATCATTATAGGAAAGGACTATTATAGGCTAATCTCTTTTATGACCCTATATGTAATATTCCTACACAAAATATTAGCAAATAAAGTTCAGTAAATATAGAAAAATTACAATTCAATATGACTTTGAATTTATTTACAGACTTGCCATTGGATTAATGTTTGAAAAATCAATCAGTATAATTCACTACTTAACAGAATAAAGAAAAACATCATAAGAATATCGATGCATAAAAATTATTTGATAAAAATCCATAACCTTTCATGTTTAAAACTTGTCAGAAAACTTAAACATAGAAGGGAACTTTCTCACTGTGAGCAGAGTGTCCAAAGAACCTGCAGAAAACATACTTAATGGTGAAATGTTCAAAACTTTTCCTTATAGACTGAGAATGAGACATAGATGCCTGCTACTACAGCTTAAAATTTATAGCAGAGAAACCAGCCAGTGCAATACACAAGAAAAGAATAAAAGGTATAAGAACTGGACATAATGAAATAAAACTGCTATGATTTGAAGATAGTATTTTCTACACAAAAATCAAAGGAATCTACAGATAAACTGTTAGAATAAATAAATGAATTTAGAAAGCTTGCTGTATATGCAAAAATTAAACTGTATTTTTATAAATAAGAAATGGCTGGAAAATGAAATAAAAATAGTTACTGAATACCTAAATATAGATCTAACAAAAGATGTTATATAGCTCCACACAGAATGCTATTACTATTACATAGAACACACATTGCTTAGAGAAATTAAGGAGCTAAATAAATGAAATGATATGCTATATTCATTTTCATGGTTTGAAAAGCACAATGTAGAGATATCAATCCTTCTCAAATTGATTGTGATGGTTATCAGTTTATTGCTCCTCAGTCCAAATCCACCTTTCATTGCCTGATCTGTGATAACAGAGCTGGAATGTGTGAATATTTTTCCTTTGTCAGCTGACATAATTTAACCTTTGTTGATAGAGTACAGGGATAGTGGTGAAGAAAGGAATTTTCTTCCTGGTTCTAGTGTGCTTTCTAGGCAGCTCCTGTAGTTCATGTCTTCTGTAGTACTGGCTCCTACAGCTCTCATGGTTTCCAAAGTGCCAGGCTCATTCAGTGTATAAAACTTAAACAGTGCCTGCTTCACAACTCAGATGGCTTAGGTAGGGCCTGTCTCCAGCAGTGCTCAGCTTAGCACCTCCCATGAATGGCTTCCTTAGAACTCTTGCACATTTTTGTAGCAGAATGCTACAGATCTGACACCACCCTGTGGATGGCTTCTTATGGCATCCACTCAGGTGGCTTTGCTATCTTGGTGAACTTCTCTGACACTCTGTAAGCCTTTCTAATGAGGTCTGGATCTTTGCCCTGATAGGTTGATGGGGGATAGGGGAGGGAAAGAAGCTATTCCAGATTTGTTTCTCCTTTTGCTGCTCTATCTCAGCCCTAGGAATACATGCTATTCCTCTATTCCTTAGAATCACCTTTACTTCTTTTTAGTCAATCCCTCATTATGCCAATACTGTTATAGTTAGTAATTCTTTATAATAAACCTTTCCTTTGAAAATGACTGTGTGCTTTCTGTCTCTCAATTTAACCTGACTGATAAAGGATTAGTACTTAAGAGTAGTCGTAAGAGATAGGGCCATAAAGATCGCCTTTTGTTATTGGCTTGATCTTGCTTTTGTGTTTGAATTCAGTGTTAAGCATTTAGCCAGTGAAATATGGGTGCTAGTAATCTATGGCATGAGGAAACTATATTTAATCAAAATATTGTCATAATTGATTATGAAGTGCCAAGTGAAGGAAGTGCCTTAGGAGCTCGTGTAGCTGCTGCACTTGACCATTATGGCAGTCACGATGATTATGTCTATGGTGTGGATGGATTCTTCTGAATGCACTTAATTGCTTAGAGAATGAGAATGACAGCTCAGGTCCTTTAACTCTCTCCTCAAGTTAATGTCATAACCAGAGAGCTTCCATGACAGTTCTAAAAGAAACTCCTATATTTTGTAGTCATGGGGATCATGTTGCTGAAGATCAAACACAAAATATATCTGTTTAGGTTGCTGAAACAAAGTGACAGTTACATTCACAAGTTATATTACATTCACATTCTTCATTATGTAAAAAGTGAAAGAAGATTGATTAGAAAAGAATGCAGTCCTGGAATCCTGAAACTTGGAAAGGGGAGATATGGTGGGACCTAGATGACATTGACAATGTTGCCCCCTCCAGTCACACTGTGCCTCTAGCCATGGAGTCATTTGTCTTCTAGTATTTGAGGAAACTAGTTTCTTTTATTTAGAAACCCTGGGATAACCTCAACTGCAACAGATTCCTCCTCAAAATCTGCTATAGCTATCACCTCATCAAATCTTTGTGAGCTCCATTGACAAGTACACAGTGTGACCCAGGAAGAAATAGATTATATGCCAAAAGAATTGCAAACTTTGCTGACATATGTCATCAGAAGTTTGAAGAACCTGGGTGGAAATGGATTCTGAGGATGTTGGGTCAAGAAATAAAAAACTAAGTTGTACATAGCAATTTCATTTCTATGGTTACAGTTACTAGAGATTCTGGACTTAATGGGCAAGATCATGCAAGTGAGGGTAGCTGTAGCCATTTACTTTGCTACCTGAATATTGAACTCAATGGCCTACATTTAATAATGTTGAAATGCCAGTGCTTCCTTGATGTGATATGGAATTGACACATTTAGGACTCAGTTTGTCATGGGTGATATCCCCAAGGTCCAACTTTAGTCCAGTGTGAAGACCCAGAAGATATTCCCTTTATGAAAGCTTTGAGAAATACATTAGTAAGAGTAATACTGAAATCATTGCTAATCTCTGTTTGAGAAAATGACTTTGTAAATGTGTGTGGTGTGATTATGGGGTATGCTAGTATTAAAGTGGGATCACCGATTTCAGTGGGAATATGAGATTCCAGAGCAACAGAGCCTAAGAGGAGACACTTGACAGCCAAAGACAGGGCATCAGGGTTGTACTTGTAATCAGACTGTTCTCAGAGATCTTTGGCACCCATAGCCTCTTGAGTGAAAGGGCCATGCTTCCTTGAGGAAAGACCCTGTACCACTGCTATAAGTACATACTGTAAATCTTCTTAGACTTTCTCAGAGGGACCATTTATTGGAGTGACTGTACACTGGCAAAAAGAAAATAACCAGACTTTTTGTGATTAGTAGACACTGGCTCTATGTTGATATAAATTCCTCAGGACCCAAAGCATCGCTGTGGTCCTCTAGTCAAATTAAGGGCTGAAAATGCTGAGATGATAGATAGATTCTTAGCCCAAGGCTGATTTACAATTTACCCATTTGGTCCACAATACAATTTCATTTTTTTCCAGCTTCTGAATGTATAATTGGAATATGAATACTTGGTAAAGTGGCAGAATCCCACTACCCACATTGTCTCTTTTATTTAAGATGATGAGGGCTAATGCAGAAAGGGCCAAGTAGAAGTCTTTGAACCTTTTTCTCTCTACCAAGAGAGGGACCTAGATGCAATACTGCATTCCAGGAGGAAATAGCAGAGATTAATGACTTAATCAAAGACTTGAAAAAAATTGGAATGGCGATACCAATCAAATATACATTTGACTAATCAATTTGATTTATGCAGATGTCAAATGGATGTTGAGAATGACTACAAATAGTCATGACTTTAATTAAGTGGTAACTACAATTTCAACGGCTGTGCCAGTTAGAATCTTTACTGGAGAAAGTGAACATGTCTCCAACAGTTGGTGTGGAGTTATTGATCTGCTAATGACTATTTCTCCATACCAACTTGAAAGGGCCTTTAAAAATAGTTTGATTTGACCTGGAAGGATAATAGAATAGTTGGCCTTGGGGCCATATCAATTCTACTCCTGTGTCATAAAAATAGTATGCATGGACCTTGACTATATTGACATTCCTTAAAGAATTATCCTAATCCACAACACTGATGACTTTTGTGATGATCCAGTTATGCCAATTGGATCTGATCAGCAGGAAGTAGCAAATACTTCATATTCCTTAGTAAGACTGTATGAACATAAGGGAGATTAAACCCACAAAAATTTAGGTGCCTTCCTTCTAAGTTTTTGGTCTTTCAGTGGTTTGGAAAATGTTGGGATATGCCTTCCAAAGCAAAAGATAAGTTAATTCATGTCTAAAGACATGATGTTTTTATAGGCTTTTTGGATTTTGGAAGCAACATATGCCATACTTATTTGTTCCAGTTCAACCCAGATACTGAACCACCCATAACACTGCCAATTTCAAGCAGGGATCATTTCAAGAAGACTAATTCTACAGAAAGTTAAAACTAATACATCTGGCCCTAACATTTGGGCCCAGTGATCTAGAAGATCCAGTGATACTCAGAGCATCCATATGGTAAACAGGGATGCCATATGGAACCAATAGAGGAATAATAACATAGACTTATGTACTTTGGAAGCAAATCTGTATGCTCTGCTTCAGATAACTGTTGTCCTTTTTGAAACAGCCTCTGGCTTGGGACTAGGCATTGGTAGAAAATAAATGCTTAACCGTGGACTTTAGGTATATATTTGATCTGAGCATTTCACCTAGAACTAGGTGTCATTTGACTCCTAAGACTAAGTATGCAGCAGCAATTTATCATCAACAAGGAAATGGTTCATACAAGACTGCTTGGACAAATCTGAATGGCATTGAGTATTATGCATGAATATGAGGTTTAGATTCCTTCACACCAATGTCTCCTACATTGCCTTTTCTCCTTCAATGCATGCCTGGAGTATTCAGTATGAATAGTTGACTTAGGATAAAAAAAACACAAATCTAGTTTATAGGTGGGTATGCACAATATGCTAGCATCACCTGAAAGTGGAAACCAAAGCACCATAGGCCCACTCAGGCTGGGTGGCCCTAAAAACAATCATAAATGAAAATCTTCCTGGTGGGCAGAAATTTAAACACTACACTTAATTGTCCACGATGTCCAGGATGAGAGATGGCTAGAAGTATGGATATATGCTGATTTTATACATTGCTACTAATGATTTTGCTGAATGGTCAGGGCCTTGGAAGAAACATCATTGGAAGTTTGGTACAAGGAATTCTGGGGAGGAGATGTATGGATGAAATACTCAGAATGGTCAAGGAATATGAACATATTTGTGTCACATATGAATGCCCATCACAGGACACCAAGGAAATAATAGCAAGACAGACTTTTTTTTAAAAAAAAGCTTTATTGAAGTATAGTTGATTTACAACGTTGTGATCATATCTACTATACAAGTGATTAAGTTATACCTACATACACATCCATTTTTTTTTTCAGATTAATTTCCTGTATACATTATCGTAGAATATTGGGTAGAGTTCCCTGTACTATGTAGCAGGTCCCGGTTGGCCAGTCATTCCATGTAGCACAGTGTGCATATGCAAATCCCAAAGGGTTCCCTTTTCTCCACACCCTCTCCAGCATTTGTTGTTTGTAGACTTTGCCAGTGGCCATTCTGGCAGGTATAAGGAGATAGCTCATCATAGTTTTGATTTGCATTTCTCTAATAATTAGTGATGTTGACCATTTTCATGTGTGTTTCGGCCATATGTATATCGTCTTTAGAAGTATCTGTTTTGATTGTCTGCCGATTATTTATGGCTTTCTTTTTTTAATACAGAGCTACGTGAGTTGTTTGTTTTTTTGTTTATATTTTATCACAGTGCTTTATTTTTTAAATATTTTTTATATATTTTTTAATTTATTTTTTTACATTATACCCAGCTGCACAGCGTGATGACAGGATTACAGATACATATATGGATTCATCACAAGTGGTTAGACATAGTCCCCAGTGCTATACAGTAGAATCCCCTTGCTTTTCCATCCCAGAGGCAACAGTCTACAACTGTTAACCCCAGACCCCCTTACCATCCCACTCCCTCCCCCACCCTTTTGGCAACCACAGGTCTGTTATCCAAGTCCTTGATTCTCTTTTCTGTAGAAAGGTTCAGTTGCGCACTATATTAGATTTCAGATAAAAGTGATATGATATGGTATTTGTCTTTCTCGTTTTGACTTACTTCACTCAGTATGAGGATCTCTAATTCCATCAATGTTGCTGCAAATGACATTATTTTATTCTTTTTTTATGGCTGAGTAGTATTGCATTGTGTATATATACCACATCTTAATAATCCAATCCTCTGTTGATGGACACTTGGGTTGTTTCCATGCCTTGACTATTGTGAATAGTGCTGCTATGAAGATATGGGTGCATTTATCTTTTCAAATTATAGTTTTTCTGGCTATATGCCCAAGAGTGGGATTGCTGGGTAATATGGGAGTTGTATGGATAGTTTTCTAAGGTACCTCCATACTGTTTTCCATGGTGGTTGTACCAGCTTACATTCCCACCACACCCCCTCCAGCATTTGTTGTTTGTGGACTTGTTAATGATGGCCATTCTGACTGGTGTGAGGTGGTATCTCGTGGTAGATTTGATTTGCATTTGTCTAATCATCAGTGATGTTGAGCATTTTTTTCATGTGCTTGTTGGCCATCTGCATCTCTTCTTTGGAGAACTGTCTGTTTAGGTCCTTTGCCCGTTTTTCAATGGGGTTGTTGGTTTTTTTGCTGTTAAGCTGCATAAGTTGTTTATGTATTTTTGAGATTAAGCCCTTGTCAGTTGCACCAATTGACACTATTTTCTCCCATGCCGTAAGTTGTCTTTTTGTTTTCTTTTTGGTTTCCTTTGCTGTGCAAAATCTTGTCAGCTTGAATAGGTCCACTGGTTTATCTTTGCTTTTATTTCTGTTGCTTTGGAAGTCTGACCTGAGAAATCATTTGTAAGGTTGATGTCAGAGAATGTTTCGTTGATGTTTTCTTCCAGGTGTCTTGTCTTATATTTAAGTCTTTAAGCCATTTAGAGTTTATTTTTGTGCATGGTGTGAGAGTGTGTTCTAGTTTCACTGGTTTGCATGCAGCTGTCCAAGTTTCCCAGCAATGCTGACTGAAAAGACTGTCTTTTTCCCATTTTATGTTCTTGCCTCCTTTGTCAAAAATCAATTGACCATAGGCTTCTAGGTTCTCTATTCTGTTCCATTGGTCCGTATGTCTGTTTTGGTACCAGTACCACACTGTCTTGATTACTGTGGCCCTGTAATATTGCCTGAAGCCTGGGAGAGTTATGCCTCCTGCTTGGTTTTTGTTCTTTAGAATTGCTTTGGCGATTCTGGGTCTTTTGTGGTTCCACGTAAATTTTTGGATTTTTTGTTCTAGTTTGTGTATTTGGGAGATTAATCTCGTCACTTGCCTCACTTGCAAATATTTTCTCTCATCCAGTGGCTAGTCTTTTCGTTTATGGTTGCCTTTGCTATGCAAAAGCATTTAAGTTTAAGTAGATCCCATTTGTATATTTTTGTTTTTATTTTCATTACCTGAGGAGGTGGATCTAAAAAGATATGGGTGTATTTTATGTCAGAGTGTTGTGCTTATGTTTTTCCTGTAAGAGTTTTATAGTATCCAGTCTTACAGTTAGATCTTTAATCCATTTTGAGTTTATTTTTGTGTTTGGTGTTAGAGTGTTCTAATGTCATTCTTTTACGTGCAGCTGTTCAGGTTTTCCCAGCACAACCTTTTTTTTCTTTTTTTTTTTTTTGTCCTTTTAGGGCCACAGCCATGGCATATGGAGGTTCCCATACTAGGGGCTGCCTCAGAGATGTAGCTCCCAGCCTGCACTGCAGCCACAGCAACGCAGGATCCAAGCCACATCTGCAACCTACACCACAGCTCACGGTAATGCCAGATCCTTAGCTCACTGAGCAAGGCCAGGGATCGAACCTGTGTCCTCAAGGATACCAGTTGGGTTCAGTAACCACTGAGCCATGACAAGAATGCCTTCCTAGCACAACTCGTTATCCAGACTGTATTTTCTCCATTGTATATTAGTGCCTCCTTCGTCATAGATTAGTTGACTATAAGTGTTTGAGTTTATTTCTGGACTTTCTATCCTGTTCCATTGATCTTAATTTCTATTTTTGTGCCATTTCCTTACTGTTTTGATGACTATAGCTTTGTAGTGTTGTCTGAATTAAGAAGCCTAATTCCCCCAGCTCCATTTTTATTTGTCAGGATTGCTTTGTATATTCAAGGTCTTTTGTGTCTCTACACAAATTAAATTTTTTTTGTTCTAGTTCTGTGTGAAATGCCATTGTTAATTTGACCGAGATTACATTGAATCTGTAGACCCAATGGAGTAGTCTAGTCACATTTTCACAATATTGATTTTTGCAGTCCAGGAACATGGTATATCTTTCCATTTGTGTCTTCTTTGATTTCTTTCATCAGCGTCTTAACAGTTTTTGAAGTATAGGCCTTTGGCCTCCTTAGGTAGATTTATTCCTAGATATTTTATTCTTTTTGATGTGATTGTAAGTAGGATTGTTTCCTTAATTTCTCTTTCTGATCTTTCGTTGCTGTTGTAAAAAATAAAATGCGAGAGATTTCTGTGCATTAATTTGTATCCTGCAGCTTTACCAAATTCATTATTGAGCTCTAGTAGTTTTCTGTTAATGTCTTTACAATTATTTTGTGCACAGTGTCATGTCATGTTCAGACAGTGACAGTTTTACTTATTCTTTTCTAATTTTGATTCCTTTTATTTCTTTTTCTTCTCTGATTGCCAAGGCTAGGATGCACAAAACTGTTGAATCAAAGTAGTGAAAGCGGACGTCCTTGTCTCATTGCTGATCTTAGAGGTAATGCTTTCAGCTTGTCACCATTGAGTATGTTAGCTGTGGATTTGTGGTATGTGGCCTTTATTATATTGAGGTAGGTTCCCTCTGTGCCCAATTTTTGGAGAGTTTTTTTTCATAAATGGGTTTTGAACTTTGTGAAAAGCTTTTTCTGAATACATTGAGATGATCATATGGTTTTTATTCTTCATTTTTTTTAACGTGGTGTATCACACTGTTTGACCTGCAGATACTGAAAAATCCTCACATCCCTGGGATAAATCCTGTCTGATCGTGGTCCACGATCCTTTTTATCGTTGGATTCAGTTTGCTACTATTTTGTTGAGGATTTTTGCATCTATGTCTGTAAGTACTATTGGCCTGTAATTTTCTTTTTTTGTGTGATATTTTGTCTGGTTTTGGTATCAGGTGATGGTGGCCTCTGAGAAAGAGTTTGGGAGTGTTCTTTCCTCTGCAACTTTTTGGAACAGTTCTAGGGAGGATAGGTGTTAACTCTTCATGAAATGATTTTAGAATTCACCTGTGAAGTCAACTGATCCTGGCCTTTTATTTATTGGGCTTATAAAATCACAGTTTCAATTTAAGTACCTGTGATTGGTCTTTTCATATTTTCTATTCATCATTCAGTCTTGGAAGACTGTATCATTGTAAGAATTTGTCTGTTCTAGGTTTTCCCTTTTATTAGCATGTAGTTGCTTGTAACAATCTCTTATGATCTTGTATTTCCGTCGTGCGTGTTGTAGCTTCTTTTTCATTTCTCTTCTATTGATTTGAGCTCGCTCTGCTTTTTCCTTGATATGTCTGCCTGAAGGTTTATCAATTTTATCTTCTCTTTAAAATTTTTTTAAATAAAAGTATACTTGATTTATAATGTGCCAGATTCTGCTGTACATCAAAGTGACCCCATCATAGATGCATACACATTCTTTTTCTTACATTATCTTCCATCATTGTCTGTCCCAAGAGACTCAATATAGTTCCCTTTGCTGTACAGTAGGACCTTATTGTTTATCCATTCTAGATGTGATAGTTTGCATCTATTAAACCCAAACTCCCTGTTCATCCCAATCTCTTCCCCTTGCCTTGGCAACCACAAGTCTGTTCTCTACTTCTCTGAGTGTCTATTTCTGTTTTGTAGATAGGTTAATTTATACATTTTTTATTCCATATATAAGTGATATCATGTAGTATTTGTCTTTCTGCCTTAGTTCACTTAGTATGAGAATCTGTCCATGTTGCTACAAATGGAATGTTTTGTTCTTATTATGGCTGGGTAGTATTCCATTGTATGTATGTACCATGTCTTCTTCTCTTTTTTATTTCTTAATGGATTTTATTTCAATTATAGGTGTACCTAAATTATCACAAGTCAATTTTATAGATTTTGTATCCCAAACCCACAGTGCATCCTCCCACCCCCCATATTGTCTTATTTGAAAAACCAGCGTTTTCCAAAGTCTGTGAGTCATTGTCTGTTCTGCAAAGAGGTTCATTGTGTCTTTTTAGTTTCGACATGTAAGGGGTAGCATTGGGTGTTGCTGTCTAATTGTCTGACTGGTTTCACTTTGCATGATAATTTCTAGGTCCATCCATGTTGCTATAAATGTTGGTAATTCGTTCCTTTTAATGGCTGAGTGATATTCCATTGTGTGTATGTACCATGTCTTCCCTATCCACTCCTCTGTCAATGGACACTGAGGTTGTTTCCATAACCTGGCTATTGCATAGAGTGCTGCATTGAACACTGGAGTACATGTGTCTTTTTGAGTCATGGTTTCCTCTGGATAGATGCCCAGGAGTGGGATTGCTGGATCAAATGATAATTCTATTTTGAGTTTTCTGAGGAATCTCCATACTGTTTTCCACAGTGGTTGTACCAATTTGCATTCCCACCAACAGTGTAATAGGGATCCTTTTTCTCCACACCCTCTCCAGCACTTATTGTTTGTAGATTTTTTGATGATGGCCATTCTGGCCAGTGTAAGGTGGTACCAGTGGTTTTGATTTGCATTTCTCTAATGAGGAATGATGTTGAACATCTTTTCATGTGTTTATTTGCCATCTGCATGTCTTCTTTGGAGAATTGTCTGCCTAGATCCTCTGCCCATTTTTTGATGGGGCTGTTTGTTTCTTTGGTGTTGAGCTGTAGGAGCTGTTTGTAAATTTTGGAGATTAATTCCTTGTCAGTTGAATCATTTGCAAATATTTTCTCACATTCTGTGGGTTGTCTTTTCGTTTTGTTTAGGGTCTCTTTAGCTGTACAGAAACTTTGAAGTTTAATTAAGTCCCATTTGTTTATTTCTCTTTTTATTGTCCTTACTCTGACAGATGGATCTGAAAAGATGTTGCTGGCATTTATGTCAGAGAGTGTTTGGCCTATGTTTTCCTCTAAGAGTTTTATAGTATCTGGTCTTATATCTAGATCTTTAATCCATTTTGAGTTTATTGTTGTGCATGGTGTTAGGAAGTGTTCTAGTTTCATTTTTTTACATGTAGCTGTCCAGTTTTCCCAGCACCAGTTATTGAAGAGGCTGTCTTTTGTCCAATATATATTCTTGCCTCCTTTGTCATAGATTAGTTGACTGTGGGCGTGTGGATTTAATTCTGGGCTTTCTATCCTGTTCCACTGACCTATATTTCTGTCTTTGTGCCAGTATTGTACGGTTTTGATGACTGTAGCTTTGTAGTAGAGTCTGAAGTCAGGGAGCCTGATTCCTCCAGCTCCATTTTTCTTTTTCAGGATGTCTTTTGCTATTCTGGGTTTTTTGTGTTTCCAGACAAACTTTAAACTATTTTGTTCTAGTTCTGTGAAAAAGGTCATTGGTAATTTGATAGGGATTGATTGCATTGAATGTGTAGATTGCCTTGGGTAGTATAGTCGTTTTGTTAGTATTGACTCTTGCAGTCCAAGAGCATGGTATGTCTTTCCACCTGTTCAAGTCATCCTTGATTTCTTTCATTGGTGCCTTATACTTTTCAGAGTACAGGTCTTTTGTTTCTTTAGGCACGTTTATTCCTAAGTATTTGATTCTTTTTGATGTGATGGTAAATGGGATTGCTTCCCTAATTTCTCTTTCTGATCTTTCATTGTTAGTATATAGAAATGCAGTTGATTTCTGTGTATTAATTTTGTATCCTGCAACTTTGCCAAATTCATTGATGAGCTCTAACAGTTTTCTGGTAGAGTCTTTAGGATTCTCTAGGTATA